>BMAW01011508.1:215236-237819 GCA_019974015.1 Nephila pilipes
AAAAAAAAACTTTAAAAAGGGTGAACATAAAATGTTAAGTAAATACAAATGTACTCTCTTTGTTGAAAGCCGAAAAGGAAGGAAGGAACTCTTGAAAAGGTCGCTGCAACGCCTCCATGACTTCTCCCTAATTTCAATACTGTTCTTTGACGACACGTCTGAGATGCAGATTCAATTAGAAAGGCGTACCATCCAATCAGGATTGAATTTGCCCGACAATATCAGGAGGGGATTGCAAATTGTTAAACTCGGGGGCAAGGGGTGGTAAAAAGAAGATTGTCGGTAAATGCGAAGGGGGTCTCTATACTGCCCACCCCCAGCTTAGTAGGCTCGTAATTAAGGTTCAGGGAATGTATATCAGAGGAGAATAGGCTCCTATTTCAGCTTCCTGAAGTAACCTTCTCCCTTCGGTGGGAGTTTAGGTCGGGAGTAAATTCAGAGACCATGGGAAGGTTCGCTTTAAGGATTCTAAGTGATTGCATTGATTTCGTTGCCCATTTTCGTTCTAAAACGGAACAAATGGGGACAATAGGTGTCTTTTGAGAATTGAAGAAATGATTTATTTAGGTGCCATTTAACAACTGAAAAGAAGTTCAGGAACAAGTGATGTGTAAAACTTGATAAATTGAATTTTTAACCACAACAATTCTAATCCCAAACGAGTCTTACCAATATTTAGACAAGTGAACTGCTATTCAAATGACCCACTTACATACTACGATAATAGAAAAAACTTCATATATATATATAAACATACATATATATAAAGCAGTGTATGAAATCTAAGACCCTAGATATAACTAAACTTAAATCTGTGCTACTCTTACTAATCATTCGACTCTTTCATAGACAGTGAATTAAAAACTATTTTTTATATTTCCTTTATTTATTTAAAGCAAATTATCATAACATAAAAGAAGAATTGGAATACTTCAATTAAAAAATGTGGTCGCGGTAGCCTAGTGGTCACGGTCGCAGAATCGCGGCCGAAAAGTTTCGTCGAGTCTTGGATTCGAGCTCTGATGCCACTAAAGACCCACCGTGTAGCCGGGGCTGATGCATGTTAAATTTGTCAAGGACCAAAGTCTTCCCATTGATGTGTTGTGGAAGTTAGTAGAGGGGAGTGTCATCTCAGGTGTCGTCATTATCTCTTGACTGAGGTTTAAAATTACGAGGGTCGTCGCCAATAGCCCTCGTGTTGCTTCTGTATAAAAACAATCACCATCGCTAAAATAGAAAAGTGGTAAAGTTAGAATTTCCACTTTTGGCAAAGGTTTAAAGTTGACTTTTCACGAATAGCCTTGTTACAGTGAATGCAAACTTGTTTAGTCATTCTATGTTTCTTACACAGACAGAAAGTACAAATTCTGCGCTTGTTTGCCACACTTTTAGTCGTGTCTTCTGTAAGTTTTTAAATATATTCAAAATATCTTCAATCCTTAATTTGATAGAACATCGCAAACCTTGTGGTTTATTTGCTTCGTTATTTGATTATACGACCATCTTAAAGTCCAATTAAATAGTCAATTAATTAAAGATTCCATTTAAAAACACGTAAGAAAAAGACAATAAAATTTATTAGCTGTTAACATAGAATATGCAAGATCCCACACACACACACTCTCTCTCTCTCTCTGCTCCATCTTAAATCAGTTAATACTATAATTTATCTTTTAATAATTAAGTCTTAACTTACAAAATCCCTCATTCCAATTCAAATACTTGTCTACTGAATCAAATTAGGCCCCTATTATTCTGATAAGGAGTTCATGTACAGCATAAAGAATTAACTGTAATGATTCATTTCAATCTACACATCTATAAACTTGTCGTTATTCTCTATCTCCCTTCTTTTTTCTTTCAATTCCATGTCGCTTACATAGCACTATCTTTAATTCAGTTCACTGCACTTATTATCTACATTTGGTTGGCAAGAAGTTGTAACTGTTTGTAATTCAAATTACCTTAAAGTCCCAGAGTTCAGTGAATATTCCAATGTCACAACTTCTGAACGTTTCCACTTAACAATCAACGAATCTCGCAAAGCAACAAGTGCAGAGCTGTGCTTATCACCTTCGGACATCTCATTTTACTGGTTATGAAGGTATTATGAATGAGGTGATGCGCAAGCACAACTAGAACATCTCGAATTCAAAGAACATGCTTGGATGAGTAGTTTATTAGATTCTAATAGACTATGAGTAAAGTGGGGTACGCGTACCCCGAGGGGTATAGAAAAAATTCTACGGGATACGTCCCATTTTTCTTCAAAATAATCATTATCTTCCTAATATAATGACAGAGAGTAAATGGGTCATGAATCCGTTGTACTGAAGATATGAAAATGGATCATATTTTCTGATAACAGCTCAGTAGCAATTAATCGGCGTAAGAGAATGACAATGTTACAATTTGAATTTAAACAAAAAGCTCTTCATAACTGGCGGATTGGTTTGGAAATCGAGTATCCAGATTTAGTATGCACAACATTGAATGTAATCTTACCATTTATTTCCATATACCTGTGAGAAGTAGCACTTTCTGCAAAGACAATAATTAAAACTAAATACAGAAATAAATTAGAATTTGATACAGATCTTCGAAATGCATTAACAAAGGGAATCCAGCCAGAACTTTTCCGAAATTTGTCGAAAAATTTAATCACAATTTTCCCATTAAATTATAATTTAAAATTTATCTTATAATGTATCAATATTTTACGTATACATATATTGTTTCACTTAAAATAAATAAATAACAACTTGATTTTCCGTATTTTTTTCTTTCACTTCCTGAAAAAGAAATAAATTTTGACAAATTTTCCTAATAAGAGTACGTAGTCTAAAAACCTTGGAAATCACTGTAATAGAAGAATGTTTAGTTATCTAAGGTTAAAAATACGCTATGAAAACTAAACAGCACTTAATAGTGTCTAATTTATACTGTCGTCATGACATAAAAATAAATCTATTATATGCATAGTATACCTATAACCTAAAATAAATGAGTGAGTGCATACATGCATTAGTGTGTTTAAGTTTGTATGTGTGCGTCAAATCAAATGACACAAGGAGCTTAGACACTTAAAGAAGAAATATCCCCCCACTTTATGTTTCTGAAATATAATATATATATTATCATCCATTTAATATCTACAGATAAGGTGTTTTTGTTGAAATATATTTTAATGAAAACCGCAAAAGAATAAATTATATACTATTTTCATAATTTGTTATAACTACAATAAAATAATAATCAAACAAGAACTAGTCAATTATTTTTGTAAGACATTCCTTATCTCAACTCACGAGATGGCATAGAAGGATTGATATCAAACTGTTAACCCTTACAAGGTCTAGAACTCTGTTGTCAATTAGACGCCGTAGTTTCAAACCCTGATTGTATCATAAAATATTGTATAAAAAAGGATGAACTTATTCTCATTTAATCTATTTAACACTTAAATTCTTCAAATGATGTGATTTGGTAGTTAGAATATATATATATATATATATATATATATATATATATATATATATATATGTATATATGTATATATATAATATATATATATATATATATATATATATATATATATATATATAATGAGATTCCTCCCACAAATACATACATCTCAGAAACACCACTGGACCTCTTGCAGCTTTAAAGCATTGCTATTTCAAAGCTAAACTAAGTTAAGCTGACATTTATCCCTGTTACTCAATAAATTAATATTTTTACGACTAAATATGAAATCATTATCTTCTTTTCATTAAAAGGATCCAACCCCAAACACTCGTTTCGAATACAGCTGAAATTAAAACGCGTCGAGCACTGAATAAATCACTTTCTCCTCAAAGCTCTCTTGATGGAAGCCCTTCAGAATTCCACCCATTACCCTCTTCAAAGAGGGTTTCCGGGTTATCTATTCAAAACCACACGTGCCTTCTAATTTACTCTCAGAATTTTCCAAAATCGCACCGAATATAAAATCAAAGAGGTCCGAATAATTTAAAATGAGCCGGGCGAATTCGAGCAAAAGGCATGAAGGGAGGGGGGAGGGGAGCGATAACTCTCCCTCTCCCCCCATGAAGTCTGGCAAGTGTTTGGTCAACGAATGACAGCTTGAAAGATCGATGATGGCAATATACCTATCCGAAGATCCTTTTCTCTCTCCCTTCTGTAACTGTCGGTATCATCCAGGGTGTCTTTCAGGATTTGGCGAGGAGAGGCTTCAGGTTGGCAAGTTATTGCCCAATTGGCAGATGATAAAATAAATTGTCATCTCTATGAAAGGGTATCATAAAATTGTAATTACTGAGAAATAACCGAGATGTATGGATAAATATTATTTTACATATCAATATTATTCTTATGTACACGATATTGTAAATTACAGCTATTAATACTGATTTGTTTGATTTCAGGAAGCCGTAGATTGAAGTAATCGTTAACCGTTAACAAATCAGTATTAATAGCTGCATCGTTAACTTTAATTATTATCCCGGGATATTATTAAGTTTTAATAATCACTAAAAATTATCGTGATAGAAATTTAATATTTTTCTTTACTATTCTTAAGACTTTTATACAATGTCCCCATCCATAATTATTCATTTCGCCCAGTGTTTCTTTGTAGAACTCAGCAGCAGATTGAACTCTACCTTCTCCGCACTACGGATAACTTCGGTCTACGGCTTCCTGAAACCAAACAAATCAGCATTAATAGCTGAAATTTGCAACATTATGTACATAAGGATAATTTAATATGCAGAATAAATGTTATCGAAATATCCTTCTCTCAGTTACTTCTTAGTAACAGTTAAAACTTTACGATATCTCTATGTATATCCATATTAAGAGTACAATCATTTATTCTACGTTTAAAATGTCATCAATCAAGTCAAATGTTTACGAAATTTCACTTCCATTGATAAATCTGTTGTTACAGTCACATAACTTTAGATCAAGAAATTTTATGATAGTCAATTCAAACTGTGTGAGTAATTTTAACAAAAAGTTCTTAAAAATAAACAAATGCAAAATTTGCTCCTTAATACAAAAGTTATTATTATTATTATTATATATGCAATATTACGCTAAAAATTGTCCCTATTAATTCATTTGATTGCAATAAACTCATTTGAAGAACATAAAAATTCATTTAATATATTTTTGTAATAAACTCCTCCGCGCTCATTCTATGACTAATAAACAAAATTTTACAAATCTTCACCTCATAAATGTTTTAACCACTGTTTATTGAACAGAATACTCGAGTGGAAAATAAACGGGGAAATAATTGAAAATTCCCAAAATAAATCCTTCAGATTAGAAGAAGATATGAAGTATGGGTAACAGTTAATGATAATAGTATGTACACTGTAGAGAAGAAAATAGAAATTGTTGAAACTTCTTATGAAAGAAAACTATGAAACACAATGATTAAGATGCTGATTCTTAAAAAAAATTATATCAAACATTTCATTTTCATAGGATGAAGGCTCTTAGCCCCCGATTTCAATCATTAATGACAATTTATACAATATTGGTTACACTTGAAATTAAAAGGCTATCGTTAGTGTTTTTAACATATTAAAGAGTTACCGAAAAAAGCTTTGATCTGAAGTATAACCAAAAAATATTATCAACAATAATACAGGTTATTTGTAAATCACGGAGACAATTTTTCAATTTTTTTTTTTTTTCATTTATTTGATTTTTCGGTTGAAATTTTCTATGAAAATCATCCTCTTTCTTTATTTTTTTAGCTAGAAAGCAAAATTGAACCTTCCTTTAAAAAAGGGATTCTAAAACTGACAGATGATTACAGGCCTAAGTAAATGAACTTTCCGAAGAAAGTTATTCATACCATCAATTAGCAACACGCTGAAAAAATCACGCTTATATTATTTAAAAGAAATTAATTTATTATATATTAAATTGTTAAGCTAACCAACGATAATCTGAATTTTTGAATAAGAAAAAACCGGAAAATTCTTATCCTAAGACTATTACATCATTAAGAATGTCAAGTCTCAAATTTCGAAAAGGAAACACTCCTATCTCCCCTAACCCGAAAAAAATTCATTAAGATTTAAAATTCAGAAGAAAGATAAAAACTACAGTTCACATGTTTTTATAGAAACGTATTAAAGAAAGAAAAACTATCTACAGAAAACTGCATGAAAGTAATATGGCTGGAGAAACAAGTGTAACTTCTCCATGAAATTGAGGAAGTATTACTTTATTTAAGCTATTGCCACCGGAAATGAATAATTTTCTATACCTAGCCTAGTAGTCATGATAGCTAACTCGCGGTAGGCGCTATTTCCATTGAATCGTGGGTTCGAGCTCAAGTGCCACTGAAGACCAGCCGTGTAGCGGGACAGATGCGCGTTAAATCTCTCGAGGGTCCATGTCCTCCCGTGACGAGGTGTGGAAGTTTGGAGAGGGAGGTTCTAGCTCAGGTGTTGTCTTCGTCACTTGAATGAGGTTCAAAATTACGAGATGCACCCCAAATAGCATTCGTGTTAATAAAACAATCGCTATTTTTTAAAAAAAAAAACAATCAATCCTCATTTATCACCACCTAATGAAAAATGAGATTCTCAAATATCTGACGGCATGGTAAGTCCTACTAAACGATTGATACTTCTGTTTTCCCCCTCTCATTCTAAATACATAAGATGTTGAAAAAGTAATTCTACAAAAATAATATTAGTTATCAAATACAATTACGATAATAAGTGTATTTTAACTCATCAAAAATTTTACCTATTTTGGTTTGTATGTAATGAAACCCTTAAATTCAAACTTCGTATAATTTCCAACTATAATTTAAACAATATCTAATTTTGAAATTACAATCGCAAAACGAGAAGTTTTAAGGTGCCATACGATAGCTTATAAATCTTATTTATCTATCCTTGGAGGGATATTATGAATTGCTTGCTTGAAGAAATCTACTATATAGCCCCCTAACATTTTTCCCGATTATCTCTGAACTCAATCATTGGATTCTAATGAAATTTGGAACATAAGCTATTTCCTTCTCTTCATGTTCTGATTAAGAAATTGGATTCAAAAATGGCAAAATTCTCTTTTTAGAAGTATAGTGGTTTATTGGTTCATTAACACCTTAATTTAGAACTCTTTGAATCATTAACTTAGGTACCAATTTTGTCCAGCTGCAATGAAAATTGTGAAAGTTATTAGGAATGCTTCTATTTTCGACTGCTACACATTTATAATCTACGGAGTGTTTACTTAAGAATATCCTACCATGGGAACCTTCAATCGCAAAATTAAAGAAATTACAACCTTTTTTTTTTTTTTTTTGGACAAATCAAATTAAAAATAGCACTTTAAGGATTGTAAAATTATTAATGTTCAGTGTGACCATCACCAGAATCATGAACGATATCCAGTCGTTTGCAGTGCGGCGGCTCTCTTCAGCAACAATGCCAGAAGTTAAAACTCTTTAATAACTAGCCCTAGAGGGACTTCTCTTTTGGTCTAATTGCTAAAAGCGCAACAAAAAGTGATCGGTCAACTTTTTTTCGGACCCTGTGATCAAGGGTTCAAAACGCCAACAGCACTCCAAGGTCAACTATTCTCCCCCCTCCACGGGATCGAAAACATCCGAAGTCGAAGTAGACATCATACACTTTCATCATAATGCTCGATGTTACAGATTGAAGAACTGTAGTTATTTGCGTTTTCAATTCGTCAATGTTCATAGGTACTGGTGGGAGGGAAGAAAAACCTTTTTAATCTTTTAAGTAGCCTCAAAGTAATAGAAATTGAATGGAGGTTAAATCAGGGATTCTTGGGGTCTGCGTATTAAGAGCCAAATTGCCATCAGTTCTGAAACCAAAGCACCTTAGCAGTAATTTATCAGTTCAGAATCTACAAATGGGTAAGTGCTAATGTGATAATGATCTATCCTGTCGAAAAATGAAGCTTCCAATTACTTCAAACAGTGGATACATGGATACAACCAAATCTATAAAATATTCAAATAAGTAATACCATTAACAATAGACTATGAACAAAATAATGGGCCAAAACTTTTGTCTTATGATGTGACATAAAACGGATTAAACTAAGGGCGAATCACTTTCCACTTCAACGGTTGCTAAACCATAAATGATATTATATTTAATTTAGTTTGTCCAAAAAATTGTGGCTTAACAATGACTCTTCTGAGTTAGGATATTCTTTTGTAAACACCCTGTATTATAGAGTAACTGAGTATTGTAATACATTGCAGTTACAAATTATTCTAACTATTATATACATAGGGATTTATAGTTGATTTTCTACAGCTTCATTTTCTTTTAAATCCATAAGCGGACAGAAATATTCTTGAGTAGGTACAGACTCAACTTGTTAACAGCTCTGACTTCTCCAGGAGATTATAAGAATTGTAAAAGTTGAAAAATCATCTTTGAATGTTTTTATAGCTCCAAGGTTTCATCACATTTTGCTATAGATTGGCCAAAACTCCGAGCTTTTCATAATTCTCTAAGATTGACTAAAGTTTAAAAATAATTTAGTGTAAGCAGCTGTATCCTGAAGATGTTTTGTTACATAAAAGCTATACGAAAGCATTTTCACCCTTCGAATTATCACAAAAACTAGTTTATTTTTATACATCATACCATCTATTACTAATGTCCTGCTCTACTTGAATTTCCAGTAAGAAGACAGTTTATAACTTTAAAAAAATCCACAACTCGCTCACTTAAACCTTACAAGAGTTCCTTTTCTCAAACAAAGAAAATAATAGCAAATCGTTTGAATAAGACTGAAATATTTACTTTGCTACACATATAATACTAGATATATGTCAAAAAGTCCTATCTTTGTTAGGAAAAAGTCAAAATATAAAATTTATAGAAATATAAAATTCCTCTCGGTTATATTTGTACAAAAAAAATTTCGCTTCTGCCATTCTTCATTCAATATTTATTCAACTCTCACCCAAGCGCTTGGCGTTATATTTGGCGATGCAAGATATATATCTTTTTTTTTTGCCACTACTTGGGCAACCCTAAATTTCCACTAAATCCGATCTGTTGCTGCAACCGCTAGTATCTAGCTTTAGCGTAAACGGTAATAAAGTCGGAGTTTTATTTTGCCTTCCTTGCAGCGATGCTTTTACGTGGTCAACCGTTCGCCAATTTGCCAAACCCACATTTCACTTTCAATCCAGGATATATGTAGTAGGATGTTGGCCAAGAATTTTATCCCCAAAGCACAAAGTGAGTTACAGTTGTCACTTCCTTTTGGGCAAATAGGATCTTATCACTTACCAATTTCTTCAATATTAAAATTAAATCATCACAGGACTCCACCATTCTTTTCATTTGTATGCTGTTGTTTATTTTCGGTCTAAAAAATTATTTTAAGGCTAAAAATTATTTTAATAAAAACAAATAATATAAGACGATTGTTATTATTTAATGAAAGATATGCTAGCAATTTTTTTTTTAAAAAAAAAAATACGTGTGTTCGCTTAAAAGCCTTTGGAATGGATTTTAAATTCCAAAATTAAATACAATTCTGATAGATCAATATTTCTATTAACACTTTTGCACTGATTTTTTATTTTTTAGTAACATCGCTCTAGATTAATTCCTGGAATATTAGTGTAGGACCTTTTAAAACTGAACAACTGTCAAGTGACGAGAATGTCACATCTGAGCTGATTACATTTCTCCTAACTTCCATGCCACACTGCGTGAAGACTTTGCTGCTCAGTTCAATCTTATCTCCCAGCAACTCCTATTATTCTACTCGGTAGATATTTAGTAGAATTAAGACTCAAACTCGTGGGTCGTGCCTAGATTGCAGTATTTAATTATTTATTGTTATCATTTCGAAACAAAGAGGTTGGGGTGGGCCTCGTAATTTGAACCTGAATCAAGTGGTAAGGAGAACTTTTGAGTGGGAACCTCCCAGTCTAAACTTCCTCACTACACCAATGGGTGGAGCGTCGACAGATTTAATTTGTCTTAGTCCCACTACGCGGCCAAAAATTAGACTATTTCCCACCACTCGACGAAAACAACGCCGATAACGAGCTCAAGGCCATGACTAGTCGGTTACAATGGCTACATTTTGTCTTGAATGTCGCTAGCTACGTAACTCTAATGCTTGAGCACTCGACTGATTGATTGGTTTTATTAAAGTCGCACAGAAACAACACAAGTTCTAATGGCGACGGCCCTCGTTATTCTCAAATTCGGTCAAGTGACGAGGACGACACCTGAGTAGGTACCCCATCCCAACTTCCACACCACGCCAACTAGAGGACTTTGAGCTACGACAGATTTAACGTGCATCAGCCTCAGCTACACAGTGGGTCTTCTATTTTCATCAAGGCTCGAATCTACGCTTCGATGAAAACCGCTGACTACAAGACCACGATTAGTGACTGAACAATGTTAAGACGTATGAATACCAATTCTATAGCCATACAGGAGAGAGTCATAATATAACAACATAATATCCATAAATGATATCTTCTTGTAGCCAAAGCAATAGTTAAGCGAGAGGCAGGGATTCAGTGAGCGCGTGGAAGATGGTGATAGGAATCTGTGACCATGTAAACAGCAAATCATTATGTAAATGGGGAAGATTCTGAGGTGGAGAGAGTCGTACTGCCCGACTGCACCTATCCAGATATTCTCACTGGTTTTCACAGAGATTAAATTCTGGATAATATGGAGCTCTGAGAAGAACTGAATTTCTTCCTCATATCTTGAACCATGCACGGTAAATTTTGGCCAAGTGACATGTAATATAATCCTAATGAAAGACACCAACATTTGCAAAGTGCACAGATGCCACGTACCTGGTCGACAACAATGGATAAGATTGCACCTTTTTTACCTTTTTCTTAGTTTTAGGGTACCTTCCACAGAAATTAATGAATCTTAAGCATACCAAGAAAACATGCAGCAGACCATCACACTGGGTTTTTTTTTATATTTTTGGAGGCCAACAATGATTCCTGATAGCTTATTTTCTGATATCTCCCAGCGAAGACAACAGCGCCCCTCGAAATCATACAGAAATAAACGAGACTCACAGGAAAAGTAATCTGTTTCAACAGTTCTAGCGTCCAAATGTCATGCTGCATTACAAATTCACATTTCTTGCGATGCATACTTGTCAACCAGGGTGCGAGTTAGACGTTTGCCACGGAAGCCCGTATGCAAGAAAGTGTGTTCCACAGTTGTCCTCCATAGTGTTCTGGTGCATTCCTGATTCATGTTGGCTATCAATGAACTGATGGTAGCGCGATAAATCCGTCGTCCAGGCATCGTAAGCAACGACCACCTCAGTCATTAGTACCCCCTTGTTGCCCCATAGTTCACCTGCTTGGACATTACATCCCAAATGATATTTTTCCTTTCACATGGGTTTTACTGCCTTTGGTAAAACGTAATTCAATTCCAAGTTACCCTTCTTTATATTAAACCCTCCTTCTTGACAATCAATTACTTCTTTTCGTTCTTTTCAAACGTTTCGATCACAGTTATACCTTATATGGTGTAATATAATCCTATTCGGCTCTTACATCATTAAAATTCCCTATCACACTCACACGCTTGGACGTATAATCTTGATCATTCTTCTATCAATTGAATTTATTCACAATAGCAGTATGCGAGGCCTTATGAAAGCTGTAGATCCCGAAATACTTCCACTGCATTCTCGGTGCCCAATAACAATACGTTTTTGAACATTTGCTGAATCGCGTCAGGTTTATCGTACTTGCATGTGATTGGCCATTCCTGCGTTTACGTCTTCTTGCATGGTTGTCGTAAAATTGAGACTCTATAGCGAAAAGTGGTACGAGGTAGCCTAGTTGTCATGGTAGCGGACTCGAGGTTGGTGTTGTTTTCTTCGAGTCGTAGACTCGATCCGTGATGCCACTAAAGACCCACCATGTAGCGGGATTGATGCACGTTAAATCTGTTTATGAGATCCAAGTCCTCTTGTTTGTGGATGTTTGGGGGGAGAGGGGCCAGCTAGGTGTCGTCCTTGTCACTTGACCGAGGTTCAAAATTATAAGCTTCGTCGCCAATCGCCCTCGTGTTGCTTCTCAGTGTGACATTAATAGACAATCACATTACACCGATCGCATATAATATAATAATAAATGACTCTGAATTTTAACTAAAAATGAAATTTTACATTATAAAGAGGCAATATTATATATGATTATTATTATAATATATATAGAGAGAGAGAAAAAATTTTAAAATATTTTTGATAACAGAAATTTTTCCTTTAAACATTTAAAAAAAAACAGTTTGCCAGTAAAGTAATTGAAATTATGTAAAAAACAGTAAGAATATTTAAGTAGGAAAATACGGTACTAGTAAGAAAATCCAAAAATATTTACGTTTGGCTGTGAGAAAAATTTCATTCATAAGTTTCTTTTTGTATTAAATGAGTAGTTGAAAATTATATCATAAATGAGAAGAAAAAAAGTCATGCCAATAATGTTTGATTTTACAGAAATTTTCCTAGAAAGTTTCTAAGCTTTCGATGCTCCTAAGCTTTCGAAAGAAACAATTTACTTGTAAAGTCGTTAAAGTTATATAAAAAAAAGTGAGATAAATTAAGAAGAAAAATACGATACAAATAAGAAATGCAAAAGTGTTTATGCTTGGCTGCAAGCAAAATTCTATTCATAAGTCTTTGTATAAAATGAAATGTATAAGAATATAGCATAAAAAAGAGGAAAACAAATGGACTTTCCAATCATATTTGATTATATTTAATGTAAACCTTTTTTTTTTTTTTTTTTTCAATTTTATAAAAACCTATAAAAGCTAAAAAAAAGTACAATTGTATCTACAAGAAAATGATTTGTTCTTTTATTTTGTAGAACTTTCATCTTAATTATTATTTCTTTAAGAGAAACTTTTGTCGCTTTTACTGTTGTATTCTTTATTATATATCATTGTTAGATGAACAATACAAAATTGTAATATTTTATCATTCTGTCAATATTTTAAAGAAATTCTTTTGTATTCGTTTGTATTTACAGAATTTAGGAGTACAATTCTATTGAAGAAAATCATGTTAAGCGAATATATAAATCTATAAATAATATATGATTCTAAATATTTCTTTCACAAAATACTCATATTTTGAAGGAAACACTCACAAGTGAAATGAGTAGGTTTCACAAAATAACTTTGAGAAAAGTATTCTATCTTTCAAGAAAAATAAATTACTGATGATATCTGTGCAATTTTTTACTTATATAAAAGCTAGCTTTCTGAATTGGGTAATTTAATTTTTATTTCGGAATTTAAGAAATTCATTTTAAAGAATAAAGATCAAATGAAAATAATATAATACAGCCTAGTAACATAATTCTAATCAAGAAAATGACATATACAGCTACGTTGCTTACAACCTATTATGACACTCGGTAGATAGAGAAAACGTATTTGTTTTAATAAGCCTCGGAATTTTATTTATTCAGTGATGATTGTAATTATTCTGTGATTTTATTCGAATACGAAGATGGTTCAAAAAGTACTTGTATTTGAAGAAAGATGCCGTCATTAAGGTAAACTGTAGTTACCATTATGTGCTGCCATCTGTTAAACAGATCCGAAACAAATTTGGCTTTGAATTTTAATTTAGTTTTGATTTGGTAGTCATTTGCTGCGAAATCAAAGTTTGATTGCTGTTGCGTCGAGTCATCATTGTCGGTGAGACTTGGATGAATCATCGCGAACCGGAAATCAAGCAAAAATCAAAATGTTTGATTGTTTTTGAGGAATCTTCCCCCTCTCCTCTCTTCTAAAAAAAAAAAGGTGAAGATGGTCTCGTCGGCCGGAAAAGTCATGACGAAGAATTTTTGAGGTGCGAAAGACGCCGTGATCAGAAATGTGTAACTGAGGCTTAAACAGCTTTCTCGTGAGTCATGATGCTTACTAAAAAACCATGTTCGATGTTACGAGCATCATCTCTTGGAACTTCTACGAAATGATTGAACGACTCTTGAAACCTCTGGGTCGGGTTCTGTTTAAGGGGATAGGCGACATGTGGAATTTTTTGGGAAGATAAATCGTCTAGCTGGTTCTCCTCACATATGGTAGCCATACAGATTTTTCTTGGAAACCCTATAAAATCTATAAAAAAAAGTGTACCTTTTGGCGTAATTTCAAAAATCACGCCAAATGTCCAACCCAAAATAGGATTGTGCCAACTTTTCTATTAAATATTAATGTAGATGTACTTCCTTAATAATTTCTTTCCATATTTTTCAGATATATTGCTCTAATATAATGGTTATAGGTTAAATTATCTTTAAGCCAAAAATAAAATTGATTTGTAAGACATTAACTGGGGAGAGTTTTGCGTTTAAACCTAAAAATAGTTTTTAATATTTGATTGTTTTATATTTCTTAAGGCTCCCGTCTACCAGGCATTTTGATTAATGATGGAATCCTGACTACCGTTCTTAAATCTTTATTATTTGATCTATTTCGATGCAATAAAGTGCATCTAAAAGAGCCAAAAATAATGAAGGCTTCTGGGGAATTGCTTTTTCCCTAAGATTTTGAAAAAATTTTAAAATATTTTTTGAAGGCCAGAAAACTCACAAACGAATCATTAAAATAAGGGTACAAATATTTTTAAAAGTCGGAGGGGGGGAAAGTAATTCCACAGAAGCATTCATTATTTCTTGCTCTTTCAAATGCACTTTATTCCATTCAAATAGATCCAAAAATAAAGATTTGAGAACGGTAGTAGAAATTCAATAGGATTAACATTACGTCCATGAAATCAAAATGGCCGGTTGACTGGAGCATTAAGGCATTAAAATGTTTATAAAAAGCTAAAATTAGTTAAATATAGCATTTTGATATCAGTATTGTCAGTGTGGTTCATTTGTATACCATCAAAGAAATGCAGAGTAGATTTTTAAAGCATTTATGTTTCTAAAGAGATCTTTATTTCTTGTCAAATTGAGCTAATAATTTGACATTTAAGATGATTTTTTTAATTTGAAATCTTATTTAACTGGAAATAATTATGTATTATTTAAATAGGAATAAAGGACGAGATTTTTTTAAATCCCTTGAAAAAATAAAAACTGCCCAATACATTTAGTTATTGCTTCTTCAATAATTTTGCTTCAGTTCTACACTTGTTAGATACGATTATGTAAGGAATTCTCCATTTTATAAATTCTGAATTCTACATTAAAAAAAAAATTATGTGTACCTCTTTTTCCCTATCTAATTAGATAACTACCCACATCGTACTACATTTCTTGATTGTTAAAATTTTTCTTAGCGTATGTATGTTTTTGCTTCAAATATTATAGCTCTTTGAATGTATTATTGCTTTTTGATTCTTATGATTTCAATATATTTTGAATATTCATACAAGTTTCTTGTATGTTTGTTTTTACTTTGGTTTTTATCATTCCAAAAAGTTTTTTTTATAAAATGTATTGTCCTTAAATTAAATAATTGAAATGATCAGGCTGAAGAATTTTGGAATAAACAATTTTCCTAAGGCTCCAATCTACCTGCCATTTTAATTTTGTGAATTTCGTGTGACAATACTATGGAGTTTCTACAACCACATCCTCAAATCTATACAAATTTGTCTATTTAAATGTAGAAAAGCACATCCGAAAGAGAAAAAAGAATGAAAGCTTCTGAGAAACATTTTCTCCCCACTTTTTGAAAATATTTTAGAATATTATTAAATACCGGAAAACTTACAAGCGGATTATTAAAATAAAGGCAAAAATATTTTTTTAAAATCGGAAAAAAATGTAAATCCGCAGAAAAACTTCATCATTTTTTCTTCTTCTTCAGGTGCAGGGCTGCGGTAGCCCAGTGGTCACGGCTTCGGACTCGTGGTGGGCGGTTTTCGTTCAGTCGCGGGTTCAATCCTTGGCGGCTAAAGACCCGCCGTGTAGCCGTGGTTGATGCACGTTAAATCTGTCGGGGGCCCAAGTCCTCCCGCTGGCGTGGTGTGGAAGTTAGGAGAGGAGATGCCAGCTTAAGTATCGTCCTCGTCATTTGACCGTGGTTCAAAATTACGAGGTCCGTCGCCAATAACCCTCTTGTTGCTTCTAGAGCGATATTAATTAAGACTAAACTAAAAAAAACCAAAACTTCAGATGCATTTTGTTGTATGCAAATAGATAAAATAGTATTGTTTTGAGGGTGGTAGTAAAATTCTATAAAATTAACATCCCGTCTACAAAATCAAAATAACCGATGGATGGAAGTCTTAAGGCTCCCGTCTACCAGCCATTTCGATCTATTTGAATGCAATAATGTGTATTTGAAAGAGCAAAAAATAATGAAGGGATTACTTTTTCTTCCGATTTTTAAAAAAACATTTTTACCTCTATATTAATTATTCGCTTATGAGTTTTCCGATCTTTAAAAAATATTATTAAATAGTTTTGTTACCCCTTGCATAATGTTTTTCTGAGTACCTTGCCATTAACACAAATAAATATATCACCAAGATTAAAATATGTATTGCTAAGGAATTTTCATTTAATTTCTGAGAATTTTACTTTATCTGAATTTTAAACAGCTGAGAACATTAAGAAAATATTGAATAATTAAGACAGGCACTATTTTACTAGTTTTTAAGGCTCCCGTCTATCTGCCATTTTGATTTCATTTTAAACCTATGAAATTTCTCTTCTGCCGTCCTCAAATCTTTACTGTTTGATCTATTTGAATGCAATAAAGTGGATCTGAAAGGTTAAAATTATAATGAATGTTTCCACAGAATCCGTCGATATTTGAAAATATTTTACCCCTATTTTAATGATTCGTTTGTGGATTATCCGATCTTTAAAAAATACTCTAAGGTACATCAAAAATTGGAAGAGAAATGTTATTCCTTGTAAATCTTCATTATTTTTTAGTCTTTCATTATCATTTTTTTTTTTTTTTTTTTTTTTTTTTTGCATTCAAATAGATATAGCAGTATAAAATTGTGGATGGTTGTAGAAATTTCATAAAATTAACATTATGTTCACGAAATTAAAATGGCCGGTAGACGGGATCATTATGGAAAGTCGTGTCTAGTTTTAAAAAAACCCGAATAACTTTACTCAGTAATATTCCCGAATACTTGTCTCGTAACTATTAATGAATATAAAGCTTAATTTTTCTTCATACTCAGTATTTATATGTATAAAGTTTTCCATAGAAAGTAATAAAGTAATAAATATGCATGAATATATGGGAAACAAGAAAGAATATGATATAATAATCCAATACATAGGCAGCTATACAGAATGAGTCGTTTCCAAAAATATGGTAGATTCATCGATATACGCAGCAAAAGAAGAAAAAACTAGTCTCATAATCGCGACTTAATTAAGACTTTAAAAGAGAAGCTGTTTGAAAGCTATGATCTATTTATGAGCAAAAACGAGATGCAAGGGTGGGCATTTAGAATATTTCATAAGTTATTATTTTCATCGACATGGAAAATTCAAAGATTTGCCAAGTATGTAAAAACAAATAAACAACACCACCATTTCATTTTAGACATTTTCATGAATTGAACAGAGAAGGTTATTACGCTTCTTTTTAAATGCTTGCATTAGTAGAAGTACATATCATCACTGTCATCATAAATATATAAGATATATAGTGAGAGATATATATATATATATAAGAGCAGAGCAGAGGCATTTTGATATTGACGTAATTAAAATGGGCACACTTTTAATGAAACCATTAGAAAGTAACTTTTAATTCAAAAATAACACATAAAAGAAACCGCCTGCACCATTTGATGCCAAAACATACACAACTAATCTATTACAAGAAAACGGATAAGACATTGCAAACAAAAATAAATTAAATTGCAGACTTTCCAGCCAATTCATCAAATTATTTGCATTTTCTGAATGCAATGGGTGAAACCAGTCTGAAGTTACTCTATAGATGGTGCTCACGAATCTCCAGCAAATGAGATAGCTCATGCAGCGCCACCTATTCCTAAAACTGAGCTGAGATTCTCTGCCTTTCAGCTTCTTTTCCCTCCCCTTTCCGCTTTCTCTCTTCTTCCTTCTTACAAAACCACATAAAGTAAACCTGAACCTGAACCCCAGAGCGTGTTCCAAATGCCCATCGCTCGAGATGGGTCTAAATGAGGTGCACGTATTTTTCTCCGATGAACTGGTCAATTGATTATAGGATTTTAAGACATTATTTTCCCTCATCATTTCTTTCTAATAAACTTTCCAGTAAAACTTACTTGAAGAACGTCATTGAATTGAACTGAACATCATAATCCGGTAACGGAATTTCCTAGAAAACACAGTCCCTTATGTAAGGTTAAACCACCAGATTCATATGCCACAATCCTCACACCCCGTCTCTACATAAATAAAATATAACATGTCACTAAATCATAATGGAAGAAAAACATTAGATAATCACAGCATTTCCATAAGAAAGTAAATTAAACTGAAAAAGCAGGCTTACCAAATGGCAACTACCCAAATATTATACATATACATGTAGCGGAAACGAGATGATACAGATAATGAGATATATATATATAATATATACCCAACAAACATTATGACTTATCTGTCAGTAAACTGACGGGTTGACGTTATGCGCTAACACAGCTTTCAAACTGCATTTTGCAGGGATGCGAACGGTCACGCAAATCCGAGTACATTAGTGAATAGTGTCTTTGTAGTGCCGTCCCATGAGAATCCTAAATGTGTTCTATCGGACAGATCTCGTGAGTTAGGCTGCCAGGACATACTAACTGGAATTCAGCATCATGTTCCCTGGAACCACTCAATACAATTTTGTTGCCTCTGATGGCAAGTTTTTGTCTATATGGAACATTCCATTTGCATCTGGAAAAACAGGAGGTCATGCTAAAGGGTGCAACTGGTTCACATAAGCTTCTAGATACTCCTGTAGCATTCTAAGCGGCTGCTCTATGGCACACACATTTTAGGGCTCCGAGATGGCCACAAGAGAACATCCCAAAGTATATACCCTCCCCACCATTGACCTGTGTGCAGACCCTGTACTTGCATTGAGGGATAATCTGTCCTGGAAGAGGTGTATTCTGGACACGTCCACGGCTATGAATACACAAACGTGATTCATCTGACCAGGTGTTTCTCCTCACTGCATCCTACAGACCAGTAGCGATGTTCCTGGGCCCATGCACGCAGTGCATCAGATCGTCCATTCAGCAAAGGCACACGAGTGGGATGGTGGTTCAAGCCCCAACACAAGTGTCCTGCTGAACATTTGAGTGCATTCGATTCTATTCTACTCTGGCTCATTGCATGGTTGTAAGATGAGCCACTGTCGGTCCTGGTTTTGCTTCTTTACCAGTGAGACATTCATGACATTTTTCTTTATAGAGTGTGGACTTCAACAATTCATGTCAGTCCTAGTGAAGCAGCTGGTTTCCTACCGTAATTCATCCTACTCTTAAGCATGGACGACAAGTAGGATGCCACGAACAACCTCCGAGTTCGCAGTTTCGGAAATACTTTTCCGTGAGCCTTCCAGAGCCTACTACAGCATCTGCCCCTCTATCAAAGTCCTTGATCCTCAACCTTTCCATCCCCACAGAAGTAAGTGAAAAATGATTCTTCAGATTCTCTTCAGCAGCAGTTAAATACACATTTCAACCTGATCACGTGCCTTCCACGTCTCCAGGCGAGTTCACTACAGAAAATGTAGGGTGGTCAACTGCTTTTGCCTTGAGTGTTATGATGTATATATATATATATATATATATATATAGTATATATATCTAGCCGGTGAAGAATTTATTTATTTACATTTATCACAGCTTACATTTTTACTCACCTCTCTGGACTGTTATAATTCTTCACTATACTACTTATTTCAACCAATTGTTTGCATCTTTTTACATTTTTTATTACCAAATCAAACAATGACTTAAATCTTTTTCAATTTATATTAGGATATGTGTTATATTTTTCATCTTTGAGTATGGATATAACATCTTGAAGCTTAAAGGAAAATTCCTCTTAACTGCTCACATTTGAATCTTCATTTCTTTGAATTCTTTGTAAGAAATTTTTATATTTTTGATTTTGTTGATAATTTTAGAATGATAGATTTTATTTTGTAAATTTTATCCAACTTTTTTTTTGCATTTTTAATCATTGAACTCTTTGTAATTTGATTTCAATTCAGCCTACGGAATTATAGATTTTATTTTTGTAAGATTTTATCGCTGAATTTGTTTGTAATTCTTTAATCATGAACTCTTTTGCAATTTTGATTTCTTTAATTCACTACCAAGTGCAAAGGGGAAGCTAAGTACCATTGAACTGTTTTAACCCCTGCTTAATCTCCTCAGCCCGATATTGCTTTTTGATTTTGCTGGGTTCCATATTTTCTACTATTTTTCTTTCATTGTTACATTTCTTCTGGATTCTTTTTGTCTTTTTAAGTGTTTTAAATTATTCTTTTCATAGATTTTCTGTATATATATATATATATGTGTGTGTAGGTGGTGGTGTGGTGTGTAAAGATTCAAAGTAACTACTTACTCTATTACACACACACACAAGTTATTTGGCTGAAGTAGACAGAACATTAAAACACAAAAACAAATGATTAGACTCAGGTAATCATGATTTATTCAGTCCAGCAATTTCCTGAACCGTCTTATATTCAGCGTCTCGCTCCTTCTCTTCGTCTCCACGTCTCACCACTACCGAATCTCTGCGTAGATAGGCTCTGTAGGGAGCAACATGGCTGTTCTCTCCGAGATGGTAGATCAGCAGGTCTAGATCCTATATATAAGTTATATATATATAATTTAATTTATACAGGCAGCTTCAAGAATAATCTTAAGAGCATCATCTATATGCAAAACGTCCATTTTGTTCTCAGTTAACAAATATATTCCGGACGTCTGGGTGTGTGTAAATCCCCAAACAAGGCTAAATATCCTAATTTTAACTTCTCATGGGCGCAAAGACGTAATTTAGTTTATAGAAATCATAATTGATCAT
This sequence comes from Nephila pilipes, assembly GCA_019974015.1. Classification (NCBI taxonomy): domain Eukaryota; kingdom Metazoa; phylum Arthropoda; class Arachnida; order Araneae; family Nephilidae; genus Nephila; species Nephila pilipes. The sequence goes on from BMAW01011508.1 coordinate 236,313, forward strand.
CAGAGACGGCCTGTCATTTACCCTAAACATGATATAATCAAAATTGTAATACACATTAAATATATTAAGGTGAGTCAGATTTTCCATTATCGATACGCATGGAATGCAAAAGTCTGGAAAATGAAAAATTGTTATGTCTTAGCAATAATCACACACAGGAAACAGGAATGAAAGTAGTGAAATTCTCTGCTTTTTTCCATTTCTATTTCTTGACTTTTTCTTTTCTCTTTGTTTTTAGAGTCGGTTCGAGTCTTGATCTCTATAGACTAAAGCGTATAGGAGTCACTGAGAACTGCCCATTCTCTGAAAGGCTTGATAGAGGAAATTTGGGAAGGAATTACTATCTAGTCATTTTCGTCAGTTGACAATAGCTGAAATTTACTGAACCATTTGTCAATATTATGAAGCTCGGGGTCGCGTTGTCTCAAAGCAGTAATAAATCCAAACTTTATCTTTTAAGTAACTGATTGTTTTTGAATTACGATACTTTCAATGACTATTGACATTTTTTATTTAGGACGAGGGTGTTACCAACCAAACTAAATCCAAATTCGTAAAGCGACATAATACTCAGAAATGACCATACCGATAAAAAATTACGTCTTATTCATTAAGATAATCTTTCTTAAATATAAGAACATTCAACTGCATACTCGAGTACATATTGTTGAATTATTTATGTTTTTAACAGTCATGTACCAAATATTTTTTGACCTTCAAACTCAGTTGAATTTTTCAGTCTCTTTACTTAAGCAGGACGGTAAGAATTTTAAAAATACTTAGATTTTTTTTATGAGAATTTAAAAATTTTGAATTTTTCTCGTTGCTTTTATGTTATATGTTAGTTCATTCATGAATGTAAATAAACATTTAGATATAATCCCAAAAAAAAAAATTCAAAAATTATGAAATTATATATAGCTATGTTTTCATCTGTTTTTAGAGAGAGTTTGTTCTAAAAAATCAAAACAAGAACACTAAGTGGCACAATTTAAAACCCAACCAGTACAACACTTGAAGAAAGAAAAATTGTTTAAAATATTAAAGTTTGTAGAAATAGTAGGAATTTATAGTATTAAACATTTTGGAAAAAGTTAAAATTTTAAATAATTATCTGTTTGAAAAATTGGTTCTCCTTTTGAAAATGCATATTTTATGTGTGATAAAATACATTGATATATAAGCCTTTTCTCATAAATATCTAATAACAAAAGTTGCTCGCAAGTATTGTCCTCCTCTCCTTAAACATACATATCTTAGTTGTTACGAAACCAAAAATTGTCTAATGTGAGACCAAGTTTGAATAGGTAGATTTGAAAAGCATATGTTCATGCATTTACATTTGATTTGTCTTGAGATTTTGGCGGTTTTGTTGCACCCTTCCGAGGGGGCATCGGTTTTCTTTAACCTGTACCCATGGAGGGGGAGAGAGAAGTTGTTGACTGATGTGTGGCAGCGTTGTTTCGAACCCTGGTCCAGTGGGTCTGACCGGTCGATTTTTACTGTG
>BMAW01011508.1:237844-253727 GCA_019974015.1 Nephila pilipes
CCTTTACCAACTGGGCTGAAAAGACGTCTCATCTGGCTGTTAAATAAGGGGTTTTAACTTCTGACGTTGTTGTTGATGAGAGTCACTGCATACTTCCCCTCCAGTATCATCGTGATTACTCGAAGAGAAACATTGGTTTGTAGAGAAGATTGCTTTGATTTCTTCCTTTCTTTTTTCAGCCATTACTACAATTGATATGCAACCCCTTCCTGTTGAATTGAGTTTTGCTAGAGACAGTTTCCGCTTTTGAATCATCGGGTATTTCTTCTTGAGTGTCGGGTCTCGTCGACACGTGTACCAGAGCCGGAATATCACTAGTCGTGATTTGTATGCGTTTGTCTTAGTTTGACGTACAGAGGCATGTATTTTGCGTTGGGGGCATATACAATCAATAGTTATAGACTGTGCTGCCATCTAGTGTTCAAGTCCTGAGTCACTACTTCGGAGTTGGACGAAACATCGGATGATATTATTCTACTCCGTGAGCTGTGGAGAGGTTATCCTTGGTTTCCTCTGTTGTTTCGAACACTGGACCAGAGGGTCCGAAGAATGCGCTCCTACCAACTAGGTTGAAAAGAGTCTCAACTGGCTTGTTGGCAAGGCGTTTAACTTTTGATGTTGTTGTTAACGAGAGTCGCTGCAAGATGTTTAAATTCTGCTGTGATAAGGAAATCTGATAGATTCTCAATTTCTAAATGACATGTTACCTCTTATATCCTGATGTTTGATTCTAAGAGAATGTAATACATAATTGTCTCTTCTTTTTAGTAATAATCTGGATTAATGGTAGTCTAATAATTACCCGGCTGTAATGCATTTATCAAATTTGTTCGCAAATGTACAGAACAGTAAAGAAAACTGAAATTGAAATTAGAAGAAAAAAGTGTACACTAATATTAGTGCTTCTTCAACAATAAAAAAAACTTTTTGAGACAAATGCAAAAACATAATGCTCATAAGGACGAGATACTGGAAGTAAATTCCTGATTTCAAACGGTTTATTCTATCCGAACACCAAAGAGCACCACAGCTTGGTTTTATGAACTCATTAATGAAGTGAAATAGTTGCCTTAGTGACCTCAGCCACCATATCTTAATATTATCGAACTTTATTGGGAATATCTTGAGTGTCACGTGAGAGGACGAATTTTTAAACCTTCATCAATCGCAGGATTGGGAGATATTTTATAGGATAAATGGTATAAAACATCGTTATAGTGACGGCTATATATACATCTGCTCCACAACTAATTGTCGGTATCTATAATGCTTGCTCCTGTTGGACCAACACTATATTGATAGAAACAATTATTAGGATTCTAAGTATTTCCATTCTTTGTCTACCTCCTTTGTCTACATAAAAGATATTTTAATTAAAACCTAATTAACTACTCTGAGCTTAACTTAAAACTAATAATTGATCTTTTCATGTACCTTTTGAAATCAAAATTAAGGAGACTCATATATTTTGAATACTATTTTTGTTATTTTTCGTTTTTATTCAATATCTCTTCTAATAAATGACTTCTAATAAATGATGAAGAAACAGATTTTAATTTAATTACCCACGTTTACAAAATACGAGGCAATAATAATATAAAAAAAATTATAGTCTACGAAATTTTAATTAGCTAGAGAGAAAAAAATTTCTTAATATAGTGCGTTTCTTTTTTCTTCAGGATCCTTTAACATATCCATGCGCAGCAAAAACTTTGAATTCAACGCGGTTGAATGAAAAACCTTTTTATAGCGTGTTAAATTATTATGGGTGATTTATACAGAAGGAAGTCCTAAAAGGAAAGTCTTTATATCCCTTAAAAAAGAACGATATTAAATTAGCAGCTTACTTTATACCTACTCATATTAGTGTAAGTAAGTAGGAAGGGTCTTTTCACCTTACGTATTCAATATAAGGCTCTATTCAAAGACGCGTTAATTATCTTAGCTCAGACAGATCTTTTTAGTGAACTTTAATAATGAAACCCTTTCACATACCTGTTCTAATAAGAACGTGCAAAAAATAAGTATCTATAGGGCTTCTCTAAGTTCAGTGTTTTTTCAAATTTAATTTGGAATAAATATATTGCATCTTATATTGTAATTACGTACGCTTACACAAACCCGCATCATATTAATTAATTCTGTAGACGAATCAGACTCTATAGACAACTTTCATTATCAGAACAATATAAGATTCCCTATATAGTTTACTATGGTATTGTTGCTTACGAAACACATCCCTTATGCATCAGAAAAAAATATCAGTAATAGTAATAGATAAAAAAAAAAGCATGTAAAGAGGTATAAACAGAGTATTTAATGACATGAACAAAAGAATTCTAAACAGAGTATTAACAGGCATGAACAGAGTATCCAACGAAAGAAAATAGCTTTATATGCCAATATATTTTAATTTAATGGAAAGGGGAAAATTTATTTAAAATTATGTTATCGCACTCAATCAGTTTACTTTGTTACACAAATCTCTATCTCATATTGGTGTAATGGTGAAATCAGTTCAACAAGGAGGATTATGGTGAAAGACAAATGGTTATGGTAAAGGTTATTGACAAATATTCAACTCAAGACGAAACACAGGTAGTAAAACTTGGACAGATGAACAGCATAATCAGGAAGCTTAGCATTTGCACAGATCAGCAACACAGATACAAAGTAACCCTTATAATAACAGTAATAGCATTTTCTATAATGTTGAGCTCATCTCGTCTTAATAATTCGCATTACAGATAAATTTTCAAACTAATACTAGGCAAGGACTTCTACAGCTTCAGGCAATCCCGACAGATTCCCCGACAAATACAGGTAACTTCTCGACAGATTCAGACTACTTCTCGTTTGGCTAATTCCGACGGATTCTCTTGACCAATTCTCAATCGATTCACCCAGGATTTGCATAGTTATTATTGCTCTTTATTTGCAGCTGTTCCGGCAGACGTGACGTTACATGAAAAATTCTGGAAAAGTCCACAATTTTCATTACCAATTGAGGTAGCAATAAGATTCCAGGATTTTCGAGAAGCATCACTTTTTCGTTAATGTCGCCAAGTTTCCCGCCAGTTGATAAAAAGGTCTCTAAATTCATCGCCAAGGTTGAGAGGTAATTACAAGGTTTCTTCGTATTCGACGAAATCTCTGCACATTGCTATCTTCTCCTACAAGAGTAATGTTGCAAGGAAACTTCGTCTCAGGTTCATAACAATATATACAAGAAGCTAATAACTGAAAACTATTGTTCGGAATATCTTATGGCTTTTAATGAGCTGGCATCGTTATTGCCTAAGAGTCATAGTAAAGCAAAAAAATGATCAGTCAAAGAAATCATTTAACCATTTAATATCATCTCAGAATGAGAAAAATCAAAATAATTTATTAATGGGGAGTGTTTGCTTAGTTGCACCCTTCATCAAATATTATAGCGGATCATTCTATTTATCTTAAATAGCTCCAAAATTAGGCTTGATTTAACTGGACCTGAGCTCAGTCGACTTCTAATAACAAGACCCGAGTCAGGTATATACTTTAAAAATATTTTCTCTTAGCTGTTCACACCTATATAGTGTGCTCATCAATATCGCTAATTTTTCTACATCCATAATTTCTCTAATCCCTCCTGTCTCCCAAGATTTCATTCGCTATACTTCTTATGTTGTAAATCAAATTGCATAAGTCACGGTTCTTTCTTAAGGCTAAGTTCTCATTTCAAATAACGGGTTATTAAAGTGAGATGTGTGTAAGAACTTTTCAAACTAAAATAAACAATGAAAATTTTGTCAATTGCGGTCGTATATTCTCCGAAGAAAGACAGGAAAAATCTGCAAAACACACATCGGGAAATAATTGTTTACAGGAAAAGAGGGAATTGAAATTAATTAGAATAATCAAAAAGTTTTTTAATTTTAAAAGGAATTAAATTTTTGTCTATTTTTCAATATTTAGAATAAATAAGAAATTTTGAAAATAAAAGTTTAAAAATCTTCATAAGTCTAGACGTGTATAAAAAGAAAATGTAATAAATTTTTGTTACATATTTTAATATCAAAAGCTTTTATATTTCTTTGCCTATAGTTAATCATTTCTTGATTTCTCGATGGTTCTCATAAGTTTTAAAAGTTTCTTACATTATATAGCAATAGGAAAATATTTTTGTCTACTATAAGTAGTAACAATTTATAATAGCTGAAAAAGGGTATGTCATTTACTGCTTTCAGTTCAAGTTCAAAATTGTTCAATAGTTATAACAAAATTATGCATACTAGTTAAGCTCAAATACAAACCAATAAATTTTTCTTATCTTTTATCTCAAATGGAAGAATAAAATATGTCATTCATGTATTTTTATCAAATTTATAGTTCATGAATAAAGTACTCTCAAAAGCAGTATTCGTTCGAATTTTGAATGATTCCCATACGCCAGTTTATTTTAGACGCTTGGAAATACATGTATTTTGAACTTATATTCTGTGCAAAAATAAAAAAGAACACGTATGTTTGTTGTAAGGAAAATTATCTGTTGTTAAATTTGGAAGAATATAATAGACTTTCATCTCAACCTATGACCAATGCGACTTACGATTATCCCCATTTATGAATCACAAAAAGTTAGTAATTTAAGGTCGTATTTTTGTTTATAGAAAGTTTAATATACCACATTATAACGTCTGGTTACAGTTGGAAATGAGTTACATAGCGCTTGGTGCAGTTCTTCTTCGCCAGTTAGGAGAGGGGGAGGGTGCCAGCTCAGATGTCGTCCTCGTCACTTGACCGAGGTTCAGAATTACGAGGTCCGTCGCCAATAGACCTTGTGTTGCTTCTACTGCGAGGTTAATAAAACCAAAATCTTCTGCTCCAAGATGGGCTACCGTCTGTGTAGAGAGATAGACGTTGTTCTTACGGAGAGAATGCGTTTTGTAAAAAGCTCCGATTTTTGTGTAACGTACTACTCTTATTTATAAAGATTAACGTACAGTGCTTATTTGAAAGTTTTGTTTCCCTGTTTTAAGTTTTAAATAAATATACATTTAAGAAAAGTACTGGTATCCTTTATTATTCCCCCCTCCAAAAAAAAAAAAAAATCATTATATACATTATAACTATATTTTCATTATATAACAATCATACGCACATTGACTGAATTTTTGAGTTTTATGTACAATTTTATAAGCTATTTGAAAGAAAATAGTGTTGAAAATTTATCTGACTTACGATTGTGACTGATTATTTAGAACAAAACTTGATAGTAAATACAGGAGATCCTGTTTGTATTACTTTAAATGCTAGTTTGAAATATTATTCTGTTCAAAAGATTTATAATACATAAAATTCCAGAATATAGTAACAAGTTCAAATATAAATAAAAACCATGTATTTTTTTTCTAATTCATTAATTCGATGAATCGTCTTACTGTCATCAGTCTCATTGTCATAAATTAGTCATCACTCACATTGCTCATGAATGAAATATTTCATCAGTCATGTTGCTCATGAATGAAATATTTCATCAGTCATGTTGTTCATGAATGAAATATCTCATCAGTCAGATTACTTATGGAAAAAACTTCATAAAAATTTTTCATGCTCATTGAAATATTTAGAATTGGATATTTCATCTTTTAACCTGATTATAAAAATGAAAATTTCTCTTAAACTAAATTTGTTTGCATAAAATTTTATAAGAATTAAATTAATTTTCTAGCATAGTTCAAAGAAAAAAAAACCCTAATTATTTTTCACAAACTGCTTCATTTAAAGCAACATAGATCTAGAAGTAACACTTAGACCTTATAATGCTTAGATACGACCTACAATGTTATTTCAATTTTGAAAAAAACTACGAAGAATTGAAATGTGAGAACTTAAAAATCAACTAATTAAAAATTGAATTCTGACGGGAACAGCTCAAATCTAAAAATAGCACCACCAGTACAGCTGCATGTCCTAGAAATGCTATTTGCTCTCATTCCGTTATTGGAATCAAGACCAGAAAATGAACTGTTAGGTTGATGCGTTATTAGTTCAAACAAGACGCAGCGCAGTTTTCCCCAATCAGCTTGTTATTCAAGAATCCAGGAACGGTTTCAGCTCCCGTGACAGTGTTGACTCGAGGAACGAATGTCGAAGAATCTGTCAGAATCAGCACTTTTATACGATCGAAATATTCGCTTCCTTCCAATCATTAAGTGTCAGGCGTCATCGTGGACACTTATCCTTTCCGAGGGAGGGAGTGGAGATTTCGAATGAACTCCTCCCTATCCTTTTCGTCCTTAAAGTAATAATATGCCTCTTAACTAATCAATGAAAAGAAAATGCGCCAGAGGGCAAGCTACTGTAACTTCGCGAACGTAAATATTTAACTTTTGGCGAGTTTTGCGAGGAAATCAACATTACAACTCCCTGGTTTGCCGCCATATTTTCCAACCCCTTTTCAATGGTCCTTTCCTCTCTTTCTGTTATTTTCGCCCTCCAGGCAGTAACTGGGAAGTTTGCGTTTTCTTCTCTCTCTCTCTCTTTCTTCACCCCTTCGTCTCACAGTATCTTTGTAAGTTGGTGATGGGATTTTTATCAATATCGAAAAAGATTATCTTCCCCCTCCCTCCCCCTTATCAAATGCTTTTATATTTTCATGATCATGTAAAACCGGCCGAGCGAAAAAATTAATCAGGAGTTAAAGTAAACAGGCTTACATTGTGCCGAGGAGCTCGCTTTGTTGTCCTGGTATAATAGGAATTGGGAGATATTTTTACGCACTGGAGTTTCGTACTATGGTGTCCCCCCCCCTTTTCGAATGTGATGTTCAAGGGAATGAAATTAATTCGACGCAGCTATTCATTGGGCTATTTCACTTAGTGTAATAGGTCGGATTTGAAAATCCAGTGCCTCTGGAAGATTGCGAGTTAAAAATGATAGTAACGGCGGCAATGATAAAAAGAGGTGCTTTTCAATTCGCCCGAGGAGATGCTAATTTGAAAAGTCTTTTGTGCTGTAAAACCATTTACTCCCTTTCAGAACAGACAGCTTCTCTTTTAAAGTCTTAATTAAGTCGCGATTATGAGACTAGGTTTTTCTTCTTTTGCTGCGTATATCGATGAATCTACCATATTTTTGGAAACGACTCATTCTATATAGCTGCCTATGTATTGGATTATTATATCATATTCTTTCTTATTTTCCATACATTCATGCATATTTATTACTTTATTACTTTCTATAGAAAACTTTATACATATAAATATTCAGTATGAAGAAAAATTAAGCGTTATATTCATTAATAGTTACGAGACAAGTATTCGGGAATATTACTGCATGAAGTTATTTGGGTATTTTTAAAACTAGACACGACTTTCACTTATGACCCCGTCAACCGGCCATTTTAATTTCGTGAACATAATGTTAATTTTATGAAATTTCTACAACCATCCACAATTTTATACTATTTTATCTATTTAAAAGCAAAAAAAAAAAAAAACAAAGTTATATCTATTTGAATGCCTCGAAAGACTAAAAAATAATGAAGATTTACAAGGAATAACATTTCCCTTCCAATTTTTTGATGTATCTTAGACTATTTTTTAAAGACCGGATAACCCACAAACGAATCATTAAAATAGGGGTAAAATATTTTCAAATATCGACGGATTCTGTGGAAACCTTCATTATAATTTTAACCTTTCAGATCCACTTTATTGCATTCAAATAGATCAAACAGTAAAGATTTGAAGACGGTAGAAGAGAAATTTCATAGGTTTAAAACGAAATCAAAATGGCAGGTAGACGGGAGCCTTAAAAACTAGTAAAATAGTGCCTGTCTTAATTATTCAATATTTTCTTAATGTTTTCAACTGTTTAAAATTCAGAATTAGCAAAATTCTCAGAAATTAAATGAAAATTCCTTAGCAATACATATTTTAATCTTGGTGATATATTTATTTGTGTTAACGGCAAGGTACTCAGAAAAACATTATGCAAGGGGAAACAAAACTATTTAATAATATTTTTTAAACATCGGAAAACTCATAAGTGAATAATTAATTTTGAGGTAAAAATGTTTTTTTAAAAATCGGAAGAAAAAGTAATCCCTTCATTATTTTTTGCTCTTTCAAATACACATTATTGCATTCAAATAGATCGAAATGGCTGGTAGACGGGAGCCTTAAGACTTCCATCCATCGGTTATTTTGATTTTGTAGACGTGATGTTAACTTTATAGAATTTTACTACCACCCTCAAAACAATACTATTATTATTAACAATACTATTATCTATTTGCATACAACAAAATGCATCTGAAGTTTTAGTTTTTTTAGTTTAGTTTTAATTAACGTCGCTCTAGAAGCAACAAGAGGGTTATTGGCGACGGACCTCGTAATTTTGAACCACGGTCAAGTGACGAGGACGACACTTAAGCTGGCATCTCCTCTCCTAACTTCCACACCACGCCAGCGGGAGGACTTGGGCCCCCGACAGATTTAACGTGCATCAGCCCGGCTACACGGCGGGTCTTTAGCCGCCAAGGATTGAACCCGCGACTGAACGAAAACGGCCCACCACGAGTCCGAAGCCGTGACCACTGGGCTACCGCAACCCTGCTCCTGAAGAAGAAGAAAAAATGATGAAGGTTTTTCTACGGATTTACATTTTTTCCCGATTTTAAAAAATATTTTTACCTTTATTTTAATGATCCATTTGCAAGTTTTCCGGTATTTAAAAATATTCTAAAATATTTTCAAAAAGTGGGGAGAAAATGTTTCTCAGATGCTTTCATTCTTTTTTCTCTTTCGGATGTACTTTTCTGCATTTAAATAGACAAATTTATATAGATTTGAGGATGTGGTTGTAGAAACTCCATAGTATTGTCACACGAAATTCACAAAATCAAAATGGCAGGTAGATTGGAGCCTTAGGGAAATTATTTATTCCAAAATTCTTCAACCTGATCATTTCAATTATTTAATTTAAGGACAATACATTTTATAACAAAAACTTTTTGGAATGATAAAAACCAAAGTAAAAACAAACATACAAGAAACTTGTATGAATATTCAAAATATATTGAAATCATAAGAATCAAAAAGCAATAATACATTCAAAGAGCTATAATATTTGAAACAAAAACATACATACACTAAGAAAAATTTTAACATTCAAGAAATGTAGTACGATGTGGGTAATTACCTAATTAGATAGGGAAAAAGAAGTACACATAATTTATTTTTTTAATGTAGAATGCAGAATTTCTAAAATGGAGAATTCCTTATATAATCGTATCTAACAAGTGTAGAACTGAAAAAAAATTATTGATGAAGCAATAAATGTATTGGGCAGTTTTTATTTTTTCGAGGGATTTAAGAAAATCTCATCCTTTATTCCAGTTTAAATAATACATAATTATTTAAAGTTAAATAAGATTTCAAATTTAAAAAAAATTCACCTTAAAAGTCAAATTCTTAGTTCAATTTGACAAGAAATGAAAGTTTCTTAAGAAATATAAATGCTTTAAAAATCTATTCTGCATTCTTTTGATGGTATACAAGTGAACCGACACTGACAATACTGATATCCAAATGCTATATTTAACTAATTTTAGCTTTTTATAAACATTTTAATACCTTAATGCTCCAGTCTACCGGCCATTTTGATTTCATGGACGTAATGTTAATCCTATGGAATTTCTACTACCGTTCTCAAATCTTTATTTTTGGATCTATTTGAATGGAATAAAGTGCATTTGAAAGAGAAAGAAATAATGAATGCTTCTGTGGAATTACTTTCCCCCCTCCGACTTTTAAAAATATTTGTATCCTTATTTTAATGATTCGTTTGTGAGTTTTCTGGCCTTCAAAAAATATTTTAAAATTTTTTCAAAATCTTAGGGAAAAAGCAATTCCCCAGAAGCCTTCATTATTTTTGGCTCTTTTAGATGCACTTTATTGCATCGAAATAGATCAAATAAAAAAGATTTAAGAACGGTAGTCAGGATTCCATCATTAATCAAAATGTCTGGTAGACGGGAGCCTTAAGAAATATAAAACAATTAAATATTAAAAACTATTTTTAGGTTTAAACGCAAAACTCTCCCCAGTTAATGTCTTACAAATCAATTTTATTTTTGACTTAAAGATAATTTAACCTATAACCATTATATTAGAGCAATATATCTGAAAAATATGGAAATAAATTATTAATGAAACACATCTACATTAACATTTAATAGAAAAGTTGGCACAATCCTATTTTAGGTTGGACATTTGGCGTGATTTTTGAAATTACGCCAAAAGGCACACTTTTTTTTTTATAGATTTTATAGGGTTTCCAAGAAAAATCTGTATGGCTACCATATGTGAGGAGAACCAGCTTGACGATTTATCTTCCCAAAAAATTCCACATGTCGCCTATCCCCTTAAACAGAACCCAACCCAGAGGTTTCAAGAGTCGTTCAATCAGTCCACAGAAGTTCCAAGAGATGCTGCTCGTAACATCGAACATGGTTTTTTAGTAAGCATCATGACTCACGAGAAAGCTGTTTAAGCCTCAGATACACATTTCTGATCACGGCGTCTTTCGCACCTCAAAAATTCTTCGTCATGACTTTTCCGGCCGACGAGACCATCTTCACCTTTTTTTTAGAAGAGAGGAGAGGGGGAAGATTCCTCAAAAACAATCAAACATTTTGATTTTTGCTTGATTTCCGGTTCACGATGATTCATCCAAGTCTCACCGACAATGATGACTCGAAGCTGCAGTAATCAAATTTTGATTTCGCAGCAAATGATTACCAAATCAAAACTAACTTAGAATTCAAAGCCAAATTTGTTTCGGCTCTGTTTAACAGATGGCAGTACCTAATGGTAACAACAATTTACCTTAATGATGACATCTGTCATCAAATACAAGTACTTTTTGAACCTTCCTCGTATTCGAATAAAATCACAGAATAATTACAATCAATACTGAAGAAATAAAATTTCGAGGTCTATTAAAACAAACACGTTTTTTTATCTACCGAATGCCATAATAAGTTGTAAGCAACGTAACTGTATATGTCATTTTCTTGATTAGAATTATGTTACTAGGCTGTATTATATTATTTTCATTTGATTGTTATTCTGTAAAATGATTTTTTTTTTAAATTCTGAAATAAAAATTAAATTACCTAATTCAGAAAGCTAATTTTTAAATAAGTAAAAAAAAAAAAAAAAAAAAAAAAAAAAAAATTGCACAGATATCAACAATAATTTATTTGTCTTGAAAGACAGAATACTTTTCTCAAAGTTATTTTGTGAAACCTGCTCATTTCACTTGTGAGTGTTTCCTTCGAAATATGAGTATTTTGTGAAAGAAATATTTAGAATCATATATTATTTACAGATTTATATATTCGCTTAACATGACTTTCTTCAATAGAATTGCACTCCTAAATTTTGTAAATACAAACGAATACAAAAGAATTTCTTTGAAATATTGACAGAATGATAAAATATAATAATATTGTATTGTTTATCTATTTTTAGCTTTTAAAGGTTATTATAAAATTGAAAAAAAAAAAAAAATGGTTTACATTAAGTAAAATCAAATATTATTGGAAAGTCCATTTGTTTTTTCTTTTTTATGCTATATTCTTATACATTTAATTTTATACAAAGACTAATGAATGGAATTTTGCTTGCAGCCAAACATAAACACTTTGAATTTCGTATTTGTATCGTATTTTTCTTCTTAATTTACCTCACCTTTTTTAATATAATTTTAACGACTTTGCAAGTAAATTGTTTCTTTCGAAAGATTTCGAAAGATTAGGAAAATTTCTGTAAAATCAAACATTATTGGTACGACTTTTTTTTTTCTCTTCTCATTTATGATATAATTTTCAACTACTCATTTAATACAAAAAATAGACTTAATGAATGAAATTTTTCTCACAGCTAAACGAAAATATTTTTGGATTTTCTTACTAGTACCGTATTTTCCTTCTTAAATATTCGTACTGCTTTTTATATAATTTCAGTTACTTTACTGGCAAACTGTTTTTTTTAAATGTTTAATGGAAAAATTTCTGTCATCAAAAATATTTTAAAATAATTTTCTCTCTATATATATTATAATAATAATCATAACACATCAATCAATAACTCCCGAGACTAACATTGAAAACAACATTTTTGTAAATTTTTATTCATCATCATAACATTTTATGAATCACCTTTAGGGTGATACAATCGTTCCAACGCTATTCCAAGTTTTAATTTTTCTTTTTCGCAAGAAATCTTTTTTGTTGCGAGTAAATAGCGATAAACAGCATTCTGAATCATCGACTCGTTGCTGTTTTTGTTCCATCGAAAGCAATCGCGGCACCCACTTGGAAAAAACCTTTTTCACTTCACTTCAAAAAACCTTTTTCAGTAAATACACTTCCATATGATATCTGTGTCATCTCAGCAATCTCACGGAGCTTCACTTTACGATCTTTCATTATAATTTTTGTCACTTCACTCACATTTTCCGGTGTAACGGCTTCCACAGGTCTACCCGAGCGTTCCGCGTCATTTGTGTCGGTACGACCACGTTTAAACTCGGCAAACCATCGACAAATCGTTGCTTTTGATGGACAAGAGTCCGGGTAACATTTTTCAATCCATTGTTTTGCTTGCACGGTGTTTTTACCCATTAAAAAACAATGTTTTATCAGAACACGAAACTCGGTTTTTTCCATTTTTTAAACAAACTACAAAACGACTTTACTCCAACCTCGATAACTCAGCTGTTTCTGGTCCGATCGACTTAAAATTTTGACACGTTTCAAGCAAAGGTTCGTACTCTAGAAAGACCTGGTTACTGGTTTACTACGAGCGCCATCTCTGGGTTAGTCTCGGGAGTTATTGATTGATGTGTTATATATTATTGAACCTTTCTAATGTAAACTTTCATTTTTAGTTAAAATTCAGAGTCATTCATCATTATATTATATGCGATCGGTGTCAAGTAATTGTCCATTAACGTCACACTGAGAAGCAACACTAGGACGATTGGTGACGAAGCTTATAATTTTGAACCTCGGTCAAGTGACAAGGACGACACCTAGCTGGCCCCTCTCACTCCAAACACCCCCGCTATACAAACAAGAGGACTAGGATCTCGACCAGATTTAACGTGCATCAATCCTGCTACATGGTGGGTCTTTAGAGGCATCACGAATCGAGCCGACGACTCGAAGAAAACAACATCAGCCTCGAGTCCGCTACCATGACAACTAGGCTATCTCGTCCACTATTCGCTATAGAGTCGCAATTTTATGACAACCATGCAAGAAGACGTAAACGCAGGAGTGGCCAATCACATGCAAGTACAATAAACCCGTCGCTATTTAGCAAATGTTGAAAAACGTATGGTTATTGGGTACCGAGAATGCAGTGGAAGTATTTCGGGATCTACTGCTTTCATAAGGCCTCGCATAGGATTTATTCGCTACCGTCAGTTCATTGATCACCAACATGAATCAAGAATGCACCAGAACACTATGGAGGACAACTGTGGAACACACTTTATTGCATACGGGCTTCCGCAGCAAACGTCTAACTTGCACCCATGTTGACAAGTATGCATCGCAAGAAATGTGAATTTGTGTTGCAGCATGACATTTGGATGCTAGAACTGTTGAAACAGATTACTTTTCCTGATGAGTCTCGTTTTGTTCTGGACGATATCGTAGATCTCTTCTTCTTCTCTTTCGAAGAAGATAGCTTATTTTCTGATATCTCCCAGTAAAGAAGGTGTCTTCGCTGGGAGATATCAGAAAATAAGCTATCAGGAATCATTGCTGGCCTCCAAAAAATAAAAAAGACCCAGTGTGATGGTCTGCTACATGTTTTCTTGGTATACTTTTGATTCATTAATTTCTGTGGAAGGCACCCTAAAACTAAGAAAAAAGTAAAAAAAAAAGGTACAAATTTATTCATTGTTGTCTATCAGGTACGTGGCATCTGTGCACTTTGCAAATGTTGGTGTCTTTCAGTAGGATTATACTACTTGTCATGTGGCCAAAATTTACCGTGCATGGTTCCATATTATCCAGAATTTAATCTCTGTGAAAACCAATGAGAATATCTGGATAGGTGCAGTCGGGCAGTACGACTCTCTCCACCTCAGAATCTTCCCCATTTACAAAATGCTTTGCTGTTTACATGGTCACAGATTCCTATCACCATCTTCCACGCGCTCACTGAATCCCCGCCTCTCGCTTAACTATTGCTTTGGCTACAAGAAGATATCATTTATGGATATTATGTAGTTAAATTATGACTCTCTCCTGTATGGCTATAGAATTGGTATTCATACGTCTTCATATTGTTCAGTCACTAGTCGTGGTCTTGTAGTCAGCGGTTTTCATCGAAGCGTAGATTCGAGCCTTGATGAAAATAGAAGATCCACTGTGTAGCTGAGGCTGATGCACGTTAAATCTGTCGTAGCTCAAAGTTCTCTAGTTGGCGTGGTGTGGAGTTGGGATGGGGGTACCTACTCAGGTGTCGTCCTCGTCACTTGACCGAATTTGAGAATTACGAGGGCCGTCGCCATTAGAACTTGTGTTGTTTCTGTGCGACTTTAATAAAACCAATCAATCAGTCGAGTGCTCAAGCATTAGAGTTACGTAGCTAGCGACATTCAAGACAAAATGTAGCCATTGTAACCGACTAGTCATGGCCTTGAGCTCGTTATCGGCGTTGTTTTCGTCGAGTGGTGGGAAAGAGTCTAAATTTCCGCCGCGTAGTGGGACTAAGGCAAATTAAATCTGTCGACGCTCCACCCATTGGTGTGGTGAGGAAGTTTAGACTGGGAGGTTCCCACTCAAAAGTCCCCCTTACCACTTGATTCAGGTTCAAATTACGAGGCCCACCCCAACCCCTTTGTTTCGAAATGATAACAATAAATAATTAAATTCTGCAATCTAGGCACGACCCACGAGTTTGAGTCCTAATTCTACTAAATATCTGCCGAGTAGAATAATAGGAGTTGCTGGGAGATAAGATTGAACTGAGCAGCAAAGTCTTCACGCAGTGTGGCCTGAAAGTTGGGAGAAATGTAATCAGCTCAGATGACATTCTCTGTACTTGACCGTATATCAATTTTACAAGGAATTGATCTAGAGCGATGTTACAAAAAACAAACCAAAATCGGCGCAAAGGTATCAATAGAAATATTGATCTATCAGAATTGTATTCAATTTGGAATTTAAAATCCATTCCAAAGGTTTTTAAGCGAACACACGTATTTTTTTAAAAAAAAATTGCTAGCATATCTTTTACTAAATAATAACAATCTTCTTTTATTATTTGTTTTTATTAAAATAATTTTTAGCCTTAAAGTAATTTTTGAGACCGAAAATAAACAACAGCATATAAATGAAAAGAATGGTGGAGCCCTGTGATGATTTAATTTTAATATTGAAGAAATTGGTAAGTGATAAGATCCTATTTGCCCAAAAGGAAGTGACAACTGTAACTCACTTTGTGCTTTGGGGATAAAATTCTTGGCCAACATCCTACTACATATATCCTGGATTGAAAGTGAAATGTGGGTTTGGCAAATTGGTGAACGGTTGACCACGTAAAAGCATCGCTGCAAGGAAGGCAAAATAAAACTCCGACTTTATTACCGTTTACGCTAAAGCTAGATACTAGCGGTTGCAGCAACAGATCGGATTTAGTGGAAATTTAGGGTTGCCCAAGTAATGGCAAAAAAAAGATATATATCTTGCATCGCCAAATATAACGCCAAGCGCTTGGGTGAGAGTTGAATAAATATTGAATGAAGAATGGCAGAAGATAAATTTTTTTTTGTACAAATATAACCGAGAGGAATTTTATATTTCTATAAA
>BMAW01011516.1:0-23897 GCA_019974015.1 Nephila pilipes
ATTTGAAACTAAAAGATGAATAAAAATTGAATCAAATTTGAAACTAATTTGAACCAAAGAATAATTTGAATACCCAACAAAACAAAGCATGCATATTCAGACTGGGGACTGAATTGTGGGGTTAAACTAGTACTATGGTACCAACCCTCCCCCAATGCATCTTGTTGGGTAAAAATGGATTACTCCAAAATTCAAATTGTAATTTAAAGAAAAGAAACAATAAACAAAGAAGAAAAATTGAATGGCGAGATATCTCAATTACTAATTATTTTCAAAAACAATTGCTTTCCAAACTAATAAAATATATTCTTCACCTAAAAACCTTCCAATTAAAATTTTTTAAACAAAAATCATCTATTAAATTATCCAATGATTAATTATACATATATATATATATAATCTTGTATTTTTTTTACCCAAATAGCATCATTCTAGAATGCCGGAATTTGAAACATTGCCGATAACATGTATAACGTATGGTTTATTATTAAATCATTTTAATTTTCATTGAATAACTTCAGATAATGAAAATCAAGTTCGTGGTTTGCTGGCAATGAACGTGGCCGAAGGAGTGAAGCTTCAAATGTGCTATCTGCTGCATCATCTCTTTGACTTGCAACTGAGACATCGCATCGAATCAATGATTGCATATTGTGACGATTACGTAGGCGAGCTTCAAACTGTAAGTGAAATATAAAGCCCTCGTATTCATGTTATAGAATTCTTTTTTTGTGTGTGTGGTCTGTTTTCTTTCATATTAATTTTCTTAAGTATTTATCAAGTATTGCAAAATATTTTTATTTCATTTCTTCGAACAATTTGTGGGAATTTAAATAACTTTCGAAAGACTGTTAGCCACTACTCGAATAAATTTTAATTGCTTCAAACTGATGTGGCAGTTAAAGACGTATGAATACTAAGAAACTAGTTAAAATCAATTGAACTTGTTTATTAGTAAATTGCTCGAAAGACATTATTTGAATTTTTAACAACTTTGGCAATCGAAATCTCGATGAAACAAATAAACTAAGCTTAAAAGGCATGAAACAATTTTCTGTATAATTCTTGGAATTTTGAAATAAATGCCAGTTCAACACAATGAATAATTCAATATTTGGATTAGATACAATACATTTATAATAGCATTGCTTATAATAATAATGTGTGTTTGTTTTGGAAAAGCAAATACTTTTGTAATTATCCAAGATTGCATAAATTGGTTAATAAGTATTTGATGTTCCCTTATTAGGACCAACTTCGCCGATACATAGAAATCAAACAATCTGACATGCCTTCTGCAGTAGCTGCGAGAAAAACAAGAGAGTTCAGATGCTCTCCAAAGGAACAAGTAAGTACAAAAACTATTATCGTGTGTAATTTTTGTCTTAATCCGATAAGATGGTCTTTATTTTGTTTGCCAGTAAATAAAAACTGATTAAACAACGGAGATTCTCTAAGACTGTGGTCGTTATCCAAAATGAGGTTGAGTGCCAAGTTTTACTTTCAATTTAATTGCAGGTCGGGCAAGGACCTTCCCCTTCCCAAGTGCAAACACTGGAAGTAATTGTTGAGAAATAAGAAACGTACTAAGAATTATAAAATTGCTAACACGATGCAGTTGAAATTTATATTCTACTGTTAAAAGTTTGATTGGTATTTTCAGATGTATTAGAAAATACATTTTCTGATTTACATTTTTTTTTTCTCTTTTTAATAATTTATTTTCGATCTGAAAAGAAAAGAAATAAATATTAACATAATATAAAAAAAACTATAACTTTGCAATTATCTCATCAAAAAATTAAATGTAAATATGAAAAAAAAAATAATAACTTTTACAAATAATGAGTTTGAATGCTTGTTTACGAGGATTTGTCCTTTGAACAAACACACATCGTTGATCACTTTCAATTTCTTTCAGATGCTTCGTTGGTGTGTGGAATATTCCTTAAGTATATCTCCGCCAAAAATAATAAGATAAAATAAATTTAAAGTTTTATTTTTAATGATATTTTTCGAGCTCCCCCTCACCCTTAACAATTTTTTTCCAGAAAATGCTACAGATTTTCCCCCTAAACCTTTTTGCTCAAAAAATGTACTTTTCAATTAGTTTTTCTTAAAACACAGTTAGATTTTTTTTTTAAATAACGGTTATGAAATAATACAGCCCCATTAACTTTTGTTCCTGACTGAACCTAATACAGAACTTAATATTTCATTGTTGGTTTGTAGCTTTTGTATATAAATCTACATATTTGATCAAATCATCCCCCCCCCCGCCGAGAAAAAAATTAAGGCTGTTTCAACGTTTTAAAAATTGAACTGAAAAAAGATATTAATAAGTGGATTTTACATAAGTGTATTTTTAATTACACCCACAGTTATCAGTTATTGGCTTTTCCGCCTTTCCCTCCACCAATCAGGAAGATGAAAGATCAGACTGCTCATAGCTCTTGAACATGTTATGTAAACCCCCCCCCCACACATACACATAACCACACTACTTATGTTTTCTTCCTAGAATTTATTCATCATAGTTTTATTATTAAAGTTCATCCATGCGAAGAACGAATACTTCAGCAAGTATTTTATGCATGAAAAGGGCTTAAAATATCGGAAAATTTAATTTAAGTATTATATCCAAGCAAACTAAAGAAAAAAGGTTTTCGCTTGCCTTAGATTACCTATCGCTAATCTAGAAAATCAACCATTATTATATCGTCGGTCTTTTAAATGAAGTGTTTAGTTCCACGAAAGTTTTTTTTTAGTTATGTATTTGAAATAAGGATAAATGATTATAAAATCATTTATGTTTGCTGTGAATGTTTCTTTGCATTTAAAAATGTACATAAGTCCGATTCAATTCAAACGAACATTGATGCATAACATATCGAGAAGAAATTTTAATCGGAATTTCCAATCATAATCTGTTTATTTCAGATGAGAGCGATTTTGTGCTTCAAAAACTTGGAGGAAGATCAAGCGGACCAATGTTCCTGTGGAGAAGATCTGAGAGAGACTTTGAGCGGCTACCACGAGGAACTCGTATCGCGAATCCAAGGCGTTTGCTCTTCTGAAGAAGTGGAGGAAACCGAGGAGAAAGCCGAAGAACCCTCGAAGCCTTGGACTCAGAGGCTGCTGAATATTGTCAAGATGGTGAAAGCGGCGGACCAAGAACCTGAAAAGGAAGAAAAGGAGGGACCAAGACCAGAAGGTAAATCATGTGCAAGCATGGCATTTTTTTTAATATTGAATCATAAATCCGCAGATATCGAGTTTAAAGACATACCGCACGTTTCGCGCCAGAATGCCGATAGCAATGCTTAAGCGTATGGATTTATTTTGTCTCTACCGCAACAAAATGTTACAATAGCATGTTTTTAAAGTGTAGACCTACCACCCAACCTATCGAGAAACCCCAGTTACAGATATTAACTGCTTCGGTTCAAAAACATCCACAGTTGACATCCACAAGGGTGTGTATGTTCACTCTGACGACACAATAATTTTACTTCCATTGTAGATATTGCTCAAATACTCCATGTACACCAGAGCACATTTATAATTATCTAACCATTTTACCAAACTTTTAAAATTTTGGCATTTTCTGGCACTTTTATTTATCGCAACATAAATTTTTCTACAACCCTAAGACATCTGATCAGAAAGCTGCTATCATTCTGGATTTTGAGACTATCTCAAGTACACTTTGCATTATCTAAGGATACAACAACAATTATCCAGTACACCAATCAGCATTTTCTCGACAGTTTTATTCTTCTATGTGTGAATAATCCACTGAAAGTTACGAAGCTACCAGCGTTACTTGTGGCTCTATTTCTAAGTCACGCAATACATTTAAATCAAGTAAGTTACTATTTATTTGAATTGGTTTAAAGATACAATATATTGAGGCAAGGTGAATTTACATTGGATAAATATAAATGGATAAATGCTTCACATTACATTTCATTTTACAGGTTAATGAAGCCATATATGCGACATAATTGAATATCATTGCATTTGGAAAG
Source organism: Nephila pilipes (assembly GCA_019974015.1). Lineage (NCBI taxonomy): Eukaryota > Metazoa > Arthropoda > Arachnida > Araneae > Nephilidae > Nephila > Nephila pilipes. The sequence goes on from BMAW01011516.1 coordinate 4,032, forward strand.
CTCTTACTCAAATCCTTGCTTTACATATATTATAAACTCACTACTATCTACTACTAAAACTAACTAATCATCATCACATCAGATTTCAGTTCACGGTTGTCCTTAGACAAAAAAACACATCGGGTTGTATAAAAACAAATATATTTATTACATTACTTGCTACCGTTCGTTTACAACAGCTCTTCTCGGAGATTCGGTCTGGTCCCGTCTGAGGGGATCGTGTGACATCACACTCTCTCCCTTTACAAAATGAACGCCCTCTAGAGGCAGGCTCTAAGTAGGGAAGTTAACACATATATGCCAAAAAAATAACAAAATATTACTCTAACCCCCACCTTAATGTAGTTCTCTCTCTGTTGCCACACTAGATCGCTCATGTGGGCTTTTGGGATCTGTACACGACATCCTCCCACCTTAGCTTATAATAACAAGCTCATCAAAATTGGAGCACCTTAAGGTGTGACCTCATGTCCGGGTTTTACCTTAAAATGTCAGAAGACGTCAGTCTGCAAAATAAAAAAAAAGAATTAATAAAGAGTGTAAAGTTGTTCTGGCTCTCCCACTTCTTTCCCATAAATTGAATAAAGAACTTCTTGCTCTCTTTATGTAGCAAAGGTGCAGAGATTATTTTACTGATCACTTCACTTCCAACAGGTAAAGTTTCCGTACCGTCAAGTTCAAAGTTCGTAGTTTTAACTGGAACTAGTCCGGAAAATTTGTCTCATTCAAGAGGAACTTCTATTGTTCTTTCCTAACTCCTTATAAACTTTTTTCAGTCACTTTAACTTTTCAGCTCAGTCAATAATATGGCGTTTTTACACAAACAGATAAGTCTTAGGGACGTCAGTTTATTCCTTCTACTTTAATGGAATAATGTCAGCTATCAATAATAAAAAAACAGAACATTTTTATAGATTTAGTTACTTCGTGTATTTGACTCTTCATTTAAGTACACTATATGTTAAATTTTATAAAGTAATACATAGCTCTTACTGTTTAAGTGCGTTATTATTAGTGATTTTCCAGTAATCGGGCAATGCTCCGATCCGATATATGCCGAATTACCAATAGAGATTTCTGGACTTCTTAACAATATAGAAGAGAATTGATACTATATACTTTTTTTTTATTTTATACAATGTTGAATGTTATTATTAATACAAGACGCAGACAGTCGTAAGAAATATATACAAACTTATGCTCAAGATCGATAAGAATATATAGATCATGCTTTGGTTAAGAAAAGGGGAGAAAGGCACAAATCAAGCGAAAATGGAATGAAAATTTAATAATAGCGTAGAATTAAATTAAACTTCTTAATTTCCTTCTATGCTATTTTTTTCTTAATCTTCATAATTAATATTAAGTCATGACAATATAAACTTTGTAGTGAACTATTATGTGCATTTAAAATGGAACAAAAAATATGTTTTCGTATTTCTTTGTAATCAAAACACTACTAAAATATTATTGACTCAATGATTTCAGAATTATTGCAGAAGAAAATTATCAGCACTGTCATTAAGTGGGGTGAAGAATCAGAAATAGAAAACAGAGAATTAGTACGCCAAATGTTCTACCTTCTTTTAAGAGCTTTTAATGGTATAGGGGAAGTAAGTATATTATTTTGATGTCTTATGTATCCAATTGATATGTATGAATGAACTACCTTCCAAAACCTATTATTAATTATTTATGATTATCATTAAATATTGTGTGTGGTTTCGTAATTTGAAAAATAGATTTTGAGTGAATAAAATATTTCTTTCGATCTTACTTCCTTCTAATTTATTTTCTTTTCGTAACATTCTTTCTTATAATATATTTTTAATCGTTTATTTCTTTTAATTTATTGATTACCAAATAATTAACGTTATTCTCACGAAAATTTTATTCCAATATTATGGGGACACAATACCCTAAAAGTGACCAAAATATCGAATAAAAATTTATCATCTTATTTTAATTGTGGAACTATTCTAAATATGTTAAATATGAGTTAAAAATTTCGCAGCTCCATATTATTAAACAAGTTATTAAAATTTTCTTCAACAGTGTGCTATTTCCATTCTAAGGGGATCTTCAAAACTTTAAAAAAAAACTTTACTCACCTTCTTATTTTTCATGACGGCTATGTATTTAAAATGATAAGGCTTTTGATAAATATAAACTTTTTAAATATTTCCGGTTGTTTTGTACAGTATGTTTGATAGTTCTGTGCGTGGAATAAGAATTTCAGTATATGTTATATATATTTTTTAAATCCACAAAATTATATATAGCTGCTTTGTTATTGTTTTTCTGCAGTGTCTGATAGAAAAAAATAGTAAAAATATAAATAAAATTAGTGTAACCAAATTCATGCACAGAACTGGAAGAAATGCTTCAAAGAAATTCAGTGAAAAAACTTGTTAAATATATTAAAATTTTTAAAAGTAGTAGAAATTTTAAGGTATTGAAATATTTTGAAAAAAAAAGTTAAGACTTTAAATAATTGTTTATTTGCCAATGAAGGTTTTCTCTGAAATGCTCATTTTATGTGTATTTAAATATTGTGAGTATAAACTATTTCTTATAAATATATAATTTTAAGAAATGGCTCACATACCTTGTCCACTGAAACGAACTAACATATATGATGTTAGCAGAGAAAGTTCTTTATAAAGTTGTTTAATTTCATTCTGTAGCTAATGAATGCGATGGAGAACACATACACGATCAGCACTGCGAGCAAAGACGACGTCGTCGTACTGCTGGGTTATTTGCAAAGAGTCCGATCTCTGTTGCCTGTGCAGATGGGACCAGAAGAAGAGGAAATTATGCGAAACAGCTTATGGTAAAATTGGAACGAATTTATTTTATGCGCTTATTACGTCAGAAATTATTTTTCGAAATTTGTTTTTTAGGTATTCATTGAGATAAATTTTTTTTTTTTTTGTAAATCTAATAGTACAGTAAAGCCTCATTGATGTAAATGGGACATCTTCGACAAAGAAAGAGTGGCTTATTTTATACCAAGTTTAAATAATCCTCAATTTTTTTTAATTAAAAGAAATGGATGTCATATTTTAACATTGAGAGATATGTATATTTATGTACTAGGTGATACCTGCCCGCTTCGCTGAACAAACGATAATATAATATTTGGGAACCTATACGTAAGATATCAAGAAAATTTTCAATATTTAAAACTTTAATGATAATCTAAATTTAAAATCTTAAGAAATTGATTGTCTGTAATAATGGTTATCCTCGACATTCAAATATATGAGAAAAATAAAAAAAAAAATGTAGTAAAAAGTCACCCCATATATATATAATATGGATAAAATTCATTCCCCCGTATACATGTTTTACCTAGTATTGCCAAAGATGAAACCTTTTGTCATAATATTCATCATGTGCTTAGCTTTCAAATGAAATACCCTCGCAATGGCATCGTATCTATCATAAGATTTTTCGCCTTCCCTCAAGACATTTTGATTTCTGACCATGTAGGATTGCAAGTGACTGCAATCCTAAAAATAAGTCGAGCAAGTCGGGACTTTCTGGAACTAAACTACATTCCAAATTTTGGCGTCGGTCATATCATTTTTGGCGATAAAGTCGCCAAAATTACATAACCGACGGATAAGATTAGATAAACGGTTGAAAATTACATTTTCGATAAGTGTTCTGTAAAATCCGTTTTTAGTGAGCGTTTACATCGCAAAATGAGTAACTATGCTAAATTTCAAGTCAATCGGTTGTATAGTCTTTGAGATCTCGTGATGAGTCAATCAGTGGTATTTCGCTTATATATATATAGATAGATTTGTTAAAGCAAAGGAAATCTTATTTATAAAGATGAATAATTATATATTGAGCAATTAATAACGAATATTTGTATTTGTCATTTGTTTATAAGTCGAATGTTTTTCTTTAGGAACATCTTGCATAAAATCCACCGCATTTATAGCTTTCGAATTTTTCGGATTGCTTTTAAATATAACATTCTATTCATTAAGCATAATTGTAATTTCAAAAATTAAATTTAAGGAAATTAAAGTTTTAAAAAATATTATGATTTAATTTTCTCATAATTTTTATTCAAATATTGATCCGTACTTAAAATGTCAGGCGTTCATTATATTCATTGTATTGGGAATAAACCTCATTTCATAAAGTGAATAATATCAGATCTGTGCATAAAATAGACTTTGAGGAGAATTGAAATCCTAAAACACATTTTAAGAAAAACGTATGTGAAAATATTTTTCTCTGCAGCTTTGCGCGCGTGTTAACAATTTATCAATTTCCGAACGTTCTGTTTATTTAAATTCTCATAAATAATACATCTACGGTGGAGTCAGTGAAGCTCCCTCTATTTTTAACAAAAAATGTTTTAAAAAAATTGCAAAATTGAAGCATTTTAGTATTTTAGCTTCCTGAAGTCAAATAAATTTCCTCACGAAACAGTCTAGGATATCGAAATTCCTGGAAAAAAGCAATGGAACCAATCTATTTTACACAATAATTATAATTTATAATTTATTATTTTACACCGGTGAATGGGAAGAAATGAAATAAAATAAAACTAATTTTACTGAAAATCATCTTTATGTTGAACAAATCGAATATGAATATTTATAGAAGATAAAAACATCTACTTTGTGAAAATCAGAAGGGAGTGTAATTTCTTTAACTGTATTTTCTTCAGACAATGAAGAACTATACGTCATTTGACACTGGTGAAAAGAGGCGTAACTAAGTTTTTATTGACTTCGTTTAGAATATTTGTATAAAGTCCCTCTGCTCCAAAAAAATTTTTTAAGCCGTTCATGCATTCATAATTATAAAAAGATTTTGTAAAGAAAATATTTTGTTAAAAAAATACGAGGATGAAACAAGTAAGTAATGGAAAATTGCGGATCTATCGTCTCAAATTAAGAAAAAAATTCTTCGTGGAGACCATCCGGATTATCCGAGATAAAGAAGTCCGATTTAACTGTATAGTCAAATGTAGAAATTTAAAATGTTTGAGATTGTTTTGGATGATTGGATTGATGAGATTGCTTTGGATATTGCTACGATATGATGATAGAATATGAATACTTACAAATTTAAAAAAAAGGATGAGAAAAAAAAAGTTTTCCAAAGAATAAAACTTTGTGATATTTTAAAAACTTATTCGCGTTTTATTTAATAATCTTAAATCGATACACGCAATTCATTTTAATTCTACTTATAATTATCAGTAAACTGTAAGTACAATTGTGTGATACATACGGTAACATTGTTTATACATATACTAAGCAGAGGATAAAAATGAAACAAAAAATTTCTTTTTTCGCTTGTTATTTTTAAATGGCATACAGGCATTTTAAATTATAACATAGTTTTTTTATCAGATGTATGTTACTAGTAACATAGTATTTATGTCTTTAATATGTTTAGGAAACCAAAAATTAACTTTTCATAATTGTCATTCATTTGATTTGTCATAAAAATTTTCCTTTTTTCAGGGCCATGGTGAGCAACCGAGTATTTTTCCAACATCCAGATCTCATTCGAATCTTAAGAGTGCACGAGAATGTTATGAAAGTCATGATAAATACTCTGGCGAAGCGAGCACAAAGTGACTCCGGGCCTGTAAGTCACGCATCTCTACTAAAGATTTATTCTCTCTTGTTTGAATTGAAAAATTTCAATATTATTTACATTTAAATATTTACTAGCCACCCAATGAGTTATTGGTTTAGTCAACAACAAAATGGTCTCTCGAGCACTTTTCAAAATGTTTTCTGTACATTTTTCACGATGAATGAATGAATAAGAGGATAAAAAATGCGTGAGTGAATGAATAAATACGTGAGTGAATGAATAAATGACTGAGAGAATCAATGAATGAATAAGTGAATAAAAAAATGCGTGAAAGGAATGAATGACTGAGTAAATGAACGAGTGAGTGAAAATGAATGAAATAGTGAATCAAACAATCGATTTATCGATCAAATTTCCATTTCGTTGTCATATTATCGTATGCTTTAATTCTAATATTTAATTGAATAATTTAATAATTGTTTATAAAGGTTAGCACTTTAGGTAGATAAATCTGTCCCTCGAGCACTTTTCAAAATAGAATGTTTTCTGTATATCTTTCACAAAAAATGAATGAATAAGTGAATGAATAAATGCGTGAGGGAATGAATAAATGACTGAGTAAAGGAATAAATGAATAAATGCTTGAATGAATGAATAAATGAGTAAGTGAATGGATAAATGAGTGAAAGGAATTAATGACTGAGTAAATGAATGAAGGAGTGAAAATGAATGAAATAGTGAAAATGAATGAAATAGTGAATCAATCGATCGATTTATCGATCAAATTTCCATTCCGTTGTCATATTATCGTATGCTTTAATTTTAATATATTTAATTTAATAATTCTTTAAAAAGGTTAGCACTTTTGGTAGATAAATCTGTTCTTTGCAAAACATTGTATGGAACAATTTTTTGTCTTAAGACTTTATTTATGGGGAGATATTCTTTTGAATTTTCAGTATATATATTTTATTAAGAGTTTGTGGGTTCGATACTAAGTTAAGATAATGTATTGAATTCTAGAAAATATATGTGCGCATCAAATCAGAGAAAAATTATTTAGTATATTTATTTCAAATTAAGTGCACGTATTGTGAATGAGCAAAGTAATGCAACAACACACATATCGAGCATTTGTGTTACTCGAATTTTATTATTTCTTGTTAATGCTTTGAATAATTATGTCAAAACTAAACGAATGGATACTGTATATGAGTATGAGTATTTATTGAATATTATATTAAAAAATGTACTCATACTAAAAGAGTATGAGTGAATAAAATACTAATACTTGCATCAGACGATAAAATAAGAGTTGTTTTAAAAATTGAAAAAAATCATTGGAACGCAATTTTGTTATAAATGTTCAAATTATCCAGTATTGTACACGAATTGATGCGAAATTTTTTAAAATATGTTGCAGGACAAATTTTTTTCTCAAGTTAAAGCGTGCTGAACATTTTACATATGCCTTAAAAATTATTTGTTAATTCATGGCTTCACGAAAAAAAGTGCCATCCTTTGCCACGCTTTAAAATTTTTTTTAAAAAAAGACTATTTTTGTATTTATAAAAAAAGAACGCTTATAACTTTAAAAAAAAAAAAAAAAAGAATTTTTAATGGCGATGGTGCACGCAAAGAATTCAGGAACCTGATAGGGAGTATGAACATCTGCTGCGAAATTCTAAACTTCCATCGCATTCATGACGTTTAATAAAATGCAGATCACTTACGAAGCATAACGATGAGTAACAGTAAACATATAAAGTCATAACTCTTCAACTCGCAACCAAAGGGGGGAAAAAAGCATCAAGGACGAATTTTCTCCCCTTGTTTCAGCCAGTCTATTTTCGTCGTAGGGTTGGAGAATTGTAAAATGTATGACGTAATATTTTTAGGAATGTTTATCTCTACGAGATTCGATCCTTTTAAGTTCAGCAAGCTGTGAAATGTACTGCATATTTTTTAATGATAATTATTAAGTCTTTAAATACGTTATTTGTTTAATTGAAGGATATAATTTAATTCTTTGAAGAATCTGAACTGATTAGACATCAGAATTCATATATCTGTGAAGAAGAAGAAAAATAAGGGGGGGGGGCTTTATTTTTTTCTTGAAATAAGAAGTATACAGTTTTAATGGAAACAATTTAAGTTCCTTTTGCGCTGTCTTATCAATCACACACTTGCCGCGGAAGCCAAAAGAGCTCGCACCACGTGTTGTTTTCATCGAGTCGTGAATTCGAGTCCTAACTCCACCGAGACCCGCCGTGTATCAGGGCTGATGCACATTAAATTTATCAATGACTCCAAGTCCTTTCATTGGCATGATTTGAAAGTACGTTGAGGGAAGTTCTAGCTCATGTGATGTCCTCGTCATTTGACCATGGTTCGGAATTGCATGGTCCGTCGCCGATAGCCCTCCTGTTGCGTATAATGGTGGTGTTAAAAAGCATTCAATCAATCAATCACACATACACAACATTTTCCTTCGTTAATAACATTTTTTTTAATCTTAATTTTTTTCAATTATATATGGAGTTTTCTCATAATTGAAGTAACTTACAATAAATATTTAGTGACATTAATTTCTTTAAGAAATATTTTGTGTAAGTACATCTAAAATGTTTTTAAAAATTATAGAAATCATTAATTGTGCAATTACTTCAATGATATTTAAAAAAAAAAAAAAAACGATTTCAGAGTATACGAATCACTTTCTAAATGTACTGGAATTCAATACATTTGTATATAAAAATAAAAATGTGGTGTACTGAATACCGTTTTGTTATTATAAACTGAAATTTTTTAAGGTCAAACGCATTTAAATTTGATTCTTTCTCCATTTTTACAGAATACGTCTCACGAGATGGTTGTCTCTTGTTGTCGATTTTTGTGCTTTTTCTGTCGTACTGGAAGGCAAAACCAGAAAGCTATGTTTGAACATCTTGGATTTTTGCTGGAGAACAGCAACATTCTCCTATGTGAGTAACAAGCATGGTTTTTAGAAGAAATGTTTAACTGCCCGATTATTTTACGACTAACATTTTCTTATAGGATAAACTGGGTTAATGACAGTAAATTTATCTCCTGGATAATATTTATTCAGAATATTAATTTATCTTTATGTATTTAATGTTGTAAATTACAGCAATTTAATATTCATTTGTTGGGTTTCACGAAGCCGAAGATTGAAGTTCCTCACATGATCGTAAAATTTCAATAATAGAGATAGAAAGTTTTTTAAAAAAATTTATTATTCTTAAGAAATCTCTACATAATCATCATCCAGAGTTATACACTTCTCCTAGCGTTTCTTGACCTTTCGAAGGTCGTCATTGTAGAACTCTGCAGGTGGAACTCTTCCTTTTCCAAACTGCAGATTACTTCAATATACGGCTTTTTGAAAGCAAACTAATTAGTGAGAATAGCCGTAATTTACAACATTATGTACATAAGAATCAATTAATGTACGGTATAAATTTCACCCATATATCTCAGTTATATCTCAGTAATAATTAAGACTTTACGATGGCCTTCGTATATCAAAGTTGTCACCAAACGTACTTTAATGTGAAAAATAGCTGCAAGTAAGCACTGAGGTGAAACCGCAGGGGAATATAGTATACCTGTCAATTAAGTAACTTAATTTTTATGAAACAGCAACACACATTTTAACTATTTTCATCATGACAGTTATAGTAACAATTCAAGTCTTAAACCAGAGTTTAAATACGGGAGAGTAACTATGATAATTACATTAAAATAATGTGAATTGTTCTGACTCCTTCATTCTTTGTATTAAGAATAAACAATTAAAATTATAAATTTGGAATCACGCGACAAAAATGGCAACAGGCAATTCATTTCAGGTTTTATTTGTCAAATGTAACTACACAAGTGGCCCGCAACTGGTGGCATCTCATGTCTAAGGGCACATGGGAGGTCGTTTGAAGAAACGCGGAAAGAAAACAGTTATTGTGGCCACACACCTAAAAACGAACAAAATTGCTTTTTAAAATATAAAAAAATAATTTTAAAGAGTAGGTGGATATTTTATTGAGCTTGTCATTCGTAACATTGTTCGATTCCTGAAAAGAAAAATTGCTGAAGTTCGCATCAGATAACCACTTCGAAGAACCTGCAGCGATTCTCTTCACGACAACGCCAGAAATTAAAAGGCCTTATTTACAAGACCGAAAGAGACGTCTTTTTCAGCCTGGTTGGTAAAGGCGCTGCAAAAAGTGACTGGTCAACTTTTCTTCGGACTTACTGGACCAGGGTTCGAAACAGCAGCCGACAACCAAGGTCAACAACATCAACTATGTCCTTCTCCGAGGGTCGAAAAAAACATCTTACACAGAAAAACACTTCAGTGGCGGCGTGTGAATGTAGAAAGTTTTGGGGGAGGGGTCGACAGAGTAATGAATACAGTGAACTTTTTAATGACATCATAATGTATTTGTTGCTATTCGCTGTCACGTAGCTTGTTGAAAGAGTACTTTTTTTTCGTATGCTTACATAAAATGTAAACACAGAAACAAATTAACCGCTGCTCCGGATTTGAGACTGTATACATCTTTTTGGGTCTAATTTTTCGAAATCTTGTGATTCAATGCAGTCTCAAGTATCCCATTCAATTTTCTTTTTTAATATGTGCAAACATGTTGCTGAAATTTGCATCAACAAAAATGCGGGGACATAAAATGAAGAATATATGGTGTTAGGTTCAAAATATTGACATTATAATATATTATGATTTTTATGATAATATTTAGTTTGCTTAAGGTATCTATTTTTTAAAATTTTATATTTTATCGTATACTTTCCTTTCAATATCCGAACAGAATATTGCTTACTTTGATAATTTATCGTTTGCTCTTATTCTTATTTTTCCGTTAATTTGTTTGTTACCTCTAAAAAATATAAAGCAACAGTAATATAATGAGGAAAATAGATCATACCCATCTACGTGCACTTTTTGGAGGGTTTTTTGGAATCTGCAATGGGTAAAACAGATTGGGGGAGAGGGATGCCTGCAAACATTCACACTTGGGGCTATGATGAAAGGAATCGAACCAAGCAGGGGTGAAAGAGGTTGAGAACCGCTGATATACACAAAGGTTGGTTCTATGACACGATAATAGCAAACAATTCAAGACTTACAACAATAATTTGCCATAATGTAATAAAAGAAGTAATGAGGTATCAACAGTGAACTTCTACATTATTTTTAACGCGTCTTATACCCTCACTCAGATTAATCATTGAAGAAAAAGAATATTCTTAAAAGGCGAGTCCCCTAATGAGTCAGGAAACACAATGATCCAATATATATTTTACTAAATAAATAGAGGTAAGCATTGAGAATTAATTATTTATGTTAAGTCACGCAATAAGGAGTTGCCAGTTTAATAATTCACCAGAGGTAGAGGTTACAGATTGCTGTTTAACACGCACTTGTATCAGTCCCACCCAACTCCCAAGGAACCGCACTTGATTAATGTTTTCTTCCAACTAATACATTAAATAACACAGTACAGACCTTATTTGAACCTGTTTATTTACTTAGTCTAAGAAACGAAACACATACTTAGGACCGAAAAATAATAAAACATTTAATTACATTGTATCAAGTAATTCACCCGCGCTTTTATTTGGCTCTGAAAATTGTAATTTATGAAATTTTATTCCCAATGACTGATTTTTGGAATAAAGTATATGATTAGAAACAGGGGCCTCAATTGAGCATTTGGCAAATCTTTATCTTTGTTATTCCATATCGTTAGGAATAACTTATGTTCTGTTGTGCATACAAATGAGTTTTAAAGAAGTAAATATGTACTATAATATTATAAATGACCTTTTATCGAAATTTTTTAAAATCGTAACGAATAATAACTATTAGGACATTAAAATTCTTAAAACTAATTATATAATAAGAATAAAGATGCAAAAAATGGACAATAAAGATAGAAAAAACGTGATAAGATTATTTTAAGATTAGCATCAATATAAAAGATAAATAAACAAAACAAGGATATAATGTTATTAAAATTAGCTGTCTCAAGCAAAATATGTGCGTATGTGATGAATCTACGTTGTCATTTTCCTTTAAATTTGAACGTCAATCCAAATTTATTCCAATCAATTTTCTCGAGTACAAATTACTTCTACTTTAACTCTTTTAGTAGAGACTTTGCCTCTGTGTGTCCAACTAAGACGACCGCACATAAATCACAGCAAGTGATATACAGACTGCGACGAACATGTACTTGCGTTCCTTGGCTACGGATTGAGAACCACTGGTTCAGAATAATTAGGCCTATTGCCCTTTAGTGATATAGACTTAGTAAATCGAATATTAACTACTAAATACATATTTACAGCTCGTCCTTCCTTGAGAGGTTCCACGCCACTGGATGTTGCTTATTCCTCTTTGATGGAAAACAGCGAACTGGCTCTTGCCCTCCGCGAACATTACCTGGAGAAAATCGCCATCAATCTGTCACGTTGTGGTCTTCAAGCCAATCAAGAGCTTCTCGATCGCGGCTATCCAGATGTGGGTTGGGATCCATTGGAAGGTGAACGATACCTCAATTTCTTGATGTTCTGCGTTTGGGTCAATGGTAAGTAATCATTTTTAGGTACTTGTCTATAAAAGCGGCGCCCGCCAAATTAAGAATACGCCAATGTCGCCAAGCAAGTAAAAAGCGCCAAACAATCGGAGCGCGATATTGTAATGTAGGAAAACAAATAACACACCAATAAATATTATAAAATGTTTTTAATATTTTTATTTAATAATCTTTTATATGTTTAGTGATAAATCGAATCCCAATAAGTAATATAAAAATTTAGATGTTAAATATTTATATTTACATAACTTTTAGAACATCGATCTGTATTAAGGGCCATATTCCCGAAATTGCGTTCATTATTTCAGAGAAAGCATTTTTTTTTTCCAACATATTTCCTCCACATAAATTCTGCCAGATACGATTCTAGATGTTGCTGAGCCGTACCGCGCTGTTTCTTGTTACAGCCACTTTCTTCATTAACATACAACTTCATGACGTGACCTCTTTTGCGTAATAATGTTTTCTGTAAAAGTCCTTTCTCTTGAAAAAAATAGATGACATCCATTTCGCTGTTTGGCAAACTGAAAATTGTTAACGACATTTTCGAAGGCAACAAAATAGATATTTAAAAAAAAAAAAAATACGAAATCGGTAAAGTTAACAGGCAAGCGATATTTTACTAAAATGATTAAGTAATGTTTCTTTAGGACTTCAACCTTAGGAGATTACAACCAAATATGGCGATAAATCTTAATGCTTGGCGATATTTCGTTTGGCAGGCGCCGCTATAATGGACAAGTACCCATTTTTATCTACGTATTTACGAGTATCTTTGTTAATTTGCAGTGAAAAACAAGGTGAATCAGTGTATGACAAAAAAAAAAAAAAAAGTAAAAAAATGTAGAAAATAGTCGCTATCATTTGGATTCATCATAATTAACCTTATGTATCATGATTTATGATAATTTGAATTATTTTTTCACGAATGAAAATTCTTATAACGATTTTTTACGAAACCAAATATTTTCCAAAATTTCTGTTTAATAACATTAATGAATACAGAACCTGAAAAACAGTTTCTTAAAAGAAGTACATGCAAAGATTACTTAAAATATAACAGGAACGCCGGTTATCACTACGTTATGGACTTCTGTATAATTTTAAAATAATTTCTGAATAATTCATTCCTGGTAATGTTATCACAAGATTTAAAATAAAATAATTTATCCCTGATTGTTTTTCTTTCCCTTGGGTTAAAACCACACTGTTTGAATTCATGTGAAATTTCCTATGAATCTGAAAGTTCAGTAGGGAAAAAAAGCCAGTAGTATAATTAGCCATTTTTTTTTTCTAATTATCATTTTCAAATGTAACACAGGTAAATTTTAAATTCTAAATCCACTGTGAGACATTAATATAGTAAACGTTAACGAATTTCTAACGGTTTTGACTGGTGCTGGAGATGCCTTCAAAATTATTGTAAATCCTCTCTTTATGTATGTATGTGTATATATATTCTCCTCTCTCTTAATTTTTGATGATTTTATTCCTTAATCTCAGAGATAAGTTTTAAACCCCTCGTTGCAAAGTCTTTTCCTGATTAAATCTTTATTCTTAAAATAGTTTTATAGAATCATTCAAAAAGAACTATATCTGCTGGCTCTTAGATTTCCAATTGTTCCAATTTTTAATCGCGCGAGCCTCTAAAAGAGAAAATAAAATTGAACAAATTCACGGTTTCCTCTATGTCTGTATTGCTCCCTTAGATTTCAACCTGGACATCTTTGTGGTTAATACGCGGAAAGAAAAGTTTCTGCTTCGAAAATGGAATTAAAATACACTTATCGATCTTGAATAAATATTGATTCATTAAAAATACGAATGCTACACACGCATATCGCTTCAATCTGAAAATTCTAAGCTACTGTAAAAAATACATTATAGAAGCAATAAACATAGCAAGCGAAATACCTCAAACAAAAAATAACAAATTTCATGAAAAATATATAACTAATTTACCAAACATTTATTCTGAGGAAGCAATTAATTTTTACATTATATGGCGCAATCTGCCATAACGTCATTTAGCTGATTATGGTGTCGTCTGGTGGATTGTAGAGAAATGATAACTGATCAACGCATTTATACTCAAAACCGAAAAGTTTCACATTTGATGAAAATTACGAAAATTTATATATCTACGTATATGATAAAAATTGGTATCTTTTTTTCCGAAAAGTTAATTTTCTTCATTTATCATTCCAGGTGAAAGTGTGGAAGAGAACGCTAATCTTGTCATCCGTTTGTTGATCCGACGACCAGAATGTCTCGGTCCAGCTCTTCGTGGCGAGGGCCCAGGACTTCTGGCTGCCATAAAAGAAGCTATCAAGATGTCGGAAAAAATCACAGCTGACAGGCTGGCTAAAGGTGAAGCGCCGCCTGACGATGAGGATTATATCGACATGGGCTGTGCCATCTTGAACTTTTATTGTGTATTGGTCGATTTGTTGGGACGTTGTGCTCCAGAAGCTGCAGCCATTGCTCAAGGAAAAAATGATTGCATTAGAGCTCGGTCTATTTTGAGATCTCTGGTACCAATGAAAGATCTTGAGGGGGTATTGAGTTTGAGATACAATTTACTCACTCCTCAAGGTTAGTGGTATTTTTCTTTTAAGTTTACGTTTACGTCAAAATATAAAATTGTAGAATTTTTTTACTTTCTTCCTTTCGTGTTACTATGTGCTCAAAAAATGAATCCTCTGGTCATCACCATTACTATATGATTATTTTCTTCCTTAATTAAATCATTATGCTTATCATTGAGAGAAAAACTGAACTTTTATCTTTAGCTATAAAATCTTTCCTCTAAAGCGAAAGAGCATACACACTCAAATTCGATATTAGGAAGCTCAATTTATGGATATCTGTCTTTAATTTATTTTTTAAAAAAATAAATTTCAATGAAATATATTGCTTTAAACTGAACCATTTACGCAGTATTACATTGTTACCACATCTTACAAGTTATCCCGTCAAAAAAATGTGATTCTTA
The DNA here is from genome assembly GCA_019974015.1 of Nephila pilipes. Taxonomy (NCBI): domain Eukaryota; kingdom Metazoa; phylum Arthropoda; class Arachnida; order Araneae; family Nephilidae; genus Nephila; species Nephila pilipes. The sequence continues at coordinate 19,248 of BMAW01011516.1, forward strand.
TATAAATTTCTCTTTCTTCCAGAGGGTGAAAGCGACATGCCCATCGGCTTGCAGCCAAATCATAAGCAATCTATCGTTCTCTTCTTGGAGCGTGTCTACGGAATTGAAAGTCAAGAGACTTTCTTCAGGCTTTTAGAAGATGCTTTCCTTCCAGATCTGCGAGCTGCTACAATGCTTGAAAGGGTATGCTTCATTCCGCATTTAAAAAAAGCAGTTTGAACCTTATTTTGGTTGCAACGTCAGAGTTTCTTCTAAATCTCTACAACACTGTTGGCAATGTCAATTTGCAAGCATTATTGTGTCATATGAACTCGTATAAAATATTGTGAAACTAGATTAAATCGAAATTTAGTGCCTTTATATATTCTGACTATTTTAATATTTAAAAGCAAGGTATATATTATGTAATTTGTTTCCTAATTTTCTGTTTATAACTTTTCGCAAAAGAGTAAAAAGTAAAGTAAAATAAATGTTATTTAAAATCATATTCTCTGATATATATATATATATATATATATGTTTGTGTGTATGTGTGGTGTGTAAGGATTCAAAGTAACGACTACTGATTACACACACGCAGTTTATTTGCTAACGTTAGACATAACATTAAATTGACAAAACAAATTGATTAAACTCGCGTAATCATAGATTTAACGTCCAGCACAATTTCCCTGTACCGTCTTGTTCAGTGTCTCGCTCCTTCTCCGTCTACGTCTCATCTCACTCTTTCAAATCTCTCTCGGAGAGCTAGGCGGCGCTCTGGGAACATCATGGCTGCCTTCCAATATGGTAGATCGGCAGGTCTTATATCCCCTATATATATATATATATATATATATATATATAATATTAAAGTTATGCCTTTCTTTTAAATATTTTATGCTAGAACTTATTTAATTAAAATTATAAAAACAGTCGAAACCAATTTCATTTTTCATTAATTATTTTATTGTAGCGGAGAGAGAGGCCATTTCCACTTCCTCCTTTGAATAAAAAATTACAGTTCAGTCAGAGCGTAAGATTAGGAGAGAGTAAAAGCAAAAGAGTTTTTTCATTGTGTTTATGGTTATACAGCTGGGAAAATTCACTATAATCATAGAACATGTGGGATGAATGGAGGGATTTCGAGGGAATCTAAGTATTGACCTAAGGTCTGGTAGGGATCATCCCTACAGACCTTAGAATCTGGTAGGAAGCCGTGTGAACAGCGTTGTCAACGAATTTTTAAGAACGAGTGATTGCTTAAATTAAGTTAAAAAGGAATGGTATCAGGAAATAAGAACGAACGCTTTGCTTTTAAATGAGAGAATGGGATAAATTAGGAAATTAAATTATTATTATGAGAAACTAATATGAATTAAAGTTAAATCATTACACACATATATATAAAAACTTTTTTTTTTTGCTTAAAAATATTCCACTTATTTTTAAATGTTGATATATTGAAGTTCTAGTGCTAAATCCATTGCTAGTTATACGCTCATAAATGGAAAAAATGAATGCGCCTCTCTTCCCACCGGTATTTTAGAATGTGCTCGTGTTAAATTGTTATTTTTATTTTAGTTTGATGGTTCTGAGAGTGAAATGGCTCTGGCTCTCAATCGCTACATTGGCAATTCCATCCTTCCCATCCTCATTAAATACTGCCATTACTTCGGAGATGCCGACAATTACGCCAGTCTTCTGGATGCTACTTTGCACACCATTTACAGGCTGTCCAAAGTCAAGATTCTAACAAAAGGTCAGCGAGAAGGGGTTTCTGACTTCTTGGTGGCCTTGACACAGTAAGTCCCTTCTATTAGAAAGAATTTCGCAAGGATTTTCTTATATGTAAACATTTATTTCATTAGTTTAAGTTTGAAACACTACTTGTCTGTGATTTGGACAACATTCGTAAAAAAAAAATAAGAAATCCAACAATTTTTAACAGTCATTTATTTTATCCCTACGAATCTTTTTCCAAATTATGACAGAGGAAAACTCCCACCGCAATTTATCTCTATTCATATTCTATTTTTTTTTTATCAATCATTGTTTTTTATATATGTCTCTTTCTTACTGTACTTTTAAAATAAAACAATGGGATATTTTATGCAAATGTTTGGCGCAGCATAGAATATTTTGGCTCCTACGCCAGAAAATCTTACTGTCACTCACTCACTCATATTCCTCCAAATTAATTCTGAAAAAAAAAATTGCGAAACGTTCTAAAGTACAAGAACTATACCAAATTCGTTCAACTATAAAAAATGTCAAAGCATACAATAATATATTAAAGTATAGTATAAATCATTAATTTTTATTCAGTTACGAAAATTAATGCAAATGATAAATTATTAATCAAAATATATCTTAAGAGAAATGCAAGTATTGTTTCCACATAAAATAAGAAATAATGTCATAAAGGAATTCAATCTTTATACAGGTCTTAAAAGCTTACTTATCTTTTTTAAAACAATAAAGCAAGTTTAAAACTATATGCATAATTTAAGTCTTTATGGGGAATTTGTCTATCCTATTTTATATGGGGAATAACGCTATTTAAACATAGCTGTTGAAATATATTTATATATATATTTTTTGAAAACACACAAAAAATGGTTGTTCGGTGTGAAATTTGTAAAATAATTAATAAACCAATGTCGCTTAAAAGGACAAAATAACTTTCAGATTGAAATATTTTCGAAGATTTTTAAATTGAATGATTTTTTTTCTAAAAAATATTGTTACTTTATATATATTATTGTAGAATATTTTTTTTAGAATTTAAATTACGAGGGATGTCCAGAAAGTAAAACTACTCATTTTTCTTAGAAATCGAAAAAGTAACAGTTTTTTTGAAAAATTTACAAATTCACATACGTATGTCAAACACTATTTTCTTCTTAGTCCCCTTCTTAATCAATGTACTTTGTAAGTTGAGGGTTGAGCTTTCTTATGCTTTCGTTAAAAAAACTTCCCGCCATCTTTTTGTCCCGTTTTTTGATGGTATTCGGGACCTCACCAAAGGTGGAAAACGTTTTTCGTCCATAAACGATTTCAAAGAGGTGAAATGATGAAAATCTGAAGGTGCTAGATCACGGTTGTGAGAGGAGTGGTTGATGTCCCAACCGAATGAGCCCAAGAGTTGCTTTGTGGCATTGACTAGGTGGGGATGTGTATTGTCATGCAATAAACAAACTTTCTTAGTTGACATTCCCCTCATTTTATTCTGTATTGTCCTCCGTAATTTTTAAGGTTTCTTGGTATTACTCAGTATTAACTGCTCGCCCCCCGGAACAAATATTTATTGAGGAGAATCCCATTATGATCTCAAAACACAGAGGCCATCTTTCGAATCAAGTCTTTTAATTTTTTTCTGCCGCATTAATTTTACACCACTTGCACACATTATTATTGTTTGTTATAACATCATAGTATAATGTAGCCGCGGTAGCCTAATGGTCATGGTTTCGGATTCATGGCCGGCGGTTTTCGTACAGTCACGGGTTCGATCCTTGGCTGCTAAAGACTCGCCGTGATGCCGGGGCTGATGCACGTTAAATCTGTCGGGGCCCAAAGTCCTCCCATTGGCATGGTGTGGAAGTTAGGAGAGGGGGTTCCAGCTCAAGTGTCATCCTCGTCACTTGACCGAGGTTCAAAATTACGAGGTCCGTCGCCAATAGCCTTCGTGTTGCTTCTAGTGTAAGGTGACCAGACGTCGCGATTTTTAACAATTTATCCCGTGGGGTTTTTTAGAAAGTTTTCTCGAAATTCTCGATTTTTTGAAAGAATGCATGACGAGTAAAGGAACGACTTGAGAACGGGAAGGGAATATACGGTTTTTGGCTTCCATGTAGCTATCACCAGGATATGAGCTTTATATTATTTGTATAAATTTTATAATGTTAAACTTCAATAATAAAAATAATTGTTGGGGAACTGATTATCAGGAACCGTTTATCAAAATTCACCTTGATCAGTTGCTAGAATACGACCACCATTATTTAGACATAATGATTCAGTGCTATTTTTCTGCATTGGCAGCGACGAAAACGTTTTGTAGCTGTAAAACGAAAAGAGAGCACTTTGTACACTTCCACAGATTTATTCTTATGGCAACAAGTTCGGCTAGCGATCTAGCATCATTTGGAACATGGTTGCAAAGGAATTACATCTTATACGAAAATTGGAAACGGAGGGGAATTTTAGAGAGGAGAAGGGTCAGGGTGTAAAGAGTTTGTTGGTCGTCCACGAAGTAACGCCTTCGCATATTGTGTTTTGTAACTGTCTCTCATGCGATACACATCGTACTGCGTTGCTAGTGCTATTTAAACAAGTGATGTCAACAAATAAGCTAATCAGATTATTTATGTTTGTAATTTATTTAGGTGCCAAAGGTAGGTATTTCTTAGATACCACATTTTTAATCAAGCTCCTCCCCCCCGTCAATGGTGTCCCGCTTTTCGAATGTTAAAATTTTTTTCACCTTATTCTAGTGCGACGTTAATAAAAAAACTAAACTCATAGTACAATTTTTATTTCGTTAAAAAAATGGATTTGTGCGTTTTTTTTTTTTTTTTTAAAAAAAAAAAAAGATTTAGAAGCTCAGGGTTATACTTTCTGAATATCTCTCGTGGTATTGTATTAAATATGAAGTGTTTCATTTTG
>BMAW01011529.1:6604-23059 GCA_019974015.1 Nephila pilipes
TGTTGATGAATAAAAAAAAATTTTGCAAAAAAAATGTTGTTTTCAATGTTAGACTCGGGAGTTATTGATCGATGTGTTATATATATATATATATAATATTTCAAAATTTGTCCATTTAAGACATTAGTAAATCATACTTATAATATATATGAATAAAGTATCTTTAATCCATTGTCAAACTGAGAAGGCAAAAAGTCGAGAAGCTTCCAAAATAGTCCAGTTGCATTTAGAAATAATCTTAAAAATAGTAAGAAAAAAATGCCACAAAAAAGATATCATCTCAGAAAAATAATTAGTTTCAGTAAAATTTTCACTTTCATAATCGTCACTATCAAAATGAGTATCTTCGAAAAGAATCTATATATGCGAATAAAAATTATACAACAATTAAATTCCAGCTGCATAAAAACATATAGTGCTTTGTAATTATGAATTATATTTAAAATATCAACTTCTTGCTTTTTTGTTATTGCACTGTATAACCGAATGATTGTTAAATGTATTAATATAAAACGAACCATAAAATATATTACGCGACGTTTTTTTTAAAAGCGTATTATTTTAAAATATATGAATAAAATGTAAAAAAAACTAACACTGACCATACACTAATATTTTTTTTAAAAAATTAAATAAACTGTTATTGTTAATATTTTAAACAATTTATAAAATGATGCAACATGACGAAAGAACTTACTTCAATCACAGTTCGCTTAGTTGACTCGATATGCGAAAAAAAAAACTTTTTACAGAAAGCAAAAATGAGAATCGCCAAAATGAAATTTCATTGAGAATGAAAAGAACAAGCAGGAATAAGAATCTTAATTGAAAATCGTAGAAAGTGCAGACAATTATTTTATAAGTTACTTGATGTCACGATGTACAATTTTATAGCCAATCACAGTTCTCATAGAAGACTAAACATTATTTTCAAATAATAAGAGTTTATTAGGTGTTGTCAGATTTCCTCTCCGTTAATCCTTGACAAGAAATTTTTATCAAAACAATCCTACAGTAAGTTGTAACAAAATCTATTTATTTATTTCAGAAATAAGATAAAAATTATTCTTCCATCATTCCAAAACTGTAATAATCAGTAAACATTACTGTCAGTAAATCAGTAAACTGTAATAATCAGTCCTCTCGTTTTTTAGTGGTAAGAAATTTTATTATAACATTCCAGCATTAAATCAACAGATTTCCCACGTATACAAAGAAATAAAATCCTCCTTTTAAACTGATGCAGCTGAACGTACCCAAGATAAGCTAGAATGTAAATCTAGTTGTATATTCACCCTCGGTAAAATGCCATAACGTTGGAAGTAAACAACTCAACCTATTAAGGTAAGATAAGGTGTATAGCTTGGCTTCCTTATTCGATATGACGTCACCTACATCAAAACGAGATAGTAGATGGAGGGGCATTTCCGTAACTCATTTTTAGTTTTTAGTTTAGTTTTCTGAAAATCGCTCTAGAAGCAACACGAGGGCTATTGGCGACGCACCTCGTAATTTTGAACCTCGGTCAAGTGACGAGGACGACACCTGAGATGGCACCCCCTTCTCTTAACTTGCACATTACGCCAGCGGTAGGACTTTGGGCCTCGACAGATTTAACGTGCATCAGTCCCAGCTACATGGCGGGTCTTTAGCGGTCAAGCATCAAAACCGCGACTGTAGGAAAACCGCCGGCCACGAATCCGAAACCATGACCACTAGGCTACCGCGGCCTCCGTAACTCATATCTTGAGGTTCACTACAAACACGACTATATCAATGACATTGAAAAAATAAACGCTTTCATCGATACTCCCACAAGATGGGAGGAAGATTAATTTTGTTTTCACATATAATGCTTTTGAATATCAATGTAAGATGTTTCAGAAACTACAACTCTTTTAAAAAGGCATTACTGAATGTTCGACTTCGGGTGGTAGATTTTTCTCACGGAAAAGCATCGTATTTATAGAACAATCACTAAGCAACGAAGGACTGTATTAAAAACAAAACATTACACTAATCTATATGATTGTAATTCTCCCTGGCTTCACGTCAAATCTCGGAATAGCAAGAGATAACGATTCAAAAACAAAATTTTAACTAGAATAACCAAACACTAGAATAACTCTTATTTCTAACGGTTGAGTTAAGTTGTGTTTAAAAAATATTTTTGGAAGATATATTTTCAATAAGTGTTCTAAAATTCAGTTAGCTTTTCACTTTTAAACGTTAATTTATATCTATTGAAAATATGAACGAAGTGACGAAACACATTCTGAATTCATTTAAAGAAATTACAAAATATATTTTCCTCGGATAATTTCTTACATGTTTGCATATTCTGTTACATTTCATTCAAATTAATATAATCTAAAATAAGATGCAGCATATACATAATCACACGTTGAGCGATGGCAGATATGTTTTGGAATTAGTACGTTTAACTGACGCCGAACGAGGTTGTATAATGACCTTTAAAAAAAGAAGAATTACTTTAGGATTGCAGACAGAAAGAGGAAAACACTTTTTATGAACTTGAACTAGTGCTCCAGAGAAATTATAGAAAGGATCAATGAAACCACGGGTGGATGATGTAAATGGTGTCGACCCTCTTTCATTAAAAACGCGGGGGGAAGTTCCCTCTCCTTTTGTACAACATCCCTTTTAATAATCGTTTCTCTTCCGAGTGTCCTGTTACGCTGCCTTTGCAAATGACGGGAAGAGATTAAAGCGCGCATAATGATTAGGGACTCAAAGGGAAATCTTATTCCCCAATTAGTCTCGAGTGAGTTTCAAAAATCCAATTTTCTCTGCAGGTTCCCGCGCTTTGACTCATGAGAAAAAACTCGCGTCTACTTATTAAGCAAATTTTTTTTTCTCCATAAAACTTAGAAAGAGGAAGTAATCTCCCCGATATACTTTTATCCACGTTTTTCAAATTAAATTATCAAATTGTTGTTGAGGTAATTGAAAACGGAGATCTCTGCTATCAGTAAGAAATTAGAAATGAAGAACCGACGATTTATACAAAGGATCGATTATACTTGCAAAAATTCAGGTGACGAACAGAGCGCAGAAATGTTCTCTAATTTTGGAAAGGAGAAGAGCTAAAAACTACAGTCGATTTTATTCATTCGAATATCCCTAGTGAAAGGCTTCCGAACGATGGCACTAAAGGAGAAGTTCATAATCTATCAAAAGGGTCGGAAGTATTCTCTATTTCTTTTGCTCTTCCGTTGTGAGCCAAATCAATTATTCGAAAAGGATCAGCCACTCTCCCGGGGGTTGTGGTGGCGCTATTGAGAAGAACAATTTCTCTAAAAACTATCTGCTCTTTCAGTATAATTGGAAAAGCTATTCGCTGTGAATGTGCACTGAAAGGAAGAACCACGTTAGAACAATGCAGGTTTTTGTAAAATTTTGAAGGTTAGAAATATTTTTAAAATCAATTTTTATAAAATTTATTTAGGAATTGTACTCTATTCATTAATTACTATAAATTACTTTTGACAATCTAAATAGGAACATGAATACTTGCCATTTGAAGTATCTTCGTTTTCTATATCTGATAAATCACGAAATAAGAGAAAAATATTTTTAATCTAAAGTAATGCTCATCTAATTTTTTTTACGATCTGATATCTCATTAATAAACTAAAAGCTGGAAATTCCCATTCAATAACCACTTTAAGCTTAATTCGAGAGTGTATTTTCTTCGCATGCATACACCGCATACATTCACATCTACCATACTGTCTTATATCAGAGGTCTTCAACCTAGGTTCCCCTGGAACGTTGACAGGAGTTCCGCAAGTGATCAATATTTGCTTAACCAAAGTGCCAATATCTTAGTAAAACTTTAATTTTAATGAAAGTTTGAATTCTTAAAGGTTTGAATAAAGTTAAAGGAAAGTTTGAATTGTTAAATATAAATTTAAATAAATATTTTATGCATAAAATAAAATCTTAGCTTTCGTATAAGTCATGTGCTTTAAATATATGAATCGAGATGCATTAGGTCACATTTTAGTCTTCGTTCTTTGGCTCAGTCGATATATCTCAAATTGATATATCGACCGACACTCAATTGAAACTAAAATTTAGTCAAGTTGATATCATGCATTTTTGGATTGACACTAGAAAAGAACTTGACAAAAGAGCTGAGAAACATCTAATGTCCATTGTTTCAACCTATGTATGGCAAAAATCTGTTTCTTTATATGCTGCGACAAAAACAAAATACAGAAACAGATTGGATCCTGAAGAAGACATTTGGTTGCAGATTTCAACAACTATACCAGACGTAAAAATACTTTGCAATGAGAAACAACCACAGCCAAGTGATTAATTTTTTTTTCCTTTATATTAATTTGTTAAATTCAAAATAGTGTTGCTTTCGTTTTTTATTCACAGAATATATTTTAGAAAACCAAAAAATGCCATTAGCTATTTTTCCATTCATTATTTCATTAAGATGTTTGTATTATGATAAAATAAAATACAATAATAATTTTGTAAATTTGAGTAGAATAAAGCTTTAGTATCCTATTTCTTTGCACTTTGATCGAAAGGTTCCTTAAAGACAACAGTAAGCTCTCAAAGGGTTCTATAAAGTATAAAAGTTTGAATACTCCTGCCTTGTATATTACTGAAAATAAAACAATTCAGAAACAACGTACATACATTTCCACCCTTAATTTTTGCAATCTACATTCAGAAGATGTAATAAATTGCTAATCTTAGTTATTTTCTAATAGGATTAAACTACTTTTATTATTCCTTCATTTCTTGCCGATTTCATTTGAATTTTTTTTTATATAATCACAGTTATCCTTTTAGTTCCAAACTTATCTTATTAACAGCAGAGGACATCTAGAAAAGTACTTTAGAGCATGCATCAAATAAAAGAAAATATTGATTTCTAGGAATTCATATTTTTATTCACCATAAATTGTAACTTAATATTATAAAAAAGTTCTATGCAAAGTTTTGAAAAGAACAGATTTAGCCACCCGAGATGCGCGTTTTTATAATTAGTATTAAATTATTCAATTAAATATAAGAATTAAAGTAAACGATGGAATATCGAGAAATCGACAATAGTAAACTTTTACGGTGTTAAAATGAAAGGAAATGAAAAATTATATTAAATTGAATATAGTTAAGCTAAATGTAATCAAAATTAAAGAAAGTGGTAAATTATTAAATTGAATATTGTATTTGATACACGTAATTAAAAGTAAGGCAAACGATAAAAAAATTCTAAATTACGTATTAAAACATTGAAAAGTGATCTGGTACGTCAAAAAGCCCCACCTAAAACAATAGCTTCTTGGGAGGTTAAAAAAAACTTAACATTCAATCATACAAAAACCATTAATAAGTAAATAATTAGAGCAAAAAAAAACAGGAAAAATATTAATAACCAGAAAAATCAAAATCTAGAAAATTTGAGAAATAATATCAGAATGTTCAAGTGTTTTTACAACTATATTTGAATACATAAATTTAAGAAAAATGCCTTGATACATGGGAAGACAATCCAAGTAAGGATTCGAATAGTTTTTGTTGTTAAGTACTTTTCTTGCTAAACTTCCAATACGTATTTTCAATTTTGTATGTTTCTCGAGATTTTCAACAAATCGAAGTCAATTCCTACGTCTGCCTTTCATTCTTTTAGAAAATATTAATCAAATATTTATATTAAATTCACATGTATTGTGTTATCATTCGATTGCAAGAGCAGGCTAATTTATTCGATTATATTAATAACCCTGTGACATTTTTTATCGCTATGTGTCCCAACAGTTATGAAAAATATTGTTAAGAGATAAGTCGTCTTAGGATAAGTAATCATAGGACAGTGCCTTTCGAGATTTCAAAAAACTCGAAAAGCACTATCCTGTGATTCCCATAGGAAGATAATTAAAAAGGCTTACGAAACGCTATTAATTATATAAAGATAAACAAAGAGGGGAGGCGAAGAGAAGGATCCGGAGGAGTGAGCGAAAGAAGTGGCGATTGAAACGATTCTGCTCGTGCGATTTTGATGAATTCTATCCCTTAGTGACTAAATGCACACACACATAGGGAGATTTTTCTATTCGTGATATTTTGTTCGCGACACTGTGCAAAGAGTAATAAGGCGAAAACGCTTTGTAATTTGAGTATAACTCACAATTGTAAATAAACGAAGTAATTTTACTTCAGCTGTGTGATATTCCTACACACTATCGAGCCATTCCACAAATTCTGGGGTCACGACGTTACAGTATATCTTTTTGCACGGTGGGAGGAAAGGGGGCGGCTGATTCCGCCGCATTATTCGATTCTACGGGTGTCAAGAGTTTTTTTAGAAAAGTCCCCATCGCTTTTAATTTAGAAAGATACCAGCGGGAACCATTTAGTTTAGAAGGTTTCCTGGGAAATTCCTCTTCCTGTTAAAAGTTGCCTTGTGACACTGTGACTCAAAGTGAGTCGTAGTCTTTGCATTCTATCGCGACTATTTTTCATCCGAAGTTATGATTGCGGGAAAAGAAGTCATGCTACAAAATAATGCCTAATCGTCTCAAGTCAATTTTGAAAGTACATCACACTTAGTTTATTCTGAAAATAAATCAGGAAGGAAATTAAAAGTAAATGAAGAAAGGATCTTCGGAATACAATAAAAAATAACGCTCTAGTTGAATTTAGAAATCAGGTATGAAAGGAAGCAAAACTTTACTTAAAAAAAGAATGACTTAAATATAATCGAAATTCTAAATGTGTAAAATTTAATTTCTATCACGAATTTGTATACGCCCTATTTCCAATATCTTTGGTCATTACAAACAAAATTCACTATATTTATCAAAAATCATTCTATATTTTATTTATTAATTTTGCAAATGGGTTGTTTTCTTTTAACTAATGCAATCATAGAAAAAGCATTTGATGGCTTTTTTCTTGGAGGCATTTGATGCAAGCATAATCATCGATTAGTAGAAAATGCTTGTGACAGCCTATTTATAGCCTATATATATTCATAGATTTCTGTGATCCTAAACATTTACCCCCTCGTTTGTTTTCACTAAACGCAAGATGCGTTAACGATGACAGTGGCAATTTTATCTAGATAGATATAAGATTAAAACTTTTTAAAAATTGATCTCGAGGATCATTGTTTTATAATTGAAACAATGCCAGAGATATCTTAAGAAAACTATACTTTTTTAAACTATAGTGTTTAATAACGTTAGATATGCACTTAAAAATATTGTATTTTGTGATTATTTAAAAGTAATTACTCTGAACAAGATTTTGACAAATAAGTTTTTCTAAGTGTATTGTAATTCAAAAGTCAACATTAATTTATTTCTTTAATTCTAAGCAGCCCAATACTTTTAACTGTTTCTTCCAATTTTATTGATTAACATCGTCTTTTGCAATTAACTGTTGTGATTATATTATTGGAAATATCACTTGACCAACAATTAATAATAGTTTAAATACTTTGTAATAATTCCAATTTTAGAAAACATATGTGGATGTTTCTATAATACCTTTTCAACACACCAACATCAATTTAAAAATAATTTGCTCCAATAGTATAATCCCAAAATAATAAATAATATACATTTTTATTTCTTGCTAAGTCAGATTGTGTTGTATGTCGGTGTCTGGTTTACACGAAATGTACGTCCGAATGGCCAGTAAGTAAGCTTTAATGATCGTAACAGGCACTCGCAGATGCCTTTTTCAAAACCATTTTTTGAGTTATGTGTTCTTTTATTAAAAAAATAATGATCAATGAATAATTCCTAAAATTTATTTTCTAATTTTAAAAGTGTTACGTTTCAATTTTATTTTCTAATTTTAAATGAGTTACATTTCAGTTTTATTTTCCAATATTAAAAAAATGTTATTCTAAAGTTAATTTTATAACATTATGAGGAAAGGAACACAAATTCAATATACCAATATGAATTCTATTTTTAATATGCAATTCATGCTTTTATTTAGCATACATACGGGTAATCACTTTTTGTTGCATTAAGTTTGTTATCTTAATATGTTTCTTATTGATGAATCAGATTGTAGGAATTTTCTTTTTTTTATGACTGCAAAAAACTTTTTAAGCTTCTTTTTCTGTTTTTCATCAGGTGTATTATGAAATTTATAATATTAGTACAAAGTTAAGCGCTAATATTTGTAGACAGTTTCTCCCTCTGAACCCTAAGGAAGAATTGAATATTTATTGTTTGAGAGAACTAGAGGATTTTTGTGAGGTACGGAGCAGTTTTTAAAATTTTTTATGACTTAAAGGACAACTATTTTGATATCAGGATTTTTATTTTCCACGGTTTCTTTCCTTCTATAACATCACGTTGAAGATTATAAATTTTCACAAACATTTGAAGAATTAACAAATATCGATTCGTTTTTTTCAAAATTTGATACATTTCTATTCCTGTAAGTTTCTTCCATTCACTTATCTAAATACGATAATCGGTCAAATAATGTTATTCTATTCTCGGGTACTAATATAATTTTATTGCTTCACTCTCTGGATGAGAAAAGCAAACGAAGAAATTGCCGTTGGCAATACTATAGAACATGTTGTCTTCTCATATATGTTTGTTTTTGAACATATCGTTGCGTTTAACCCAAATAATTTTTAACAGACTATTTTGCATGTCTATACATATGTATTTTAAAGGAATTATACATCCTTTCAAAATTCATGAAATTTTTTTCACTTTGACATTTTCAAGTTTAGTTTAGAATTAATATATGGATATAGATATTTAATTTTATTATTTCCGTAATGAGCCTTATTTAAGCTTATTTATATAATTTACATTTGCTGAAATGACCGGGATTTTTTATTTACGTTAAAACACCGAGTTATGTGGATGTCGTATTCGTTGTGTGGCTAAGAGTTTCATGTAGTTTTAGATACTTTAAGTCAAACTTTTTCTTGATCAAGTTTTCTTTTTCCTTCTCTTACTTTTTCAAGCTTCCTTTCTTTTCCTTTAAATCCTGATGTTTGCTTTAAAGGAAATATGTTCTGTTTTGTAATCTTATCCTTTTTTTTCCATTTAAATTCCGCTCGGGAGCAGTTGTCACAAAATTCCTGAACTTCAAGAGTTGTGTGTAGAGAACGACGGATGTATATTGTTGAGACTCTATCTGAATATCGTATCATTATGCCGTTTCTCCGCTTATAAATATGTATATCGTGTGGTTTTCTCAAGATAAAAAACGTGCAAACTATTCTGACTCCCTATATTTGCCTTCTAACCCGCCAAATCTTTCTTACAAAACGTTGCCCCTCACCAAAATACAAACTTTTCCATAACATAGATAATAAACAAACACCTAGACACTGAGTTTTAAAAGAAGTAAAAGTACAGAAAATTAAGGATTTAGAAAATAGAGCAGATCATTTAAATGTTAATCAATTATTTAACAAGAGGGCTTGTAACATATATGCCATCACTTTTATGTCACTAATTATTTCGAAATAGTTAATGTTTGGATTTGGGGATCAAAGTTTAAAAAATCATTTTATTTAAAATAAAAACGAAGATGCTTATTATTATTAAAATACGGTGAACACTTATTGCATAATATGTTTAATATCATGTCTCACTGATTTCTTTTAAATACAATCTTAACATTGTATTTTCGCTTAAAATTTGTTTCATTCTGAATGTTTATTATATATTGTATCTTGAATTCGGTTATTTCGATTAGATTTTCGTAATGTATTTCATGTAATTTTTCCTTATTTCAAAAGGTGAAAAAAATTCTAAAATGTATTATGTACACTCTTTCTGCAGTTTATTAGACTTCTCCATACTAAAATAAACACAAAGACAATTGTTTACAAAAATATTTAAAAGGTAATCTGTAATTCTTGTCTTTTTAATAGGGGGAAAATGTGAATGCTTAATTCAATTTTTGTATTTTAAAAAAAATTGCCAAATTTCTTTTAATTGAATACGACTGATAAAATAACTAAATCAAACAAATTAACATTTTAATAAATCTAGAAATAATGCAATATTACTTCATTCTGGCATTTCTTCTTTTATAAGTTTTCATTAAAAGAATTTTTACGTCTCTTTGAAAAAAAAATTCAACCTGCACTCTGTACCTTAAACTTTACCCTTTCTATAAAAATTATTTTACTTTTGCGCCATTAATGTTTAGTTATTAAGAAATAAAGCTAAAAACAAGCAAGTTTGAAGATATAATATTGATTTTTCAAAGTAAAAACAAACAAACAAAAATCAGCATTTCATTTAACAATAACAATTGGTATTCTTTCGAAAGCACTTACCTTTTAATCACTTTAACTTTACTTAATTTAGTAAGTAAGCAGTAAGTAAATAACGCTTCCTTTAAAAAAAAACTCACTAAAATTATTCGGAATCCCTTTGGTCCGTAGAACTATGGATTAAAAAACTGCGTACTTCAGCCGCCACAATTCACATGTTGTGATTTTCCCGGGTTTCTTTTAAGTAAATTATCGGGTAAGGTCTATTCGAAAATAATAATCCATCGAGCAAAATAGGGAGAGCAATTATTTTAAAAACACATTTATTTACAGTTTCTATGCACCAATCACACATAAACAAATAATTATACTATTTACAAACTATTCAAGGCTTCCAAACAGCACAGATGTTAACTTAACCAGCTTCTGCGGTCAGGAGAAATTACGTCAAAACAAGAAATAACCCGCCTTACACAGTCGAGATCCAAATGTTCTCTGAAATATTATCCCTGAAACCGTGCTCTCCCACTTACACGAGACAAGGCGTCTCCTGGTGGTATCCAAACAATTTATTTCCAACAAGATCGACCTTCTTAAGAAATGAGTCTGTGTTTTGATAAGGACGGCCTGCACAACGTGTAGAACCAGGCATGCAACAATAACATCATTTATTGAAACAGACTTCTCAACTGTGATGACTCTATACTTTTTTCTGGTTTAACAAAGAACACAAGGCGGGTGAAATATATTCTCAACAATGTTATTTTTTTTTTTCTCAGTAAGCGGCACTGTCCTATTTGTAATATATCTGAAGTTGTGTCAGTTAAGAAAATGTAATCCTGTGAGTATGTGTACATGTCCTTCTCTGCGAGGTCGGCGTTTATTAATAAATGTTTTTTTTTTTGAGTATCTGTATTTTTGACTGAATAAGTTGATTGACTTGTACCGCGATTCTGAGGAGCTACCAAAGATCTACATTATTATGAATGATTACTCTTTTTCACGGAGAGTGGGATGAATTCTATCAAACATTTTTACGAAAAGCTAGCTAGATGGGGAGGAAAATGGACGAGTCTATTCTTACTGCAGGTTGAACAGCTATCGATAACAATTCTGGCTTACGATTTCACGCAATTATAGCAGGAGGCTCCGTAGCTGGGTAAATGTTTTCAGGTTATCGTGAGAGCCTCTGTTGCTGCATAGAAGTCTTCAAGCTCTGGCAGGAGATTTTGAACTTGGAAAATCATCCAGGGTATGCAATTTCAAGCCTATTGTGTTATACACCCAAAAAGAATACGATGATTGAACGGAATAGTTGAGAGAGTAACGTTCGCAATTTAAAGAAGTTGATTATAACACTTATTATTATTATTAAGAACTTTATTTTAAATCGAGTGAAATTTTTCGTGAATTTTTTTCAAGTAAAATGTCGTGAAAATCCGTAGATCATGTAAGTACAATTTAAAATGCCGAATTGATTCCAATGATATTTTTATCTTTATGAAAACCATTCGAACGACTACTTTATAAGATAATCGGGTTACATTTTGTGACATTAGAAGTATTCACAGGTCAATAAATACAAAAAAATTGAAAAACAAAAACAAAATCTAAGTATATTTTGAGTTTCATATAAAGCGCAAAAAGCTTGATATTTTTATTTTCAAGGGTAAAAAGTTGTTCTCCGAATTCATGAGATGATGCAAAATAGCATTTTGATTATAAAGGTGGGGATATATAGTTAAAGTTTCTTTTAATTCTTAAAAGACTTCAAATATGATAACAAGCATTTTATCATCTTATAAAGATGTTGTTCATAGCGTTCCATTGGAAAAAATATCTGATCTTTACGCCATAAAAGGAACAATTAATGCGAACTGGAAGAAAGTGTATTTTAAGTTATGTGTAAGAAGTAGTCATCTATATATTAGTCAAAAACCAATATCTGTATTTTCATCACCACCATTATCATATTACATAGCATATCGTCATCAGATGGATTAAGAAACACCTACATTTTTTTAATTAGTTAGATTCATATGTATGAAAAATCGTCCGAAATACATGGATTAAAGTAAAGAAGGGTTTAAATGTATGTTTTATCCAAAATTTGAAATTGAAAATACAGATCCTGAACAAAAATTTTCAAATTGCTTCTTTTATGACTTTAAGGCAGCTATAGAATTTTTTTAAAAAATAACTTGGTTAAATTTGTAATCAATATTTCTATTTCGATCCAACAAATTCAAAAAAAAAAGTTAATTTACACCAGAAAATATTTTTGAAATGTATTTCGAAAGACCTTTTGTAGTAAGAAAACTGCTTCCATTAACTGCTTTATGAGCAAACCATAAAATGCATTAAAATTATCAATAAGTGACGGAGTATGTAAATGTGAAAAATCTCCATTTATCAAAATTAGTTAAATTGTTCATTTAAATAAATTTTATTCGTATCTGATGAAAGACGAACGTTTTTGAAACAAATGTCTTATTTAGTTAGAAGAAATGATGCGTGATACAGATATTTATTAAATAAAGAGAATTATTCTGCTTGTTATCTAAATCTTCCTGTGATAAATGAAATGACCAATTCTGCAAAAAAAGGACAAAGAAAGGCTAAAATTGGCCTCAAAAATTCTAAATAAATGGTCTTGAAACAAAACTTGGTTTATGCAAACAATTTGGTGAAAAGGGAAGAAAGAAGACTTGGACATTTCTTGAATGAATAGGATCTTGACAACATCGCTGTTAGAGAAAGAAACTTAAAAAATCTGAAACCTTCAATATTGCAAACAGACTCATATTTACAGAATAGACCACCCCCTACTGTTATTCTAATTAGAAAATCTTATCTACCTTCATAATCCTGAATAATTATCGTTTTACTGAAAATGCAGTCATAATAACAGAAAGAACGAATGACTCCTCTTTACTAATCATTGCTCCTCACAAGCTTTCTTCAAAGGGTCTTACATCCGTAAAATTACGTACGCTATTTAAAGACAGAATAATTTTTGTCACTAAGAAGACTTCTTCTTTTGGATAGGTTCAACAATATTGTAGTTTCCTGAACGTTCATAAATCCTTAGACAGGACATGGCAGAATCATCTATAAATCAATCAACCACATATTTCCTTTTGCATCATTCATCTTATCAACAATTATTTGGAAAACAAAACTGTTCGAAAAAAAATCAACAACTATCCAGAACCGGCACCGTTGCAATCAATAATTCTCAGTTCAGTATTTTCAGTCCTTTATAACCTTTTCGCAAGCGATATTTCTATTTATCCAGTATCCTCCTATTTGCCGGAACACAAAAACAATATCAGTGATGTATCAAAACTTTTCAGTAATATCTAAATTTTTGGAGAACAGCTGTCAATTCAGAGGCAATACTCATCCGTAAACGTCATCGATCATCCGCCTAAAAATATTTAGATGGCTAAAGATGCGAAATACCCGAAAAGTCTTGTAATTCAAACAAAAATACAAGATTAAATTCTTTTCTGTAATCCTTAACATAGGAAAGAAGGGGGGAAATTCGAGATAAAAACCAACGTTTTTAAATGATGGCAAGGTTTAATAAAAAAAAATATTGAAACATTAGTTAAAACTTTGTAAAAACTTTGTTTGTTAGTTAAAACATTGCACACACACAAAAATAAGAATAAATTTTCTTAAAAAAATTCTGAAATTATTTTAACAGACAAATATTTATTATATAATGTCTTATTAATATTTTCATAATATTTTTCTCAAACTTAAGGGATATTAGCCTATATTGCACCACATCCTTCATCAATCTATCTCATAATCAAGCAATGGATACAATAAATTCTTTTTCAGATTAAGTTATTTTTAGCAATTTGCGTAGACTAAAAAATTACGAATGGAGCAAATAAAAGTTATGTATCTAATAATTTTTACTAATTCATGATTTCTAGTCGAAATGCCAATCATTTAAATTCTACTTTCTTAGTACTTCTGAAACGCTGTACACCAAATTCTAGAAAACATAATTTTTAACTTTAAAATTTACTTAAAAAGAGACATTTGCAAGAGTAGTAAAAAATTCATAATATGAAATCAAAACATGCATTTGAAAGTTTGTAAGTCATTCTATTAAAAATGGGAACCAGAATTCAGAAAAAATTATTGTGATATGACATGGCACCAAATATTGGAATCTTTCTTTCATGCGAATGATTACTGACTAAAAGTCAGCAACCCTTACTATTTCCCCTTTGTAAGTAGAAAATTTTTACGATACCTCATGTGGTGTATGTGGAATTCCTGGTGTTCCCAGAGGGAGAAAGAAATTTTTTCCTCAATCCTAAAAGTGCCGAAATGGAAGGGATATTTTTATTATTAAAATTATTGAAATATTAGTTAAAACTTGTCGTAAATGTTTAAATATTGCATTGTTAGGCGAATAAGAACGATTCCCAAAGTTTCAGAGCTAAAGCTTGATGGGAAGTTAGTTAAATTTTTGATATAAAATGTGATGTCACACTGATAAAAAAAATTAAAATTAATTAATTCATCCGGTAAATTAAATGGTTGAAATGCAGTTAAGTCCAACCACTCTTGATGACAGGAATTATTTGGCGGTGTTTTGCCAAATATGACTACTCAGGTCCGCTTCGTGGATTTAACATTCAGCCAAAAAAAAAAAAAAAAAAAAAATCGCCAAGTTTGGCAGTTTTTGAAATCGCCCAAGTGGTTGAGCTAAACTGCATTATTAAAGAAAATGCTAGTTGAAACTTGTTTCAAATATCTAAATATTGCATTGTTAGGTGAGTAAGAACGGTTCCCAAAATTTCAGAGTTCTAACTTGATGGGATGTTGGTTAAATTAACGATCGAAAATTTGATGACACACACACACACACCAAGTAAAATTCAGAAAAACGCTTTAAAAAATGTTTTAAAAAAAGACCAGTTCATTTTTTGGAACGGATAATTTCTTTAACCTTTAGAACTCGGCTGATTCTAATTCAAAATATTCGTTCCACTCGGCGCTTTTAGGATTGAGGAAAAATTTTCTTTCTTCCACTGGGAAGTTCGAGTGCGCCACATGTGGTACGGTTAGTTTTCTAGTAACAAAGGGGAGATAGTAAGGGTTGCTAATTTTTAGTCAGTAATCGTCGACGAGTAAGTCAGATCCTAATATTTGGCGCCCTATCATATCACAATAATTTTTTCTGAATTCTTGGTTCCCATTTTTAATTGAGTGACTTACAAAGTTTAAAATGTATATTTATCATAACTTAGAGTCGTGTATTGCGTAAATTAACATTTTCAAACAAAACAAATAATAATTCGAAATAAAAACCAACGTTTTTAAAAACAACGTTTTTATATGGTGGCAAAGTTTATTAAAAAAATTATTAAAATATTAGTTAAAACTGGTCGCAAATATCTAAATATTGCATTGTTAGGCAAATAAGAACGGTTCCCAAAATTTCAGAGCTCTAGCTTGATGGGAAGTTGGTTAAATTAACAATAGACAATTTGATGACACACTGATACACATACATACAGACACACACCAAGTGAAATACATAACAACGTTAAAACTAAATAAAATTAATTAATCCGGTAAATTAAATGGTTGGAATACAGTTTAGTCAAACCACTCTTGGAGACAGGAATTATTTGGCGGTATTTTGCCAAATGTTGCTAAAATGGTCCGCGAAGCGGACTTAACATTCAGCCAAAAAAAAAAAAAAAAAAACCGCCAAGTTTGGCAATTATTCAAATTGAGCCAAGTGATTGGGCTAAACTGCATTATTTAAAAAAATATGAGTTAAAACTTGTCGCAAACGTCTAAATATTGCATTGTTAGGCGAGTACGAACGATTCCCAAAATTTCAAAGCTCTAGCTTGATGGGAAGTTGGTTAAATTAACGATCGAAAATTTGATGACACATACACTCACACACACACACACCAAGTGAAATTCAGAAAAACGTTGTAAAAAAGAAAGCGACCGCTATACCATATTACTAAGATATTTTCTAGAAGTGAGTACGTTAAAACAATTTTAAATTAATAACTTCTTTTAATCTCATGACTATACTCTTTGAGAATGCGATAGTTCAAACATAAACTCGTAATATTTTATTCGGTACTTGCTTATATATATATATATATATATATATATATATATATATATATATATAT
>BMAW01011533.1:0-11503 GCA_019974015.1 Nephila pilipes
CATGTAACAGGTGTTGCAAAACGCTTCAAATCCCTGATTCGATTGTAATCCAACTTTTCGTATCGCTTTACAGTGAAGTAGCCTGGATTTTCAATGTTCAGTCTATTTAAGACTTGTAAGCAACCTTGATATCCTTCATTAAATTATATAATTGCATTATATGCACCCAATTTCACAGTTTTCAAACAAACAAAAATTTCCTTTGGTACTCTTTATCATATTACACCATTAAAAGATTCATTTGCATTTTGGATCTTGGGAAATTCATCTTGTATGTTGGAAGATATTTTGATGGCGATATTACGTAAAATATCAACGAAAAACAAACATTAAAGTTCCATTTCCAGTAGCAGAAGGCTACTTCTAGTTCTAAAATTTGACACAGAATATTATTATTAAAATGCTTATAACTCAAGTTCTATGTAAGATAGAAACAAAATTTAAACTGTTCTAGAAAGCTACAAAATCTATCTTTAATATTAGACCTTAAATGGAAAAAATCGACTTTTTGACCAAAAATTGCGTTTTAAAGGTAGGCGGATACTTTAAGCTTTTAATAAATAGTTCCAGGAATTCAACTGCTCATGAAGAAATTTGAGGACCAATTACATGAAGAAATATGAAGCACGACTTAGGTTTTATTCTTTTATTTTCGATTTTTGCCAAGCCCACGTCCGAATTAGGTAAGCTGGTCGAATTTAGAATTTAAATTATTAATATATTATTATGTATATGAAGTGAATGCTATTAACAGATAGGCTTCAGGAACAGAAATTATTGATAACATAATATGTTAGAGATTAGTGAGATGCTAAGGAAATATTAGAATGTGTGAGGTATTAATGACAGCTTAGAGAATTAGATTATGATTATACATAATGTAAATTTGAGTTAATTACATGCAGTTTTGGATGTATTGTGGTTCAAGTCTAGGGATTACGGCTAGTTGATAAGCAATTTCGTCTATTCTCGTATAAGAATATAACGTAATATATCGACGGCTCACTCAAACTTACCAGTAAATCCCGTTCTCTTTCAAGGAAGAATTGTAATGAGTTTTCTCTTGCATTTCCCATTAACTTACTTCTGTGGTTGCTTCTTTGCAATGTTTATAATGAGAACCTGGTCTTGTGAAAGAAACGTGATGTATGTAACGTGATGTCTTGCTATTTAAGAAGTGTAGCAAAAAAGATAAAACAGAGGCTCGGAAACATTATAGAAGTTCAAGCCACTGTTATGCGATATTCATAACGTGTTTGTTTGACTCAAATTCCAATATTTTAAGTCTATTTTACAGAATTTGTTAGAAAAGTAGATATTATTATGACAATTATTGGCTTAAAAAATTAAGTAAACTGCTCCAAATATTTAATTTGTTTCTATTACTAGCGATTCAAATTTTTGAAAAAACTGATAAAAGATTTACGCTGATCTTTATAAATTATGTCTCTTTCTACCAAAAAAGCGAATTCATCACAATTTAGGAAACATAAAATCACCAAAAAGTATTAAGAACAGTGCAGTTCGTATAACATTGCCATAAAGAATAATAAATAAAGTAACTTTAAATTAATTTTTGAAAGAACAAAATATTTTCCAAGAACTATAAGTGGTTTGCTGCCTAAAAACAAAAATTTGACACATCTTAGCTATTGGATCTCTAGGATAGTGCAAGAAGTGTGATACTGCAACGTTTAGTTCTAGAAGCTAGGCGCTGCTAAAGGACCGATCTAAAACTGCTCTATCTAGCCTTAGGTTTGAAGATCTGGTAATCCCGGATTACGACAATCGTTTCGACATTGTTTCGGATTATCATCCGATGAATTGAAACTTTGGGATTATTCGTTCTCGGATCCCTCTACCATCTTTGCGCTTACGCTGCACACGACACACACACACACACACACACACACTAGGTTGTGCAGTCCATCTTACGTCCCCTGGCACTTTTGTGGGCATGGATTGTCTGGTCACACATATCTGGATCAGGTATAGACGGCAGTTAGTTTAATAGCAGACGTTTTCATCAAAGAGGTTGATTGTTGCGGAATGGTCAGGTTCCGGTTCCGAAAGGTTATTTCCATTAATAAGATTCTGATTTATCAATAAATTTAGGGATAATTACGATGTTTGAAAGAAAAATGTTGCAAACAATTATATAAGTGTAAATTTTTTACCAAAAGAAAATTTTATACTAACAGAAATTTTTAGAACAAGTTGATGAGAACAAATCGATATTTATACTTTATTTAAGAATAATCGATATTTATATGCTTTCTCATTTTGAGTTACAAATATATGCATTGCGTTAATAATCGTTTAAAGGGAAATAAATTTAAATTATTTTTGCAAATTGTTGAGAAGAACACTGTCTTAATTCACTACAGATATTTTTGTTTTAACGAAAGCTATGAGTTTATTAGTTTTTCATATACGTTTTTTACACTATTTTACAACCTGAAACATTCATTTTCCGCTAAATCTTCAGGCAGCGGAATTATGAATTCAAGAGGCAAAAGGAACTGTTATTCATTACTTTGTATTTTATTTTATTTGAATCGAATTTCAGAAGAAAAGCAGATTCAAATACAGTGTCGGAATCTCTACTTAAACTTAGACAGAAAACAGATCGTTTGAAAAATAATGATCTCTAGAAGCCACTATATGGAAATCATGAAAACTTTGCTCTTAGAAAATAAATACAAAATACTTTAAAATGATATAAAATATACGAAACTTTCAAAGTTTGATACTAAAACTATTCTTTTACACTGGTATGAAAAAGTAACGACTTTTAGGATTTTTTCAAGGTAACATAGTTTATTTGTTTGTTGAACATGAAACAAATCATTGCCCATTTTTGCGCATTTTCTATTCTAAAGTGAAGATTATCGGATTACTAGAATAAATATTTGACTTAAAACTTATTAAAAACGATATTGCGGTGAAGTTTCAAAAAGTAACAATAATTATGAGCAGGTAAGTATTTATACAAATATGGTGTGCAACCCAATTCTTACAAGAAAAAAGTTGTAAACGCCTTTAAAATTTGAAGCTATTGAAAATAAAATACTTTTGGCTATGAACTCTCTTATCCAAAGAATTTATTGAACAACAGATAGTTTTGATTTCGAAATATAGCCTTATTTAGAACACAATTTTTTATTACTAAAGTATTTCCCTTTTTAAAATATTTGTAACTTCTATTAACAGCTACATAAAGTTTGATCAGGTAATTATACAATAAATTAATACTACACCATGCAATAAAATATATATACAGGGTGTCTCAGCACGTGTCGACATACTTTTTGAAGGGGTAAGATGTACTCCTCCTATATATTTAAGACCCACATAATTATGATTAGTCGGAAATGACATGCGAATGAGGTTGTATACTCAGAGAACACAAGAGAGGAAAAAACTCTCATTTGTGAAATTGTGTATAATTGATCAATGTATGAAGACATTCCGGCGTTATTTATAGCCATCTTAAAGTATAATTAAAATGTCAATAATTTAAAAAAATGAAGATATATAAGGGAAGAGTTTTTTTTTTGGTTTTGGTTTTATTAACGTTGCACTAGAAACAACACGAGGATTATTGGCGACAAATCTCATAATTTTGAGCCTCGGTCAAGTGACGAGGACGACACTTGAGCTGGCACTTCCCTCTACTAACTTCCCCACCAAACCAACGAGAGGACTTTAGGCCCCGACAGACACGCCCACCCCATGGGTCTTCAGTGGCATCAAGTATCGAACCCGCGACTCAACGAAACCCACCGGCCACGAGTCCAAAACCATGACGACCAGGCTACCATAGCCTCATGCATAAGGGACGGACAACACACTTTATTATCTATCAAACAATAGGCAAGATCACACCCTCTATAGAATCCTTCTTAATTCAGTTATTCCTACTTTATGTTCAAATATTAAGATCTTAGTTTACCAGATCCCTCATTCCTATTCAAACACTTCTCGGTTTTAGCAGATTAGACTCTTATTATTTTAATCAGGGTCACTTCCAACCAACTTTCAATACAAACGATTAATTACGATGATTCACTCTAATCTACAACATCTATTAGTTTGTCGTTATCCTCTATATTCATTACCTTTCTTTCGAATCAATGTAGCTTACATATCACTATCTCTAATTCAAATCACTACACTTCTTATTTTCTCATAATTTACCTAATCACGTTTCATTTGTTTGGCAAGGAGTAATAATAGCATACAAATCAAACTACTAAAATGTCTCCAATGGTTAATGACGGGAAAATCGCGAATAGTTTAATGCCATAAATGTGCATCAACAAAGTAACATTAATAGAGGTCTAGTTCTTTCTAAGTCAATATCCGATTCACATTGGTTTCCCGCAGATTCGCAGGGAGAAATTCCAACACAGTGTACTACAACTCGGGCACTCTAGCTTGATGTATTCTGAACAAAACATAACACAATCTATTCCATGCTTGTTCGTTCATTACTCGTGACGGTCTTCTATAATGAATCCGTCTCAGACTATCACTCGGGCAGACTCTCTAAGAGAATTGTGTATTTGGAATACCCCTTATATCGGAAATCGCTGTGTATACAAGTGACGTGCACCTCCGTCATTGCACTCTTAAGCACGGAATACCAGATGTCTACAGACTAGCACCATGATTGTATTATCAACTATCTTAACTACCACGGCGTGTGAGTGGCAAATGATGTCTTCTTTCTCGAATGCTTTGAGTTTCCGCTCACTTGCAATGTCATCTACCACGTCTTGAACGCATATTCGACCCAGCAATACAATGTGATTCCTAGGTGTACCCTACCCTTCCTAGAAATTTTGTAACTTGAAGCTGAGAACGAATTCTATACTGACATTTTATAATAAACAAAATTTTTATTGTTTAGTCATAATTTTTTTCCACTGAGACATTTTAATTCATTCGAATTTTTAAATATTTGAAACCCCTGAAGTTTTATCGAGAATTGTGTTTTAATAAAAACTGTTTAGAAATTAGAAGTTAAATCAGAAATTATAAGGGTAACTTGTATCATTCACATGGAAACAAAATTTTATATTTACTGTCAGGAACATTGAAAAATGCGCTCCAAAAAGGAAGCAAGCTACAATAGCTAAACTTTGCCAAGTAGTTGAATTTTATTAAAATCACATAAATGTCTGATACGAAAATAATCCAAGTTAGGCGCTATTGCAGTTGCGCTGTAATTAGAAAGTGGGTTCTATATAAACCGGCGCTTACTGAAAGATTCGTAAGCGTGACGATCACATTCCAATTCTAAAAGAAGTTAGGTAAGCAAAGAAAATGCCAGGTAGCCGTGTGAGATTACAAACAGTTAAACGAGTTTTGAGAAGGAACTATAATTGGTATGAAAACCTCATGCTGGTTGAAGCATCGTGTGGCTTTCCAGGTCGGTCATTCGGAGGGTGACGTCAGAACATGATGGGAGCAGTGAACACGGGATAGTACCCATGTGCCGAGAACCGGGTCTGGAGCGACGAGGCGAGATGATCGTGAGGAAAGCTTTCATGGATCCCCCTTTGACTCGTTCCCCAAAACTATAAGACGTAGGGCTGCCATTTGTTCCACAAACCATTACCAGATGCCTTGTGGAAGCGAATTTGCAATTTGTGCTCTTTTTGTGGAAGCGAATTCCCTTTTTGTGCACTGCCTATAAAACCGAAACATCGACGACTTCGTTTACAGTGATGCTAAGCCAAAGCGACATAGACAAATGGGATGACGACGTAGACACATTTGCTCAAACTTGCGAAATGTGAAGTTTAATTGTGAATACCGGCTTGTTTTGGGGACAGATGATAAATGCGTACGAGGGTGGAGGCACACTGGTGAGTGGTACAATTCCACCCACGCTGTCGGGGAACACATTGCCCGCACAGCAAGCGTGATGGTCTGGGATCTCATAGCCTATATTAGCCAATCCATTGCCATGGTGGTTCTTAGAACTTTAACGGCTAAACTTTATGTTGATGATATTCTTCGACCCCACATGGAAACGTTTCTAAATGGTCTTCCAGAAGAAAATTTTTAGCTACATAATGCTCGCCCTCGTACAGTTCGAGTAGCGTAAGACTGCCATACTCAATCTCATTTACAGTTGGACCATCTCCCGGACTTGTCCCTATGAAGCATTTGTGGGAAGAGCTGAGACACCAGCATGTCACTCTTTGTATGATTTGGAGGTGGTTCAAGATTTGTAGGCCCATCTGCTTTAGGAGAATATGCGATGTCTAATCAACTCAATGACGGATCGTGTAGCGGTATGTATAGCAGTAGGAGGCGGTCCGACACACTGTTAAAGTTGCTCTGTATTTGTCTAACTGTACACACTATTTATATGTATTTGTTTAATTATCTGGATTTTGGGTTCAAGTAAATCTCTCATCTGTATGATTATATGTATTAAATTTTATTTCAATCCTGAACTCCCTTCTTGATGCGTTATTTTCTATATTCTGGATCGTACCTTAATAAATTTCCATATGGTTCGAAGCTAGTTTTAGTATTAAGCATTAATTACAAGTAAAGAGTTCATTGATCATTTTCGTTTTGTAAACTCAAACGTTTTAATCAAACCTTCTCATTTCTAAATACGGAAAAAGACATATTAATTAGCAGCATTCATTAGTTTCAGGTAGAATCTAGGTTCTAGTGTGACAACTAAGTTAAATCATTGCATGAAAGTTTTCCTTTAATCTGAAAGTGTATAATGAGATATCTAATTAGCATTCTCATGAGAAATGTATACATGCGTGCTAATTAAATGAAGGGAGAGTTTGAGAATTACCTTATAATACTTATGAAATCCTGTCATATCTACAATATTCCCACTTTCGTTTCGTTATAATGCTCTCTCTTTCCCACTCTAATGCCGTATATTTTGTGTTTCTGTAAAGAACGTTTGCTTATTAAAACAGTAAACAAGATCTCAATTTCGATGTCATGGTTCTTAATATAAGCCTTTGAATATGAATATTTATTTCAGTTACGTGTTCCAGTTAATTTATATCACGACTTAACATTTAAGGAGGGTGATGTGCAACACAGTTCTCAGAGCTTAAACTGTATTAAGGACTTCCTCTCTTAATTAAAGAAGCTTATGAATTAATTAAAACCTATTAGTTAATATTAATGAGACGAAAAGACTCGGTGTTAAGAACTCGTAATTTTGCTCTAAGCTCTATTCATATCCGTTTTAATAATCTTATGAAATAAATATGACGTTTAGATATTTTTTGAATACTTGATGGTCTCACAGAGTGAGAAATCCCGATAAGGCGTATTTATTAATGATTTTTATTATGAAAAATATAGTGCCTCAATTATTTCAAATATATTTAGAATATTTATTTTTGCTAAAGAATAAACCTGCAATTTTGCTTGAGAAATAATGTACATTTTAGTTGATATATCTTTAGATTTCGGCAGTAGCGGTGATTGGGAATTAAACGTGGGAGGAGAGGTGAAACATTAGTAGACAACGAAAGATAATGGGAGTGAAGCGTGACCTAGTAGGCACACACAGATAATTTTAAAATGTAGATATAAAAATGTAAGTGTTCGACGCTTTCTGAGATAATTTGGACAGAGAAGTAACGGAAAAATATTACATATATAAATAAAAAAAATAAAAGTATTTCTCTAGAAATAGGAAATTATTGTACTTATATTTTCATTTAAAAACGCATAGCTTGTTTAAATAGAACACAAAAATAATAAGTTGCCAACATTTAGCAAGTGAGTTTATCCACGACATTTTTAAACCTCACTACACTATAAGATATGTAAGGTAGAATAAAAAAATACTGTTATATGTTGCTTGAGGTAAATAAAATTAACTAAATGTTCATAGTAATAAAGTTAAAAATAATAATATTACAGAAAGAAAATACCAATAATCGTCTTTGTTTTCACCTGGTGTACTTTTCTTCTTATTCATCTCTGTTGAGATTCCTTTTTAAATGACAAACATTTCTAACTGTGACAACCATTCTTGAAGCATTGAATTCCTCAAATAATGTTTCACTCTTTTCAAGACACTGCAAGACCGTAACATCTATTAAGTGGATACAAGGACTGTCGAAAACAAAAGCTTAGAAAGTTTGAAAAAATATTCTAGATGCGAATGTTTTCATATTTAAATTGTAGCAATAATTTTGATATCAGTTTACAATCTGTTCCTTCTTCAGGATCTTTCTTATACAATACAGCAATTTCTGAAAATACATCATTTTCAATCTCAAACATTTCACTCACAGTTGAACAAGTCACTTTTATAAGGTCTATGCAAATCCTATTGATCTCCATTGAAGCAATCAGTAATGTTTCCATAAGGCACTGTAAAGTTAGTTTTTTTTCTTTTTCAAAATGTACCTTCATGTTCTCAGTGAGGGTATGTAATCGAGGATAGTAAATATTCTGAAGTAAAATTCTTGAATTGAATTAAAATCTATGTAAACATAGCCTCCAAAAAAATCTTAGAACCTTTCTCTTGTGCTGGGCTGTTGGTTCCGCGAAACTGTGACTTTTACAAAAGGTAAATAAGTAAGACCACTCTCTGTCTCTTAACTCAGTTAATCCTAATTTATATACTGATAATAAAGCCTTAGCTTACCAAATTCTTCCTTCTAATACACACTTCTTGTTTATAACAGATTCAACTTTTATTACACTAAGTAGGAATTGCTTCAATCCAAAATATTAATTACAGTGATTCAATCTAATTTACAAATATCTATCAGTTTGTCGCTATCCTCTCTCTATTCTTATTAAATTCCTACTATTAACTCACACTCTTCCTATATATATCTTGTTCAAATTTTAAATCGTTAATAAAATATTTTTTATTCATCCACTCAAGTTCAAATACATTTTTTTAAACTTGTATTGGATGACACTTCATATTAATACAGTTTTTTCAAATATTAATTCATTTAATTAAATTAAAATTGTTAAAAATGTAGTTGAGCCCAACCACTTGGCGCGATTTCCAAAATTGCCAAACTTGGCGATTTTTTTGGCTGACTGTTGAGTCCACGAAGTGGACCAGGGATACCGCCAAATAATTCCTGTCGCCAAGGGTGGCTCGGCTAAACTACATTCCATTTAAGTTACCGGAGGAATAAAGAAATAAGCCAATGCTTCTACTATGTCATCTGTCTTGCAATGGCAAAGTTGGTAGAGCGCCGGCTTAGAATCTCCCTGCCTTCGGATTGAATCTCGTCGGAGCATAACACTTTTTTATTTGATTTTCAAAAATTGATTTTAGTTTTACATGGTAGAAAAAAAATTCTCTTACATAAGATATTTAGCAGGATATAAATTTAGGAACAAATACCGTCAGTTAAGAAGTGTATAGATCGTTGGAAAAAAATTTCTTTTGCCACTTAATATTGTGATTCTGTCCTATGTATATAAATATTTATATTAATTGTAATTATTTAATAAAAAGTAAATAAAATAAAAAATTTCTTTCTTGACCTAAGTAGAAATTGACTTAATTTTTTTATGTATATTACTTGTTTCTTTCAGTTCTATGTTGCTTTTAAATCACTATTTTTAATTCAATTCGTTACATTCGTTTAATTCAATTCTTCTTCTAATATACCCAATCTCATTTCATTTGGGTTGGCATGGAATTGCAATTTTAATCTATTCAAATTACCATAAAGTCCAGAAGGCTATTGAAGAGAAAAGAGTTGGACTATTTGTGACATTAGGCAGGAATAGTTCATCGTCAGAACATGAAATTATGTGATAAACATTGTTAAACATTTGTCTGCATTGCATGATATAAAACATCAGTGTAAGTTTCAATAGTGTGCTTTAGAAAATAGTTCCAAAACAAAATTTTGTCGAATTCCCCACTTAGTAATTAGCTGCCTATATAGCTGTTCTTCAGTTTAATGAAGGTACTACTAGTTTGATATAAGTAATGAATAAGTTTCAATTAAATGTTAGTAATTTGCTTCTTAGTTCTCTCTCAAAACAGTATGATTATCGAAGTATCAGCGAGGCAAAAAGACATTCATTATCCCCTACATAATTACATAGAAAAACAACATGTGCTCAGAGAAACGAAAAAACATTTGAAAAAAGAAGGAGAGCTTTGCATGTCCGCTTGGTGAAATTTAGAATATTTTGCGAAATGTTAAGATACTATTTATAATAACAAAAACTTCGGATGCGATTTTTTTTAAAATTTGTATTTTTAAAATTTGTATTTTTGAAAACATTTCTTAACCTTCTACATGATATCTCAATAAAATTCACGATAATTGTAGAAAAAATTTCAGAGAATGGTTAGTATGCTATTTTTTAAACTAATGACCCAAACGATGTGATTTAGATTGAGTTTATTTATGATTGTTATTTTTAATGATAAAAATTATAAAATCGCTAAAGTATCCATAATAGAATATATAATTGCTTGTAGAATATTTTTAAACTTTAGTGTTTCCTCGTAGATTTTAGATTGTTTTGAAGAAAATTGTTATGCGTATGTAATATGTAAAGGAAATACTAAGTCCTTGCAATCAACAAATGCATCAAAAAGTTCAATATCTATGTTATAAGTTTTGTTCCTTTTTATATTTTTATCTACTAATACTCCTTTCAAACAACACACAAATATTCTCAAAAAATAGTTTTTTTTCTTAAAAAAATATAATGGTCCAGATTATAGGCAGTCACCTTAGGGAGTTTTAAAACTTTTTTACTCATCTAGGTATCTCTAAACAGAAGGTTTAAAATTATTGGATTTGAATTTAATTGACTTCTTGTGACAGAAACCGAGTTAAGTACGAACCATGATTTTATGAGTATCGCCAAACAATTTCAGGAATTAATATAGTGTTCCTACATATTTCTCTTATTCCTCTTTAATCCCAATCTGCACACTTCTTATATAGTATGGCTATTTTACATATATCACGGTTCTTCTAGAAAGCGAGGTCCGCGTATGAAAAATCGTAGTGAAGTAACCCAAAGCTTATTTTCAGGATTTTCAAAGAAATGCAGGTGACAACCCGTTATAGAATGCTTCACAGAGATTCCACTGCCCACGGATTGAGAGCCACGAATCTGAAGCGACTCTAATTAGAGCTATACTTAACAAAGCGATCGTTTTGTGTGACTCCAAAATAGGAAAATATCAATCTCCTTCTTGTTCACATTACAAGTTTAAATTTAGAATTTAATAGAATGTATTTTCTAATAAATTTTATATTTCTATTAAATTATATATTTAATTATATTCTTTCATTATTATTTCTAAAAATGTATTTTCTATTATATAAAGCACTAGAATATATTTTCTATTAAATGTTGCATTAATATACAAATACGCGTAATATTACTTCATTGGAAACTTTACTAGTGAAACAGAAGCAACAAATTGTTTTGACAGTTTTATCATTCTTCAATGCATTTATACAGATCTTTATAAAAGATTATA
>BMAW01011534.1:0-11217 GCA_019974015.1 Nephila pilipes
GGTAAAATTGAATGATTTATTTCAGAGTTACATAGTTACAAAGTAACGAGCTCAATAGGGTGTTGACCCACTTCTACCCTGGATGCAAGATGCCACACGACGTGGCATAGAGTGATTAAGCTCCCTGATGGTCGCCTGCGGTATTTCTTGCCAAATTTGCTCCTATTGTTAGGGTATTTCATCACCATTCTGTGATCTATGCAGTCGTCTTGCCATCGTATCCCAGACATCTCGATTGGAGAGAGAGATCTGGCTGGCCAAGGAAGTGTTTGACAAGCTGTAAGACAGTTCTAAGGTACACGTGTCTTATGTAGTCTGGCATTATCTGGCTAAAAAATAAGGCCAGAGTCCTGCAAAAGGAACGGTAGCTGAACAGGTTTCAGAGTGTTGGTTGACGTACCCATGAGCTGTAATTGTGTCTCTAATTAAGGAATCGGCTTTTAAGGAAATGGCACCCTAACTCCTCGTTGAGGGCCTGTGTGGCGTGCAATAGTGAAAGAAGAATCGTCACGCTGCCTTGAGCGTCTCCAGACACGTCTTCGATGATCGCCAGGATACAGTTGGAAGCCGGATTCGTCGCTAAAAACCACACGTTCCCAGTCAGCATCATTGCAATCTGGTCATACCAAGTACCACTGTAATCTGGCTCGAAAGTGTGCAGGCGTGAGTGATAGATGGCTTAGCGGTCAGTAAGAGCGTAGATTTCGCTCTATCAGCTTATCAGCTGTCTGTGAATGGTCATGGTGGACTCTCGTGTGCGGGTCGCACTTCTGATGGTTGATAACGATGAATCAGGCACTGTGTCAGCTGATCTGGCAATTCCTCTGTCCTCTCGATCTGCTGTGGCCCTAGGTCGACCACTACCGTTATGTCGCTGAAATCTGCCATAGTCCATCCCTTCTTGCCAGCATCTCCTAATCGCCGCATCGCTTCGACCCATAGGACGAGCAATTCTCCGATTTAGCCAACCTGCCTCTTTCAGTCCAATGATACAACCTCTTTGAAACTCTGACAGTTGCTCGTAATGAGCTGGGATCCTGCGGAGACGCATTTTTTCAATCGTTGTTAGATATCCTAAATCGCACTGTAACAGAAAATTTGACCATCAGATTGAGAATCACTTCATATTTGCACCTGAAGTGCGTTGTAGCTCCCTCTATGCATTCATTGGACACTAAATTTTAATCATTTGAATGTTTGGTCCAAATGTCTTTGCATGCGAAATTTCATTATGATCAGGCAACTCCTTTTTGGATCGTCGTTTTTTTTGTTGTAAATATATACCACAAATTTACTTCTTACTTCTTAGAATATTTCTTTAGAATACGGAAAAAGCATAAGGAATTTTTTTTTTTTAAAATTGCCTAGAACAAGAAAAGAAAGAAAAAGTTATGGAACAAAAGACGCATACATGTATAAATTAAAACCAGACAATAAACTTTAAAGATTACTAAACTTAAAAAAATTCCAAAAGATATTTTCATGTCGTAAATTAATACAAATTAAGGCATGAAAAACAGAAACAAAAAAAAAAAAAAAGGGAAAAGAAGGACCATAAAGACAATGGAATACAACATTTATGAATGTTTAATCTGATTTATGATATATGAACTGGTTAAAAAATGTTTTACAGGTTGTCAACAATCATAACAGAAACATATATAAGCCATTATGGAAACTCCATAAATTGCAAAAGAAACACAATGCAAACATAACAAATTGCAAAAGAAACACAATGCAAACATAACAAATTGCAAAAGGAGAAATCTAGTAACCAAATATGCACATTTATTCTATACAAATTGAAAGCAGAAAAAGAACAAATTTTAAAATATATCAAACAGATTCAAAAAGATTACAAAAACATATATTAGGTGTTATACATAGTACCAAATAGCACACAAAAATTCCACTAATAAATCAAAAATTCTCTCACTCAATCATAAACAGTAAGTATGGTAATCATTGAATGATAAAGAGTAGCAATGCTGTTAAAAATAAAGAATTCAAAACAAAACTTAATGCAAAATGTAGAAAAAGCAAAAAAAAAAAAAAAAAAAAAAACCAGTATTTAAGAGCAGAAAAAAACTAAATTTTATAATTATTATGTTTCAAATTAACCGAATTAAAACTCGAAATGCTTTCACATGGTTTTTAAGCTTATTTAATCACTATAGTCAATCTGTATATTAGTCACATGTCTATATGACATAAGGTAATATTATTGATTATGTTTCTAAGAATATCTATTGCTTATTGAACAACCCTATAAGGATTCTTAATAAATCACAAATGAACAAAAGGTCTTTCATTCCTCATATATAATACTAAAAATTTTATTAGCTTCTGTTTTATTACAAAAATAATTCTGCTTCATTTATATCAATATCAATTTCCATTAAATTTAAATACTCTGGATAAAAATGTAAGAAAGCTTTAATACTATTTTATTATTAATTTCAAAGAAAGTATCCTTAATTAAATTTCCTCTAACACTATTATAATAAAAAAAATATATCTTCATATAAATGCATATAAATATTCACTAGACAATTGCTATCAGGTCCACAATGTGGTATTTTTTAATCTATTTTTATATATTTTATTAAAAAAATGCTTTATTTTCTTTTAAGATTAAAATAGCTAAGTAATTAAATTTTTATATACAGTTACCTAATGTATGTAATAAATTTCTTTAAAATCTCCTTTAGAATATTAATAAGGACATCAATGTCTTTTGAACTAAAATTTCTTTCACTTGTGGAATTCAAAATATCTATAATACATTTTGCGTATTTTTTTGTAATGTCTCAACAGTAAAAGTTACTTAAGTATTCGATCCATTAGTAACTGTTTTTTAAAAAAAAGCTAAATTTACCAAAAACTAAAATAAATGTTGATGTTAAACTGTGACACAATATAACATAATTTATAATGATGCCAATTTTCTTATACACTGGAGAGCAAAATTTAAGCAAAATTTATTTTTTCTGAAATAAATCCACGAGAAATTATCTGAGACACAAATGATTCAGAAATAAGTCACAGCATTTTGTACTTAAACGATGACAAAAGCATAGTTGAGCATAAATGAATACAATGGATATAGCATGGAATCAAACAAAAACGCTTTATTGAAATAATAATATCGTTACACATAATTGTCTGTTCTAGAGGAAGAACAACAAGCAAATGTTCCTTAGTATGGGATATGCCCTCCCCTTACTGCAATGGTTGCTTTACTCCGCCTCTCCATACTCCACACCGGATTGTCCAAGATTATGTATTCCTCAATCAGCAAGATTGTCCAAGATTACGTATTCCTCAATTTGTTTCAGTTGTTGGGTGTTCCCCAGAGGACGTAATCATGCCGCAATGCTCCCAAAGCATCCCATACATATTCTTTGGGATTTATATAAGTGGACAACGCTGGCCATTCCATTCAAATTATATTTTCATTTTCCAATAGCTGCTGAACATCAGCTGTCCGATGTGGCCGTGCATTGTCATCCATAAAAACGAAGTCTTGTTCAATAGCACCTCGAAACAGACACACAAGGGGAAGGATCACTTCCTCAGAATGCAATCTCTGCTTACAGAATCCTTGTAGAAAAAGTGGAGCCTAGTCCACCCGTTCAACCTTATGCGTCCCCAGACGAGAACTCCAAGACCACCACAACGGGTTATCTTTCCGTGGAGTTATTGGGATGAAACTGTCTCTAGACCTTTCTCCGAATCCACTGGCGTTGAGAATAGCTTGTGGAACTGAAACGACTCTCATCCGTAAAGAGGACATAACTCCATTGATGAGATGTCCGGTTTTTGTGTTTCTTACACCACTCTGAAGGGTGCCTCCAAAGCCAACTTTCAAAGAGATGCAGCGTTTAGAATGGTGGGCAAATATGCCACCTTTGTGAAGGCTTCTAGCCACAGTAAACCGCGACAATTGTCGCGCTGTTACTGTACACAGTTGCTGAGCAATTCTGATTGCTGACTGATATTGGGCTCTTCAGGACGTTATATTGGTCATCCACCGCAGTTATTTTCCTAGACGGCCACCACAAACCTCTTAAAAGCTGTAACTATGGTTTAGTAGATTTTCTAAGCATCCTAAACGACACGTGTTGATTCAGATCTCTTCAGCTACACTGGTCAAACTATGACCCTCATCCAGCTTGCCGATCATTGTTCCAAGTATGAAGTTATCCAGGTGATTTCTTCTAGTCATATTTCACAAAAGCACTCACTTGTACTTGCAGCAAACGTTTTTAATTGCGCCTACTTTCTTCCTTTTATTGTAATCTGGAGCTGAGCGCTCCGACCGCTCGCGTTTTGCGTATACTCACGTTGCCTATAACGCATTGTTCCTGACATTTGCATACGTATCACCTTTCTACTAAATTGCGTGTTCATTGTACTGGTCGCAATAACCAGTTTTCTTGAATTTGATGGCTATCTGCTTAAAATTTACTATGTTGCTTAAGTTTTGCACACCAGTGTATGATGCTATATTGCTATTCATTCTGTCCGACTATTGATCACTACTGTAAAGAAATTACTTTCTAGCTACTTATAAGTCAAATTTACGTAGAATGGCAAATTTATACTTTACTTTGTCTGCATAATATCTAACAAAAAGCCGAGGAGATTAATAATAGCTTTTTCAAATTTTTTATATGTTCCTCTTTTTTTATTAATATTTAAATTTCTAAAGGCTAATTTCTTATTATAATTAATGCAATGTTTAAACTCTTTATAAGCTTCTAAAAGAAGACCATATTTGGTTACGAATATTGTACTAAAATTATCAATATGTATGATAATTTGTCTCTTAAGATAAAAAAAAATATTTTCGTAATGTTTTGTCTAGAACGTTTTACGTTTCAACCTATATCATAAATTCAATCACTCTTAAAATAATTATAGATGAATTAAGAAATAAAAGATACGATGATTAACATTTTTATAAAAAAATTTAGCTCAATAGAAATTATAAGGCTATAAGTGTGTGTTACATTGTCATTCTTGCTGAAGTTTTCTTTATCAGCTAGTATATTGCACAAACTATTTCTACGATTCCATATTATAATTTAATCCTGCAATAAGCATTCATAACAGAATAGCACATTGTGTCCCATTATAATAATTTTAGTGCACATATATAAGTCTTAAGAAAACATAAGAATTATCAACTATTATTATATTTTAGAAACCTTAGGGGATAATTTAATGAAATTATTTTTTTAAAATTCTTCATTTTTTTTCGAAAAGTCTCAAAAAGCTAAGTCTGATTTCTAGGGGGGCTGGTAAAATTTTTTACAATTATTCTATATTTTACGAAGTCTAATTCTAACTTGTCAACAGATAATCTTCGGAAGGTCAACATTTTACATTCAGTACTCGATATTATTTTATTTTAAGAAGGATTATGATTTTCAAAAGATGTGAGCATGAATTATGCTATTATGCTAAAAAACATACATTATGAAGCATTTGCTCAGAAAACCCTCCGATAATACTTTAAGAGTGTCTATTTTATTGAGAATTACTGAAAAGAAAGAGAAATTCATACACTTCATACTTATGTTTTTTTTTTTTTTTTTTCAAAAATAAAAAGGAATCACAATGTATTGAATTCATGTTACTTATTTCGCACAGGCATGAGCAATGAACTGAACCATGGTCAAACTGAGGTACGAATAATCCAGAAGTCATTAACCTTACGGCAGCGTGTACCACTGCCTTTTTTACGTGTCCATGTTTCTTTTTGAATACAATTAAATTAG
Organism: Nephila pilipes; assembly: GCA_019974015.1. Classification (NCBI taxonomy): domain Eukaryota; kingdom Metazoa; phylum Arthropoda; class Arachnida; order Araneae; family Nephilidae; genus Nephila; species Nephila pilipes. Next base: position 5,787 of record BMAW01011534.1, read on the forward strand.
TTAAAACTTTAATGAAAAGTTATGAAATTTTTTTACTGTTAGTTGTGTTATCGCGTAGGGACGCTTTTAAGGGGCGAGTGTGTAAGATGTTAGCTTACGAAATATTCCAGGTAGAAGAAATCTATAACTCATTGCAGGTGACACACATGCAAATGTAGATCGTGTTGATCACTGATTTGATGCGGTAAAGTTTTCAAGAATAGAGTTGTGTTTATTGTTATACAATCAGGTCTGATCTTTGTAGTAAAAGTTAAATTTTAGTTCTACTGCAGCTACTTAACTTAAAGTGATGAAGCTTTTGCTCAGAATTATATAAAAAATAGAAATAAAAGTAGAAAAAAAGAATTTCTATGGTTATTAATTAGGTATGTATAAGCATATATATTTGCTTGAAAAAAATTATCTTTGTAATTACAAATTTATCTCTTTAACCAGACCTGACAGGTGTCCCAGGATTGTTTGATTGTTATTTCTTGCATGTTAAAAATGTCAAAAATACACTTAATAAAAATTCAAGGATTTTATTTTCTCCATTTGCTACTGAACTGTATGTCATTGTTAGACATGGAATCATGCGCCGAGCATATTATTTGTTCTGTATTATGAAGTCATCAGTGAAGGAGATTTACCAAATTTAATGGATATTAATCTTAATTCAATATTATACTTATTGTTACTTATATGTTCATATTTTAAGTTTACATGTCTCCTACTTTATTAATAATATCTTCGAATTTATTATTATTATTATTATTATTATTATATATATATATATATATATATATATATATATATATATATATTTAATCCTAAAATAACAAAAAAATTCAATTCAAATAAAAATAAAAAATTATATTGTTTCGTTAATTTTAGAGTTAAATACGTTTCTCTATTTAGCCCCAAAATACTTATTTTACTTAAGAATAACTTTAATCAATAACTTTTATTCCTCAAAATTACTTTTTTGGAATATTTCTTATAGAGTACTGATGTGTATTATTAATTGTGCCATAACTTATAAATTTTCCTTAAAAATTAAGTGCGCTCACCACCCCATCTATATTTCAGAAAGTTTTAAGATACAAAAAAGTTAGAATAAGTTTGCAAAATTAAGAACCCATCTTTGAACTGATCTATCCAATAAGAAAATAATGGAAAATTACGTCTTTTTTCCTGTCAGCGGCTAACACACTGTTGCCATTACACAATATATAAATAACGATAAGTGATATGTAAAGTGTGTGAAAGTGAATATTGGTACTTTTTTAAGAACATTAAGATTTTAGTTTTCGCTAATACATTTGTCTTATTTACTCATAAATTGAAATTTCAGAAATACTGTACAGAATATACACACAAATTATGTTATATGTTTACTCATACAAACACAAATCTAAGTCTGTGAGAGTTAAAATTTTATCTACTCTAACAAGTTTTTTTCATGAAGGACATGTTTAAAGTAATTATAGTTTCTTTCCTATAAGCAAGCAATTGTTTTTTTAAAAGTAATTGATCTTATGAATTATAAAACAAAATTGTGGCAACTTGTTCTAATTTGCATGATAAGTAATATACCAGAAATAAATAAAAAAAAAGCAGAAACTTTTTATTAAATTGTATTATGTTGTAGCGTAGATGTTTTAGCTGGTTGAATTAAAGACATAATAAGCATCATAATTACGTGGTTTATTAACAAAGTCAGAATAGCTACATCTGTTCGTGATCTTTCTGAACTTGAGAATATATGCCTTTTTATATCACAGAGAATTGAATTTCCAGGACATTGCTCTGAAAATGCAAACAAAACTCCAGGAGTTGTTAAACATTATAGTAAAAATAAGAGAATAATTTAATAAAGCTTATACGTGAAATTTCAACTATGTCCTTGTAGCGTTTTTGAACTCAAGAGTTCTCGATCTGTAAAAGAATGTCGTACCTCGGCGCCATCAGATCTTTTGAACTTCTCGATTTATGTTCTTTCTTTGAACAACAGTGAACCTCTGATCAGCAATTCTGAGGGGGAGCTCTCGTCTGTCTGCGTGTGTATCATGGGTCCTGAATAGATTCGACACAATATCAACTTTCTATGGCGTCCGGATATGCTTCCTCTTGGTTTGAGCTATGCAGAATGAAGAGGATTGTCTAGAAACAAACTGTGCATCGGGATCATATTAAGGCTTCATTCGAAGCATATGCATAGTCTTTCGTCGTCTCGAGCTAGAATCAAAATTTGGATTTGATATGTTGCAAAGATAGTTGTAAAACTTGATGATGGTCGAAGTATATTTTAAGAAGCTTATGTGACATACCTACTTTACGCATAGGTGTGAACTTTCATACTATTTCTCCAGACTTAGAATAACTTACATGGTTTATGGAATCATAATGGCTTTGGGAACTTTCTTTCACTTCTAAAGTTCGGATTATCTCAGATGTATAGATTCAGTGGTCCTTGATAGTATTCTAGTAGTGTAGTTACCCTTAGTTTCTTCAGTGGGAATCGGAAGTTTAGAGTCGAATTTTGTCTCAGTTTCTCACCCATGTATTAGATAAAACGGTGGGAACCCGTTTTGTCCTGCTTCGTAGTATTGTATAAAATGTAATGAAGGGTAATATTTCATCTCATTTTTTTCTGCTCGACTTTGACGTACATAAACAGAATATCTGTTAATGTCTTATTGAAAAGCTATGATAGTCCATTAGTTTGGGAAAGGTAAGCAGTTATTATACATTGGAAAAATTACAGTGGGGACTAAGTTCCGCAAATAATTTCAATTTAAAAACCTCACTTTGATTTGTAATGAGAACTCTTTGAACTCCATATTTTAAAATGATGTCTCCGGTACTTCTGGGGCTTTAACAATAAGTAATGCTTTCTTTATGAGATAGTGGAATAAATTGAGTCAATACAGACATCGATCAATTTATGTACCCCTAGTGACTTGGAAATCCTCCAAGCATGTCCAAGAAACACGTCCATTTAAAGTAACGTATTAGTAAGTGAATGTAAAGTTTATTAGCGCAAGATCCAGATGTGGCTATGCTGCGCCAAACAAGATTTAAACTGTGTTAAAGACGTAAAGAAATTGAAAAAAGACAAAAATTGGTTGATAAGAAGGGGGTTGAAAATAGATAAGGATCTCTAGGGTAACCCGGGGCGCGTTACCTGTGTTTACCAAAGATAGTAAATCCCATAGGAAAGAAAATGATCAGGGTGCCTCGGGGTCATGATGCCAGTACTTACCAAATAAAGGCAAGTTCCAGAGGTCCCCTAATATAATCCTCAAAGCAGTGTGCCCGGCTTTACCCCCAAACACTGGGTATCCATTTTAGTCACCTCTTACGACATGCATTAGCTCTAATGAGACTATTCTGTCATTCCCGGCCACCACACAGGTCAAGTGACGTATTAGATTACCCTTCAATCTTTCAATCTTTTCCGGGAGCATTACGTAGACCAAAAGGCAAAATTGTAAATTCGCATAGTCTTTGTGGGGATATAAACATTACCTTTACATAGTAAGTCGTATTGTAGAATAATTACGTTTAAACATTAAGACCAACCTCCCGTATAAAAAACTCCTTTATTGAAACCAAAACACAATTAAAACCCCATGAAAATGAAACATCACTCACGCTAACCACTGCTAAGGGGAGAGGAGAAACTAACTGTTGCCACCCTTTCATCACACTCACGACTTTTCAAACCACTGGCTCGTATATCTCCAGCCATAGTGCCCTCTAGTGGCAAACAGAGTGGTGGCGCTATCTATCCAAATCAATTCACAACACGTATCTATCTCAGTTGTTATTACCCGGTTTAAAGATCCAAGAACAAGGAAAATCTAGTACCTTTTATACAATCTAATATATCTTTTATGCGTGATAGAGAGTACACATTATGATAATAATCCTACTGAAAATGGAGCAATTCACGAAGTAACTCCACTGTCTATCTTTGTTCTATAGCAAGACATCTGGATGCAATGAAAGCCTCACAGATTTCTAGATTATGACACTGTGTATCATCTTCACATCATCTTCTTCCTTTAATTTCTTCAAGTACTCTGCACAAAAATCTTCAAGTACTTCATACTTCAAGAACTCCAAGTACTTTTTACGTCGAAGTGAGATGAGGATCTAAAACGCTCGAGAAATCAAACAGCCTTTCTCTCTGTCTTGCCTGTAATGTAGTATTAGATTTGGCAAGAGATTTATACTCACTTAATTCTTATCTTACTCTGATGCATTGCGTACAAACATATATTTGGGTATATTCTGATCAACACCTTCTCATTAGCATCCCTTGATTCAACTTTGCCATTATACGTTATTATGGTATCCAGTATAATAAATTCCTTCTCTAAAAACAACATTTTTATTTCCATGCACTTTAGCATTCGAAGATTTATTTCGTGATAAAGTCTCAGCACGCTTTGGATGTACGATCACATGCTTTCAGCAGGCCCTGGACTTCGCAATTTAGGCTCTTTCTTGGCTCCCTTCCTTGATCGTCCACTGTCATCAAATTTTCTTGTGAATTGTACTTTAAACTGGTCCTAAGATGTCAGAAGTTCATTATTCTATACCCGCTGTTTTGCGGTTCTATCCAGAAAAAACCGAACAGCAGAAAGTTAATATTTTGAAAGGCAGATGATTTCATCCCATTTATTATATTTAGCGGCTCACCATATTCCTTGGTGTCAATCATAGAGGTCATCACCTTTCAAGTCTTTGCTCTTTTAGATGGAGATCTTTTTAGATCTTCCCGAACTCACATGGATTATTTCGTAGCCAATAACTTTCTCTTACAGAAGTAGGCCCTCTACGATATAGCAGTCGTGTAGCCCACGTTTCTACTAAACTATATCGTAAATGTTAGAGCAGTTTGTAATGAAGGTACAATAGCTATCCGAATAATGTGATTTATTAACAAACTGAGATCAGTTGCATTTTGCTGAGAACACTCTCAGGCTGAGAATACATGCCTTTATAAGTGAGAGAAATATACCCCAGAACTCCGCTTTGATAACTTAGAGAATATTATCATAGGTTTTAGATATTATTAAGAAAAACAGAAAACAATTTTAAAAAACTTGCCCATGAACTTTCAACATTACCGGCACTGGATTTTGAACTCCGAAACTATCAATCTGTAAAGGAACGTCAACATCGGCACATTCACTATCTACAGCAAAGATGAAACATAATTTGAACTAAATATATGATTAAATTATAATTTTAATTCAACACTATTTCAGTGATAAATACATAATTCTAAAATTATGTTTTTATATAAGAATGTATTTTATTTTCTTATTATACATTTTGTAACTATTTAATCTGTGTTAACTTCAAGATAAATATACGTAAAAGCATCGTTATATATTATTAAAAGTTTTTCATTTTAAAGAAATCTGTAAACGGCGAA
>BMAW01011542.1:787-143625 GCA_019974015.1 Nephila pilipes
TTGGTACTTCGTTACGTATTGCTGTCTTCAAAGATTCTTCTGCTGTTTCGCATGTTTTCTCAGTTCGTCTCTTTGAGCTTCAAAATTGGCTTAACATTCAGCTTCAAAACCATCAACATGAGGATCTTCATTCATTGTCACTTTATCAACAGGTTTTTCACGATCGGGCAGCTTAATAGTAATATTTAACTATCGTAGAATATTTTGCGCTTTAGAGCCTCTAGTACCCAAAACAGCACGATGATGTTCTTGAGGAATAATGCATTCAACTGTCACCATCACGCTTCCACATCCTATACTATTTCGTACAAACGAGCGTTGCCATACAGGAGAATTTGAGACATCCGATTAACTAATTTTGTCTGTTTAATCGCAAGATTTCTCATCATTTCGTCTTGTTGATAACAGTAGAAATCTGCCGTGATCTATTGGCCGGAGTTCCATAAAACTGTACTGGTGGAATGAAGCACCTGAGCCAGACTACCGTAGTGACCATCTTCTTCTGTTGGATGTCTCGTTTCGGACAGTGTTTTTGGCGATTATCGTACATGATCCATTTTTCATCACCAAATTTGATTGAAATGGTTCGGCTTTTGTTGCGAGAAAAGATATAAAGAAAAGGGCAATGCGTCGAGTCTTCGTTCCTTCTGCATCAGTCAGGTGACGTTATCCACTTTTTCAGCATTTTTCGCGCGGTTTTACATTGCCAAATGAGTCAAGATTGTTTTGCTTTGATATATTGTACGGTAATGATAGTCACGTGCACTTGAGAAAACCGAATTCGCTTCCACAGTGGCTTTCAGGCGTCATTATAAACCTGAGTCTTGTGTCGACCACGTGGTTCATTGACAGGTCAATCTCCCGAGCAGAGCTGCCAGCCAGAGGGCTACAGTCGTGTTTGTGGCCACTTCAGATGCCGAACACACTATTGATGTGTACCTGCTTGTATTGTGGCTCCACGATTGGAACTCATACTTCATCAACCACACGAATATCCTTCGGTTCCACGGTCTCATAATAATACAAAAAAATTTTTTCAGAAAATATGCGTTATAAAGAAAAAAATTAAGCACCTTTCACTCGAAAAACAAATTATGCCAAAACTACGGCGTCTAAATGGGGTTATGGTGAGTTAGAATAAATAACATAAACTTTGCTCCACATTTCATATGACTTAACTAATATATATATATATATATATATATATATATATATATATATATATATATATATATATACTGAAAATTTATGAAAGAATAATTCGTAAAATATTTAAAAAACAAAAATCCAGAAAGAAATGTAACATATGAAAGAAAAATAAATGAAAATATGGAACCCAGCAATAAAAAGCAATATCGTGTTGAGGACAAAATAAGCGGGGAGTTAAACTAGTTTAATGAAACAACCTTCCCCTTTGCGACTTGGTAAGGCTGAATGGGAAATCAAATTGCAAAAGAAGTTCATGATTAAAAGATGCAAAAAAAATTCAGCGATAAAATCTACAAAAATAAAATCATAATTCTTGGCCAAGATTGGAAATCAAATTACAAAAGAATTCAATGATTAAAATGAAAAAAAATTTCAACATAAAATCTATAATTCTAAAATTATCAACAAATCAAATATAAAATTACTTTAAAATTCAAAAGTAAATTCAAATATTGAGTAGTAAGATTTTCTTTAGCTTCAAGATGTATATCACATACTCAAAATGAAAAAATATAACACATCATCACCATATAAATTGAAAAAAAGATTTAAATCATTGCAGTTGGTAATAAAATGTAAGGATGCGACAGTTGGTTGAGGTAATAGGTTGCATGGTGAGGGAATTGTAACGGTCCGGAGGTGGAGTAAAAAGTACCCAGGCTGTGTGAAATCATGAAATGAAGTAAATTTCTATATGCCTTGTATATATGTTCTATGGGAATTTACTATGAAATATGTATGTATGTATGTATATATGTATGTATGTATATATATATATTCTATAAAATTCTGGTATATGTAGCCAATATATCAACATATATATGTAACTTCATTCTCCTATAAAAATATGTATGTAATAATAATAATATAATAACTATATATACTATATATATATTCTATAAATTCATAGCAAATAACCTTAATAATATGTATGTATGTATGTATTCTATAAATTCTATGAAATATGTAATATAATATATTCTATAAAATTCCATGAAGTAATATATATGTATATGTTAAAAGAAAATTCTATAAATAATAATAATAATAATAATATGTATGTAATATATAATATATATATGTATTCTATAAATTCTATAAATATATATGTATATGTTCTATAAATTCCATAAAATGTATATAACTATGTATTCTAAAATTCTATAAATAATAATATATATATATATGTATATGTATATATAACACATCCGATCAATAACTCCAGGTCTAAAATTGAAAACAACGTTTTTTTTGCAAATTTTTTTTTTATTCATCAACATAACACCTTTTGTTAATCCTTGCAGAGATTGATACAATCGTTCAACCTTTTCCAAATCTTCTTTTTTTTTTTTTTCCTCAAAAAAAATTTTCTTTTTTTTTTTCATAAAATCTTTTTTGTTTAGGTAAATAGCGGTAAACAGCTTTCTGAGATCGTCGTTGCTGTTTTTTGTTCCGTCAGCAATCGCGACACCCTTGGAAACCTTTTCACTTCGTAAAAAAACCTTTTAAGTTCGATCGACTTAAAATGTTGACACGTTTCAAACTGGTTGGTACTCTGAAAGATTGTTTACTGGTTTGCTAAGGCGCCATTTCTGGGTTAGTCAGGGTTGATGATCGATGTGTTTATATATATATATATATATATATATATATATATATATATATATATATATATATATATATATATATATATATAACTATATATATATATATATATATATATATATATATATATATATATATATATATATATATATATATATATATATATATATATATATATATATATATATAAATAATATAAAGAAACAAATCTTTAAAACAGATAAAAAAAATTTTAAAAATTACAAAGAAAACATAAATTAAATTTCTTAGATTTTTAAAAAAAAAGTACAAAAAACTTTAAAAAAATATAAAACTTTTTTAATTATCTAATACACAGACAAAAAAAAACACTGCAGAGCCGTCTATCAAAGAGAAAGAGTACTAATGCAAGAAATACTCCAGATTAAGCGTTTTAAATTGCTCGTAAGATAATTGCAAGGAAAATTTACTTGCAGATAATTTTTTAAACTTATCCAAGTTAATGTACATACCCTGTATTTTAATCACATGTCTAATATTGTGTAGAACATGATTATAAATTTTATTCCTAAAAATATTCAGGCTTACTGAACACCCTCATAAGGTGACTGTATGTAATCTTACAAGAAATTATATTTCTCTTATATCACATACATTTTTAGAAGCTTTATGATCTATTTAAGAAAAAAAAAAAACTCTAAATATTTCTCTTGTTTTATACTAACGTAAATTTGCAATACATTTAAATACTGTGGATAAAAAGAAAGAAAGGCTTAACATCTATATTATTACTAATTTGAAAAGAAATAACATCAAAATTATCTAAACATCTTAAAACTAATAAAATAAAATAAAAAAAATCTTCAAAAAAATGTAATTAAATTTTGGTTAAACAATTACCTCCAGGCCCCCTTTCTGGTTTATCTTTAATGTATTTATATATCATATTATTAAATGGCATACAGTTTTCTTTTATGGCTAATATATAACGAAATAATTAATTTTTTCATATGTAATAATCTTACTAATATTAAATTATTTATAAATCACCTTTTAGAGCTTTAATAAGTTCTTCTATATGTCAATAAAATTAAAAATATCTTTAAAATCATAGAAATAAATATCATATATTTGTTTTATTACTATATTTGACTATATCAGCATTTTAATAAGGGCAGTACATATCTACTTGTTTATTATATTTTGTATAATTTCTTACCAGAAGTAGTTATATAATTTATTCGAATAATATTTGTTACTATTCCAAATTTAATAGGGCATTTAAGAGCTTTTAGAGCTAAAAAATATTGAGGTAATTTAACAAAATAAATATTAACACCTTTTTTTCTTATAAATTGCTAGAAATTTCTTTCTGACGATTGCTCTAATGGAGTTATTATTTTCAAGATGCTTATTAGTTAAATTAATGCAGAATTTTTTGCGTTTTATTGCATAATTATTAGGTGCTTTGTCTACCTAAGTAATAACAAATTTGTCTAAGATATTAATAATGTATTTTTTAAACTTTCAAATAAATGTATTAATTGTTATTATATCTACTTTTCTAAAGACTAATCTTTTAACATCCTAATCAATAAATATAAATATATACACGAGGAGTGGCTTGAAATAGCGAGAATGACGCTTCTGTAAAAGAAGCATGCATGCGCCAAATGTCAGCGACCGATAGCAGTTTAGCGTGAAACCTGCTGTCTTCATTCTCATCAGTTTTATTTCTTTTTCGCAGGAAAATTTCCCATCTGAGCAACAAACTGTCGTGAAATTTCACTTTAAAATTTGAAAAACCGCTACTGAAACATAAAATTTATTGAAGGAAATGCATCGCAATGAATGCTTATAGCTTGCACGTATTTTTGAGTGGTTTTCAGCGTCTTCAAGATGGCCGAGAAGACTTTGAAAATGATTCACAACAGGGTCGCCCTTCCACATCAAAAACGGATAATAATATCAAAAAAATCAGTAATCTGGTTCGATCTGGTCCTCGGTTCAGTATTCGTACGATTACTGAGACTATAGGAATTGACAAAGAATCTTTACGGTAAATTTTTCCTCTAAGACAATGAGCCAGCTCATTCCATATTGTTTGTCAAGAGGTTTCTAGTCAGATACAGCATCCCAGTGTTGGACCATCAGCCTTATTCACCGGATCTTGAGCCATGCATTTTCTATCTGCTTCCTACAGTGAAATCTGTATTAAAAGGAACAATATTTGAGTCCGTTAAAGTTGTGAAAGAGAAAGCAGCACGCGTCCTGAAGGAGCTGACAGAAGACTTCTAGCACTGTTTCAAACAACAGTAGATTCGCATGGAACGTTTTTGGGATAGAATAGGGGTGTATATTGAAGGTGATAATAAGTAAATATGTACAAATTCAAAATAAAATGTTTTACAGCGTCAGTTTCGTTATTTAATAAAAAAAAAAAAAAAAAAAAAAAAAACCACGGTGCACCAAGAAGGAGTTGTCCGATTGCGATAATTGTTGGATGGGCAGAACATACATAGAAAAAGAAACAATTAAAATTTCAGAACAATTTACTTCAAAGATTGGCCGTTACAAATGGAGAAGTCGATAAGGCGTTGGTCCATCTCTGGCCGGGATGCAAGCTGTCACTCAGCGTGGCAGAGACTGATAAAGTTCCCGGATAGTGTCCTGCATAATTTCGTGCCAAATTGCCACCAGCTGTTGGGTTAAATCGTCAACATTCAGGGATGGTTACAATCACCTTCCCATAATGTGCCAAATGTGCAGTATGGGAGAGAGATCAGGTGACCTAGCTGGCCAAGGAAGTGTAGGGAAAGCTTACAGACAATTCATAGCAACACTTGCCGTGTGCAGCCGGGCACTATGATATTGAGAAATACATCCTGGGTGTCACAAAAGAAACGGCAACACAACCAACCCCATAATATCGTCTACGTATTGCTGTGCTGTCAGTGTGCCGGAAATGACAACCAAGAGGGTCCGGCTATCAAAGGAGATGCCACCCCAAACCATAACGCCCTTGTGTTGGGCATGTGTGGCGAGCGATAATATGGGCAGGATTACAAGGCTGCTTTGTACGTCTCCAGACACGTCTGTGGTTGTCGTCAGGACACAATTGGAGACGTGATTCGTCACTAAAGACTATTCGTCCCCAACCAGTACAATTCCAAGTTGATCGAGCTCGACACCACTGTAATCGTATTTGACGGTGAACAGGCGTGAGAGGTAAGCGGCGTAACGATTGGCGTGAGCGTAAATTCCGCTCTCTTAGTCATCTGTCGAGGGTCATGTTGGATACATGTGTGCAGGCTACATGGTGGATAGTTGATAACGACAAATCTGGGGTTGTAACATCTGCTCTGGCAATCGCTCTGTTGTGGTCCTCAATCGACGGCTGACGTTATGACAGTGATATCTGCCGTTACTGATCCATTCTTTCCAGCATTGTCTAATCGTCACATCGCTTCGACCCAGATGTCGAGCGATCGTTTAATTCGTCCAACCTGTCTCTTTCATTTCGATAACATGATCTCTTTCAAACTCTGACATCTGCATGAAATAAGCACGAATCCTTCTGCGGAGCATTGTTACAGCCGAAGTAAGATATACACAGTCAAAATGGAACCGAAATTTTGACCATCCGATTGAGAATCGTTCCTTATATATACCTGCCGATTGCGCAGTTCTGATGCGTTGAAGCTCCCTTTATTCATTCATTGAAAACCAAAGTTTAATCATTGCAATGTTCGGCTCCAATGTCTTTACATACGCTATTTCATTCAGATCGCGTAACTCCTTCTCGGTGCGTCGATTTTTTGTTGTTATATATATATATATATATATATATATATATATTATTATTATTATTATTATTATTATTATTAGTGTGTGCATTACACACTTTTTAAAACTTGAAACTTTCCACAAATTAATTTTATTTTTATTTCCAAATAATTTATTGTTCACAGAAATACTTTCTTTATATATTTTATTAGTGGCAGTTATTTACCTGAAAATTTGTTAAAATCAAAACGTCTCCTTATTGAGTTTTCAATAAACAAATACAGAACAAAATTTCAATATACAATGAAATAAATGTAATTAGCCTTATTTAATTGATAGAATCTAGTTGCAAAATAATTCAATTTAGCAATCATTAGAAACTCTAGAACGAAAGTTAATTGCTTAAAATTATTAAGATTTCTTACAAATTATTCTCTTTATCTGACGACACTAATTTTATCCCTAGAATTTTATGTTTTTACGCATCACAATAAGTTTAATACAAATTTTTATATTGATAAATAAATATGAGAAATAAATCCAAAATTTATCAGTAAACAAACAGATCAAAGTTATATATGTCGAGCTTTTATCTCGCTTTACCTAAATCTGAAACAAAAATCTTACAACAGATAATAAATCAAAATAAATATTATCAAAATTTTTGCGTTCTTGTGGCTATAGGGAAAATATAAAAGCAATTCCAGATTGGAAAAATGGCCTTGTTTATAATGAGTCACGTTTTGTAGCCTTGTGTTAAAAGAGCTATCAGATTGGAAATGTTATTTTGACTTAGTTTGAGTGAAAAAGAGCAAGGTAATGAGTGAAATAAAATGACTTTCATATGTCTTTTGTGCTAGGCTTTGAAAATTAATAAGTATTTTTTTAAATTTCAAAAACTAATTATTTAACTCTTAATTATTTTAAATGACTAATTTCCCTGCAACATGATTTAATGTTGACACAAAGATACCGTAGTTAACGAATGGAAAATATCCATCTGGTTCTCTAGATAAAGGGAAATTATTTATTGGGGATATTTATTAAATAAATCAAGAATTTCAAATGTAATGAATTCAAAACAAAAAAATATAAAAAAAAGAATCATAATATATTTTAAAAAAATAACGAAAAAACAAGTTCCAGACATTTAATTACTTTCAACAGAAAAAATTTTTTATACTGTGTTGAAAATTCTGCAGCTATTTCTGATTCAAATTTCGCTTAAAATCTTTCATTTCTGATCTCATTAAGCTAACATACTATAATGGAAAATATGGTAATTCTTTTATTTCACATGCTCTATTGATCATGCATGTCCCAAAATAACTAAAAACATTTTAAGCCAATGTCACTGATTTTTGCTTTTATTTTTATTACAAGACACCTGAAACTTTTTGATACTTAAGATCTTTCATTTTTATTTTCATTCAATTTGATATGTAATATCTGTACAAATCACTCCTATTTTTAATTTCACGTCTTTTGAAATGGTTGATTTCTGTGCTGTGTGTGTATATATATTGTGGTTATATATATATTTTATATATATATATATATATATATATATATATATTATAGCTACTTATATATATATATATATATATATGCTATAACTCATTAGACTTATGTGGATTTAGATTCAGTTAAAAAATAGGGAAAATCTGTATTTTATTTATTTCCTTTTTTCATTTCTCCAAAATAGAGAAAAATCCTATATTTTAAGAAATAAATAAATACTTTGTTGGGCAATGTCTTGAAATAAAAGTTATTATTTAAATTATGATTCGCGTGTATAATGTTAATTTAACTTCTGCAGAAAATGATTTTTTTTTAAGTTGTATCAGTCAATGAAATTTTTTCGAGGAATTTAATTAAAAATCTACTACAAGTTTTTTATAATCACAAAAGTATACAAATATGTGTTCAAAATAATTCCTTTTGGTCCTTATAATAGTTCACAAAGCGTTTCAAAAATATATATTAGTTTAGGTATTCTTTAAAAGTTGAACGCATTTTCTTTCCGTTTTTGATTGCTTAAGTAAATTTTCTGAACATAACTGTATATAAATAGATTGTCTTTTGAAAAATTTAGCAAAATTAGACACATTTTAACTATTATATTTTAAATATCGAATTTTTTTCAAAGCGAAACAAAATATATTTCCACTAGATGAGCATGATTTCTTACAGTTTGTTAACAAAATTATACATTAAAAGAATATATTATAAATCGAAGAAATAAGTTATTTCCATTTTGATCTGGTATACCAAATTTATAATTTTTACTATTTTGGATATCCTTGAATCATTATTTTATCATTTTATACATTTTGACTTACATCTTATTTTTATATTTAATATTATTAATTTTTTCATTGTAAAATTTTTGCTCAATTAGTTGGATTTAAATACAAAAAGTAAATAAAACTTTTTTACAGAAAAGAAGTCTTTTAAATATGCGCAATTAGAAAGTCAGGTATTTTGATTCTAAACCGAAGAAAAAAAATCATTTATTTTACTTTAATAAAAAGTTAAACAGTATTTCTATTATTCATCGTATTTATTAGTTTTAAACTATTCATCATGGAGAGTAGTGTTTGAAACTATTAAACACGTTTTTCCTCCTTTTTTTTTTTTTTTTTTTGAGTGGATTTTAACTCCTTTGTCTTTTAGTCTTTTTTTTTCTTAGTAAAAGACATTAAAAACGGTATCATACTTTTTATTTTTATGTGAGAATCAGTCACGCGATTAAATATATAAAACATTATGTTTTCCCCCATACACACAAATGTGTTTGAGGTTGTAAATTGTGGCATTGTGCTAAAATATTTTTCTTTAAAAAAAATTTCTAATAGTAGAAATTCATTTGATTTTGCTTACTTTGTTTTGTCTCTCTGGTTAGAAAATTTTTTAATGTTTTAAAAATATCTAAAAAGTTGAATCTCTGTTTCCATGTTCTTTGAAATAAAAAAAAAAAAATCAATGTACACTGACTCTCAGGATTATAAGGACCGCAAATATTTTATTTAAGACACTGGAAACCGTTAGTGAAATAAAAGTTATTTTTTTATTGTTGTTACATTTACACACACATATGTATACATAATATTGACGCTTCTCCAAACGCAAAGATAGCGGATGTGTTAAAAAATAAATTGTCTAAACATCAGGCATCTGGTGCTTCAGCGCACGTGCGAAGAGTGATTTTCGACCAACACACCCACAGAACGTCACAATTTACGTCACACGGGACTCGTAAAGAGTCCTAAGAGTAGACTGATTATTTACTCACGATTAGAAATAATATACTTTCAAAAGGCAGTAAGGATCAAGACCAGACGACATTAACAGTTCATTGTTTGCAATTTATGAGAGAATAAATAGTTTTATTTTTCATAAAATAATAAAAGATAATGATTCGAGGCAGAAGGGTAAAGCTTTGGAAAAAGACTATACTTCTCAGTTCATGTGTGATAAAAAAATTTTCATCAAAATGTTGCTGAACGTAATTCGTAATCCAGAAGTTGTTCTAATTTATTTAAAATTTATTAAAATTGCAACCAATAAGTCTTAACTAGATATAAACAGAAAGTAATGTTATTAATCTGTAAAAATCTTATAAAATATATAAATATTTTAAACATTTTTCTATTCTAAAATGACCATTTACTTTTGGAAATTATTATTTTAATCAAGCAAATAAGTTATTGTAAATTTTATTTGCATAAAGAAACGCTTAAGGGTTTTAAATTATTTTGATAATTTGTTTCAGAACTTTTCAACCATAAAATATTTTAAATGATAAGTTCTCCTATATTATAATTATACTATGCAAAACGCTCATGTATCAAACAATTTTTTTAAAAAAAATATGTTAAAATGACAGTTGAAATTTTATAAAGTTATTATTTAAAAATTTAAATCTCAAGGTGCAATTTAAATAACAAAGAGAAATAGAGAAAAATAATATTTGCTCTGAATATAATGGGGATCGAAAAATGTGGAGATTTTAATTTTGTGTTGCTTGTCACCTTAAAGTAAAACGATATTTTACACCTGAAAGTGCTCATTACAAATAAAAAAAAAAGTTTTAATGCAAATAAAAATTCGAAAATAATTATCTAAGAATTTTAAATGCAAAAATAATTATTTAAAAATGAAACTTAACGCCAAGTTTCTCTCCAAGCCGCCAAATGGTCATCAAATTCATCGCCAAGGAGAGGGGGTCATTGCTTAAACTTTCTTTTTTGTTCAGCAGCTTAAACTCTCTTTTATTCAGCAAGAACAGGAAGGTAGTTATATTGATCAATATTTTGACCTTCAGAAACACAGGATTAACACTTTGATCTTCGTTCACTTTACAATGCTTAATTGAGCTAAAAGCTTTTACACGTATTTATTTTAGATGATAAATTTAATAAACGTCAAATAATAAAATGAATTATTAATATTAATTATTGATTAAATTCAATTTGACTCAACGTTCCCTTTTACTCTTAAAATCTAAGGTATAAAAAATTATGTTGCGCAAAATGTGAAGTTTGAAAGAAAACCCATGTTAAAAAAAACTCGTTTTTTACCGGTGTTATTTTCATTGAGGTGTGGGCTCAAGTCCAGATATAAAGACTCAAAGTATAGCGGAGCTGATGCACATTGGTTTGTCGAGGCTATAAAACCTCACATAGGGATAGTGCAGAAATTTGGAGAATAGGGTAGCAACTCAGGTTTCGTCCTCGTCACTAGACTGAGGCTAAAAATTACAACGTCCGTCACCAATAACCTTTATGTTGCTTCTAAATATGAAATTAATGATCAATGAATCAATTCTTCAAATGGGTGAAAATTGAAAGTTTTGGAGGACAAAAACTTACAAAATTCTGTTTTCGATATCATATGAAAGGCTACATAAACAGAATCAACTTTACTCAAAACTGGTTTAACCAGTGTTTTGTAAAGAGCAATCGACAAAACGGACCTATGAAAATTTACGAGAGAAAACATTAAGATGCACAAACTAAAAGCTTATCTATTTGAAGCGATTGGAAATTGTATATTACCAAATTCAACACCAACTCAAAAGTAATTTATCTTCTTAATCCATTATATTATTCATAATTATTAGATCTCTATATATATTTCCTATGTAAATAACCGACAATAAATTGTTTTGAAGCAATGAGTTGCAATTTACTATTATTGAAATAACCATACCATGAACTTAGAATTCCTAGATCAATAACAATCAGAAATTAAATAAATTAGCTTGTAAATCTTAAATAATTTATAATTCTTAAAGAATATTTGTGTTCGAAAGGATCAAGAAAATCATTACAAAATAATAAATGCAACAGAGATTTATATTCCTGTTGAACGCCCAATCATAATACAAATCTCCTAGAATATGATGGTCCAAAATTCACAAGTAATTTTCAATCAATTAAAAATTATAAAGGGACTTAAGAAACGATAAGCAGAAATCAATATCTAAATGTTTATTTTAAAGTATATCAAAATCGAATGAATCCATAGCTTGAACAAGATTTGTGTAAATAGCATATATTCGACCGACAACTAAATAAATACATAAAAATCAATAGCTATTATTTATTTAAGTCTTCAGTGAGAGCGACGGATTATAACATTACTTTTTGAATAATCAAATCAATTAGAATAATGGAAAAGAAGAAATAAAATCATAGAAATTGAGTTTTAGGTTCCAGAGTCTTACTTAAGTCAAAAGTATCACATTCTTTTCATTGTCTGATGGTTTTGATGACTACACAAATATTTTCAAACAGCTGAAATGTCTAAGCTATGTCATTATGTTTTTGCGTGTTTTTAACCTCAAATCATTCCAAAGGTGATTGTTTTAGAAGCTTAAACAAAGAATTTAGATTCAAAAAAAAAAACTATTTCATTCCCTGAGGTAAAATAATAGTTTTACATTATTACAAAAACTGAAATCTGTCTGCAAGAGATTCTATTTAAAATGTTATTAAAACTATCAATTGTTTTATAGAATAAATAAAAATAGCTCAATTACTTACGATTCCTCTCGGAGTACTTGTTAATTCCTAAATTTATTACATCATTTTAAATCATTGTTGTTGTTTCCGTGATAGCTTCTGTTTATGCTATTGTCTGCAAAGTATTTCTAAAAATAAAATAGTTAATAGGATACTTATATATTACCGGATTGCTTTCCCTTAGAGGAAATGCATTAATTGAAAATAAAAGCTTCATTTTCCCCGTTGGAATAAATCAAATCATATACTTCCTTTTGATTTATCATTCAATCTTAACGTATTTAATTTGTTAAAAAAAAATAGTTGCTTATAGAAACTTTTGGGTGGTCAATTACAATAAGCACATTTATTTTCAACAGTAGTAGAATTCATCCCTTTCGAATCGATGCCATCCAACCAGAACTTAATTTTCCCCGAGTCTGCGAACTCGTTGTTAAAATGCCACTTACAATGACAGGTCCCTAGAAAATTCATTTTTAAAATGGTTGTGAAGGCAACGAATATATTAAATTCTTTGAATTTTTCTACTGGTTATATACGATATATCTTGTAACTTAAAGCTAAAAAGAGAAGATAAGAACTAGAATCTTAATTGGAATGTCATTTTTCAAACTACAATATCTGAGAAACAAAGAGGCCTCAGTGATTTACGATGCTTATTAGTCCTCATTATTTTACAATGTAAATATAAAACGTCTTTAAATTAAGATCATTTGAAAAACAATTATTTTCTTTATTATGAAAATACATGTTTAACATTCGCCAGTAAGATTTTATTCCTTAAATTCAAGTTAAAATTTTAATAATGAGTCATTAAGGCATAAAAAAATTGATAATGATAATCATTATTTAATTTTTAATTTATTAATAATGATTAATTTTAAATATTAATCTTTTCGAACTAAATATTGATTTTGTGATTTCCTGGTTATGTGAATAAGTTTCGATAAAAAAAAAAATAATAATGCAGAAAATCATAAACTGGGAACTTTTTCACGCGATTTTATTAATTTTGTCATCCACTTTATTTTGAAAGACGGTGTTACTTCACAAACTGCTATTTGTACTAATTAATCAACTACATATCTCTAGCGATGATATTATATCATCTTATTTGATTCTTAAATAGTAAATGATCGAAAAAAATATTATTATTAATCTTATAACTTTTGCTTTTTGTGTTTTTTGTTACTTGAAAAATTATATGTAGATAAATTCTTATTCACATTGTAAGTGCGAACTACACTGGTGTTCAAAATTAAGAGAATTTTTACTTCGGGTTAATTAACCCCAGAAGTACTCTTTAAATTTTAATGAAATAAGTAATGTATATAATGTGATAACATTTTTAAAAATTCGATATAAAAACCAACGTTTTTATATGGTGGCAAAGTTTATTAGAGATAATTATTGAAATATTAGTTAAAACTGTTAGTTATTTTTAACTTTAAAATTTGCTTAAAAAGAGACATTTGTGAGCGTATTAAAAAATTCATAATACTCATAAAATCAAAACATGCATTTGAAAGTTTGTAAGTCATTCTATTAAAAAAAATGGGAACCAGAATTCAGAAAAAATTATTGTGATAAGACATGGCGCCAAATATTGGAAACTTTCTTTCTTGCGAATGATTACTGACTAAAAGTCAGCAACCCTTACTATCTCGGAGATAGTAAAGGGGAGATAGTATCTCCCCTTTGTGAGTACAAAAGTTTTACGATACCTCATGCGGCGTGGGGAGTGCCCGGTGTTCCTAGAGGGGGTAAGAAATTTTTTCCTCAATCCTAAAAGCGCCGAGAGGAAAGAATAGTTTGACTTATTAAAATTATTGAAATATTAGTTAAAACTTGTCGCAAACGTCTAAATATTGCATTGTTAGGCGAGTACGAACGATTCCCAAAATTTCAAAACTCTAGCGTGATGGGAAGTTGGTTAAATTAACGATCGAAAATTTGATGACACACACTCTCTCACACACCAAGTGAAATTCAGAAAAACGTTTTAATAATTCGATATAAAAACCAACGTTTTTAAAAACAACGTTTTTATATGGTGGCAAAGCTTTTTAGAGAAAATTATTGAAATATTAGTTAAAACTGTTAGTTATTTTTAACTTTAAAATTTACTTAAAAAGAGACATTTGTGAGAGTATTAAAAAGTTCATAATACTCATAAAATCAAAACACACATTTGAAAGTTTGTAAGTCATTCTATTAAAAAAAGAATGGGAACCAGAATTCAGAAAAAATTATTGTGATAAGACACGGCACCAAATATTGGAAACTTTCTTTCTTGCGAATGATTACTGACTAAAAGTCAGCAACCCTTACTATGTCGGAGATAGTAAAGGGGATATAGTATCTCTCCTTTGTGAGTACAAAAGGTTTACGATACCCCATGAGGTGTGGAGAGTGCCCGGTGTTCCCAGAGGGGGTAAGAAATTTTTTCCTCAATCCTAAAAGCGCCGAGAGGAAAGAATATTTTGACTTATTAAAACTATTGAAATATTAGTCAAAACTTGTCGCAAACGTCTAAATATTGCATTGTTAGGCGAGTACGAACGATTCCCAAAATTTCAAAGCTCTAGCTTGATGGGAAGTTGGTTAAATTAACGATCGAAAATTTGATGACACACACACACCAAGTGAAATTCAGAAAAACGTTGTAAAAATACCGAATGATAGTTATGCCCCTCACACATGATTCCGTGTATGGCTCATCAGTGCTAAAATTTTTTTAAAGAGAAATGAAAATAAAGAGCAAAAAAAAAAATGCCACCACTTACAGTTATACGGTTTTCAAAATGTGCAGTCACGCTGGAAGTGAGATGGCTTACTTGCCCCTGAGGTAGTTGGTCCCACTTCTCTAGCAACATCGTTGTTAAGTCTTGGATGGCTCAGGGAGGGAGAAGGCGAACAGTAATAACCCTCCCAAAAGCATACCAAACATATTCTATGCAGTTAAGGTAAGGAGATCTGGGTGGCAATCCATCTGGCGAATATCCTCAATTTCCAGAAATTCCCCGGCTCGTTCAGCAACTATATACATGTAAGCATTATCGTCCATGAAAAGAGAACCAAACGGTTAACATGGAAGGAAGAACATGAGTTCCAAGATTTTATCCCTTTATCTCACAGCAGTAATTGAGTCTTTGACAAAGACATGAAGGTATGTGTGCCTATCCAATATACTGCCTGCTTGGCCAGACCATTAAGTCTCCATTGCTTCTCGGATGTTGAAAGGCACATAGCTGTTTCCAGGTTCCCTCCAGATGAAGGTGCGTCGAAAATCAATGGTTAGGTTCAATCTGATCTCATTACTGAATGGAAAGATCTCTTACTGATCCCTGCACCAATATCAGTGTTCTTTGTATCATGGTAAATGGGCTTTTCACTGTACAGAAATAAGTAAGACTCCTCAAATAGCGGTTTTCTTGTAAACGAACATCTCTCATGTAGCCTTCTGGAAATAACAAGCCTCAAAACATAGATTCTTATGAGTGCTTGAAGTTCGCGAGACAACTCAGAAGCTATAGCACTTCTATTTCGCATCGGGCAGATATCGATGTTAATTGATCAGTGTGGCTGTTGGATGATCTGATCTCTTTAAAATGCCTCCATTAATTGCACACAATGCTTGTCATTACATTAAAATCTCTAGCAATCTGTATTTGATATTGCCCTACCTCGCATCTCATTTCAGGCGATTCACCACCTCCTTCTATGATTCAAACATTGGTATTTTAAATGTTAACTGTTTGGTTTTGAATTTTACCAAATATATTATGTTGCGAAAAGTCTACTATGAAAGTCTCTGAGGTGTGCGAAAGAAAGATGCGCAAAAACTGGCACGTGAACTTAAAAAAAGTATTTTCTCTAAACTCACAGCCCACATGAACGTGCACGCTGACAAAATGGACAGTAAAAATTTTTGCATTTTTATTTGATAGCTGTAATTTTACCTTTCGTTCAGTATTTTTTGAGAAGCTCGACTAAACAAGCACATTCTTTTATTTTTTGAACACTAGTGTAGGGCATCTAAATTTAAATATTTTAGAAAATAACAGTATTTTTTGTTCTCAATAATTTTTTTAAAAGTTTAAATAAGGAATTTCTTCACATTGTATTAGGTGCTTGCAATTGGTTCTTGGAACAAACATGCTTGGTATAATTTTTTTTTTCAGAATTATAACACACTAACGCTGATATTCCGAATCAGCGCTAATTTGACTATGGTTGATGAAATAAGATTAATCTAAATAAAATTTTAATTCAGAATATATTTTATAGATCAGATATGGTTGAAAAATGTCGCTTTGATATAGTCTCTCGAACTTCTAATATTTCAGCTTACGTGATGACATTTAATGTTGCTAATTGGTTTTGGCATTATGTTACACAAAAATGATTTAAATTTTTAAATGATCGGTGGATTAAATTATTTAAAATTAATTTGAAATATTGTAGTGATGCTTCTAACAAAATATTATTATTTAAACGTCTTTCTTAAAAAGTAGATTCTTACGATGACAATTAATTTTATATCTGTATCATTTTCCGTTTCAAAATCATCATAAAATAAACATTAAGTCGTCATACCATAATCCTGGTATCGTTTTTAATAGTTAAATACCTAACTGCTATATTTTTTTTCTAATTTCTGTCATCCATTAAGGTATTAAGGAGAAGGAAGTAAGAAAACTCTCTCTTATGAGGTAATTAATTAATCGATTTACATAAATTGATAGATGCTTCAGAATGCAAAATAAATAGATTTCTAAATGAAATCAAATTGCTACGTAAAATACGATTTATATGAGGAAATGGGAAAGGTGAAAAAATGTTATCAGATAAAATAAACTGGTTTTCACTAAAGGAATATGTTTCAAGTTAGTCATAAAAAGTCATAAAAAGATTTAAATCTAAACATTTTAAATAAACATACTTCTAAAATGTTATATGAGGAGAGGGTTTGTCTACATACAAAATCAACATCAGTTTCGTGGTGTACGATAATGCAAAAAGAGAAACTCGGAAAATTGCGTGGTTAAAATATACAGAAATAATTTTTGTCGTGTTATTTCGTAGAATCGAATTATTATCTAATGGTTAAAATAGAACATGCCATTTAAGGTTGTTTGTGCCTAATGATCCAAACCGGAACGAGCATTTTTTTCAAAAAGGAAAGATGCTCCAACATTAATATTATTTTCTCGGACTTGGCTGATCTGTACAAAAGAGCATCATATTATATTTGTTAACGCCTGCATGTGAGATCACCGCTCCACCTGTACAAATAAAAAAAACTTAACTGTTCATTCCAAGTGTAACCATTGTGGTGAGCGCAAGATCTCGCCGTGTTTGTAAGTAAAATGGGAAAAACCTATCTGTGTGAAGGCACCATGAACAGGTGTCTTGTAAGTAATTAAAGTGTTTTATACGGTCCTCAAGAGTTTTTATTGTGTGTAAGAGAAAACTTGTAAATGACTGACTTATGGAAGTGTAAAATCGTGTTGTAAAACGTCTATCTGTTCCGCATCGCCAGAGTGCAAGTATCGGCAACGAAACAAAAGTTTTAAGTCTTAGAGCTTTGTGCTTTGTGAATATTAGTGAGTGATATTCTTTAATTTGTAAATATTTATAAAGTGTGATATTCTTCCATGGATTTAAAATGCAACATCAGTGCAGAAATGACAGCACTAAAGCAAAATATCGATACTGCTTTTGAGATGAGAGAAATTTCTCTATTGTGTTATCTTTTCTGAAATTTAATTAACCATGTCTATAATTGGAAAATTAGAAAAAGACGAGCTAACCCTCGTCGCTGAGGAATTAAGTTTGGTGATTCCCGATGAAGCAAAAGTCGTTGACTTAAGAAATATTGTTGAAAATTGCGATTTGTATATTAATGACTTTGAATTTGTACAAAATACCGTTGATTACATTATTGAGGAAAATAAATCAATAAAGGAAAGAGATATAATGAGTAAATCCGAAAGTGAAACTAAGTTAGAATTAGAGAAAATTAAATTGGCTCACAATTGCAACAACAATCTCACTTATTAGAAAAGGAATTACAATCAAAAATCTTAAAAAAGAAACTCATCGATATAAGTTAACTGATATAGATACATACCTTAAACAGAAGCACTGAAAATCTAATTAAAAGTGTATAAACTTAAACAATTTCTGTGCCTACTCGAGTAGAATCTGATAATCTTTTCTTCCAATCAATTGAAACAAAAAATGTGCCGGAAGAATTATAAGAGGAAATACTATTAAATATATTGGGAGAAAAGGTATTAAATTTACCAGTTTATGTGAAAGAGGAGGATATCAATGATTATGAAAAACTTAAATCTGTAATATTAAAAGAAAACTAACCCACTCCAGAAGAGAGTTTAAATAACTTTCGCAATGCGCAAAAATTACTTAATGAAAATTTTGTATAATTCGCATCGAGGTTATCCGCTAATTTTGTATATTATTGTCAGTTGCGAAAAGTAAACGATTTTAAATCGTTATGTGAACTGATTGTTTTGGATAAAAATTTTGTGATCTTGATCAAAAACTTAAAACTCACATAATAATAGAAGGGAAATCATATTTTAAATCACAACTTACCATAGAATGCGATATTTATCTTTCTTCGAGAGCGAAACCTAAACCTGAGTCATCAATAAATGAAAGTAGAAGATATTCAATAATAAATAAAACAAAAGTACTCATAACTCAGGGTATCAGAAAGGGATTTCTAATGTATTTATTTCAGAAATAAAAAGCAAAAAATGTGTCATGTATAAAAAATAAGAATCATGCATTATATATATATGTCCGCGATTTGGATGCTTTCACTTAAGGATCGCGTTGAAATATATAAGAGGAATAATCTATGATTTAATTGTTTTGCTTCAGAATGTTGTATTAAGCGATGTGAGAGTAGAAATTGCTTTTGTGGAAAGCCACATCATAAAATGATTCATTTTTCGAAAGGCGTCGTGAAACCTAATTCCGAAATAAACAATTCTGAAAAAAACGTCTGCCCTGTGAAGGTCAAAATGTAGAACTTATGAATGATTCCTTCCTATCCTATTAATTTAATTAAAAATTGTAGCCAGCACTTTCGCTAAGAGCAAAACAAAAAAAAAGTTTTTTTGAGTACTGTTAGAGTTTTGGTTAAAAATAAAAAAAATAGTGGCTGGGAAAAAGCTAGGTATCTGATAAATGTTGGACGTCAAACAAGCTTAATAAGTTCTGGTTGCGCTAATCGTTTGCAACTTAAAAAAGAAAAAATAAATACTTAGATCTCGTGCTTAAATGATTCATCAATCACAGTGAATGAATGCGTTAGAACTACTACAACGAATAAAAACAAAAGTTTTCATTACGAATTAAATATGTTAAAAGTTCGGAAAATTACTTATTTAATTCTCCAAACAATACTTGATATTAATGATGAAATTTCAGATTCAATTCCGTTAGCTGATTATAATTTTAATATTCCAGGAAAAATAGATATTTCATTAGGAACAGAAATTTTTTATGAATTGTTGAGGCTTGGACAAATAATGCGCAAAATAAGCTAACAGTGTTTATCCAAAGCAAGCAATTTCTGTGTCAAAGAATGTGAGGAATTTAAAGCAGAACTTAAAAACTGTCTGTGCGAGGCGTTTGAAGACAAATTATCTGCTTTTAATGTAACTGTAAATAATTTTATTCATGATATACTTAATTTGAGTAATAATTATATAACTGTTCTTCGTATTTTTAATTATGTTTTCAGGTTCATAAATAATATACAGAATCCTTTATACAGAGTACCTGGGCCACTTGAAGTAAAATAAAAGTGGCAAAATTGCTAAATTGTATTCTGATAATGGCAAAAATTTTCAAGGTGCGAATAAAAAAAAACTATGAGACTTCATAAAACGTTTCAGGTTCCAAACAAAGAGTTGGCTGGTTTCCTAGCTAGCGAAAGTATTTACTGGAAATTTATCCCACCTAGGTCCCCGAAATTTGGTGGACTTTGGGAAACCGCAGTAAAAGCCTTTAAATATCATTGTAAAAGAGTTGTTAGTTGTGCTACTTTAAATTATGAAGAATTTTTAACTGTAGCCATGCAGATTGAAGGAATTTTAAATTCGAGACCTCTCGTCTGCTAATGAAGATGATTTTGATATTTTAACCCCCGCGCATTTTCTGCTAGGACGAACTATAACTACAATTCCTGAACCAGATTTCTCTAATGCAAATGATTATAGACTTAAAAATTGGCAAAGGTTATCAAAACTAGTTCAGTTAATTTGGAAAAAATGGGATCGTAATTATTTAAGTTAGCTTCAGCAGCGAAATAAGTGGAGATTTGAAAAGAATAAAATTCAAATTGGCGATTTAGTGTTACTACTTGAAGATAATATGCCAACAAATAAATAGCTACTAGGCAGAATTATTGGTGTTTGCTTTGGAGACGATATAAAAAAATCGTGTAGTTCAAATTAAAACTCAATTTGGTGTATTTAAGAGATCGGTCTCTAAAATTTGTGTTTTACCTATGTCTGAATAATATATATATATATATATATATTCTTCTTTATAATTGTAAATATTGTCATATTTTTAAAATTTTAAGTCGTTTTGTATGCTGAGTCAAACAGAGAATTTTATGTAATTGAATAGAGTGTTCTTTTTTCTTATATCGATGATAATTGATGAATATGTATTTTCCTGACTTATGGAAGTTTAAAATTGTGTGTGAAACGTCCAATATTATTCAACCAACTTTTGACTGAATCAATCCATTTTTTTTTTCTATTTTAAAACGTGTTCTGTGTTACGAATATTACATTGTACTGTTTAATGGGTGTTCTTATTACATGTCAAAAAGAAATGTATATTTAAATAGTTTTTCTAAATTTTAAAAGCAGTATACATGTACAATGAAAAGTTATACTTTTTTAAAACATCACAAAATTATATGAAAATTGGAAAAACCTTGGACATTTTCTGTCTGAAAAGGTGTTCTAAGTTTAGTTGAGGCTCTTTGACATTAGGTAAAAATAGCTTTAACATGAACTGGAGGTTGGGATGTACATATTTGATCTAACTATGAATTTTGCTCCCGGTAAAAAACATACAGTTTATTTTAATATATTTATTTCTAACAATATATATTATTTTGATAATATAAATCGAGAAGGAAATGCATTTCACTTTATTAACTTTTTCTATACATACTTTAATCATTAAATTGTATTTTATTAAAATGGAATGTCTAATTTTGCATTCTGTCTGATTTTATATTTTCTTTAAGCAGTTTAAAAGCGAAAATTCTCTTCAAAGCTTTTGTATACTACACACATCCTGTTATTTGAATATTGTTCGATTGCAGTTATTGTCCTACATAACTTCAATTGAACAATATTCAAATTTCCTTCAGTTTTTATAATTTTAATGTCTTATAATAAATAAATTATGAAATAAATTTTGCGATATTTTCTTTAATATATATTTTTGTATTTACTGGAAGTTTGGGAAAATACAAGGTTTGTCCCAAAAGTAAAGAGAATAATTTTAGTGCACGTTTTTAGTATACATATTTCCAAAGGAAACAGCTGGCGGTGGCAGGTGAATTAAAGTTTCAATTTCAAGTATTCCAATGGTCAGCAGGTTCTTTGATTTGTCTGAGTATCCACAGTAGCCTTATGGAGAATCTCTCTGTAAAAGTATCGCCACGCTCATAATGCAGCAAAATATTGAACAATGATATGCAGAAAACCTGGGGAAAATGTGGTAGTGAAGCTATGAAACCTATCCCGTGAAAACATCTGTGGTTTCCCCATCCACCATACAATCCAGGCTTAGTTCCCTACGACTTCTTATTCTCTAAGCTGTAAGATGGAGTTAAAAGGACGCCATTCTAGCACAGCCGAAAATGCCCTAAAACCCGTCACCACAAAACATTGAAGCATCTCACAAAATGAGTTCGCATAGTGCTACGAGTATGGCATCATTACTGGACTTGTTCAAGGTTCATATTTCGAAGATTGTTAGATATATATTATTGCGTATCCAATTATATTTAAGAAGAAAAAAAACCTTTCTCATTACTTTTTAAGCACACACACATACCTTGAACATATAAAACAAACTTTTCTCTTTTATATATAATTAAGCTCATTAAATAAATTTATTACTAGTATTAACACTTTAGTTTAGTTGATTACTGGTATTAGCTCTTAATGTTTCAAGAAATGAAAGTCTAATAATGCTAATATCAAATTTTCAAAATGAGTTACTTTATGCATAACTCTGAATGAGCCTTATACCCCCATAAGGTTAGAGATAAATTCATTTGCTTGTCTCATTTGTTATTAAATTGCTGGCAGATATAGCGTCTACAATCTCTGGAGAATTTGGCTTCTAAGGATTGTATAAATCCTTTGTATACAATATAATTTATTTATTTTCAATTTATCAGTCTCGATCACTCTAGCTTCATTATCTATGTCTCTCACCGAAAGAGAAAATACAATTTAAACTTCAAAACTTTTTTTTCCCTTAAAAATAAACGCATTAGTGCTGTTTGTGATCACACTTTGAATTGTGAAATTAATGGAACATTTATGTTGTGAGAATGATTTGATAACCTTTTTCGATAATCGTTTATCTTTGTTATCTCAAATAGACTGATTCAAATGGATTTCGAATATTTATCTATACGTATATTTTTCTTTCCCTTTTAAAAACATTCTACTTTGTCAATAAATTGATCCTAAAAAATATTAAATCTTTGTTAGCATAATCTATCTAAAAAAATTGTGCAGTGTTATCGATGAAATTGAGTTTTCATAAGTCTCAAGTTTTCACATCTTCTTCTGAAACCTCTCTAATACGTTTCGTAAGCATACAAGAATGATGAAAAATGAAAGAGTGCTTCATTTGTTATAAACCATATTTCATTTTTATAAGAATTACAAAATATTCATATCTTTACCATTATTAGCATGCATGCACATAGGAAAAAATGGCGAGAAAAGAATAACCATCGGTTTTTCAAAAGTAAAAAAAATAAATCTCGAGAAATAAAACAATACTAACAACTCCATAAATTTACAAAGCATGACTTGTAAGAATTTATGCACATTTATTGCATTTCAAAACAATAGAAATTATGTTGAAACGTGAAGCACCACATTCATAAGTTTATGTTTAAAAAAATGACCGAAAGATCTTAAAAGTAACGAAACGTTTTTAAATTTAATATTCTACTTTACATATAATCCTTAAGACTATTTGATAAATTTTTAAATCATTCAGATTTATTTCAAGACTATTAAATTGCTGAAGTTCATTAGCTTATTAAAGTAAGAAATATGTCCGTTTGCATAAAGAGGCATTAATAATATTTTTATCCCTATTAAACAGTTTTAATATGTCGACCAAATGTGCATTGATTTGTCTTTTGGCAATTCTAAATATGACTATAACAGCTCTTGTCGCTCGATTCTTTTGGTTTCAACTATTATGATATGTGTGTATGCGTGTGTTTGTAATGAACATTTAAATATATATAAATAATTAATGATTGTTACATTGTGATTAAATTTGATTTCGTGAATTTGGCAATAGTAATAGACGAACTACATGAGAGAAACTCATATTTAATTCACATTCACAAAACAATCAAATAAATTATTATTAGTTTGCTTGGTTTATTTTTAATACGTATTTGCTCCATGAAATTGGCAACCATAATTGATAAATGAAAAGTAAAATAGGTTACTGATTCGAGAAATTATATATTCCAATTAAATTAAGTTATCATAAGATATTAGTAAGATGCAAAGAGCAGCATCAACCATGACAGAGTAAATGCTACTCTACAATATCAGAAGAGATGATAGTGCAAGAGTAGCATTAAATTGTATATGTAAAAAATACGAAGATTAAAAATATAATTATATACCTTTGAGCATATAATCGAATCTCTCTAAGCACTTGCCTTCGGTACCTGATTGATTATATCCAATTATCCGGTTTAACCAATCGTGAGATAAATGTAGTAAACTTAATGTATGAATTAATTTTAACATTGGGAATACTCAAAATAATGAGCCACCAATCTGATAGTTTTATCTCCTGTTGCAAAAAAAAAAAAAGGTAAATATCCATTTAAGGATTCTTGCAAGCATTTTGTTAGAGAAGAATTAAAATGCAATTTAAATATTTAGTTATCTGAAATATCCAGTTAAGAAGTACTCGTACCTATTTAAACGGATTTTTCATTGTTATTAAATATGAAACCAAGAGAGTGATTAAAAGTTATCCTCTCAATTAATTTATCTACTCATATGATATTTACTCATGGAGGGTCAATTTTATTTCTACTAGTTGTTTAATATAAGCAATAAACATATTCTACAAATTATGTTTTCAGGAAAAACGACTAACATGAGTTTTCTCTTTGTACTACTTTATTTCATTTTATTTTACTGTGACCCAAAAGAATGTGTGTGGGTTGTTTTTTCATTTCAAGCGGACCTCTTGCCTACTTTAGTGACTTCAGTATTTAATAAAACCAAGCCTCAGAACTTATCTGATGCTCTAGACGCTTCCTTAATAAAACCTGGAACGTGTAAAATTCTATTTTTAAATAATGCCGGATTCCAAACTCTTATTTTCTTTTATTATAGATGCCTTTTGTACTCAAACAACGTCGAGGACATGAGAAGAGTGCTATCACCTTATGATAATCATCGATTAACTAGTAGAAAAAAACAAACGAAGCGATATCTCTCTTTAATGTACATAATTTTATTCTTATGGCGAAAAATTTATTTCTTACACGACTTTTAGAATGTGAATATTTTTGTTTTATTCCATGTAATTATCCCAGATCTTCAGGTTATTCAAATATTACTTTCATGTGACATGAAAAATGAAATTTCTAAGGTTCTTTCAGGCATTACTAAGGCTGGAGAAATATTTCAGTTACTATTTTTTTTTTATTTCAGCACTATCTCAACATTTTCAATCCAGGAAAGAACTTCTTTTTATGCAATCGTTTGGGAGGACTTCCTTGTCATCTTTCGGGAATTTGTCAGTACTATCGAGAGGCGAATCCATTAACACTTCATAATTCAGCTAAAAAAAACTGAAGTGTAGTATTTGTTATGTATTATTTTTATAATTTTGAAAAAATGAATGCTTTGATTTTTAAACTCTATAATACTAAAAATATGGGAAGTTATATTTTTCTAATTTAATGTTGCATTCTTAAGAAAACATCTTGTGTTTAGCCATCACTGAAGATGACACTGCTGGCACTTCACCGAAATAATGCCTATATATATCTCTGGAGTAAATTGTAAGAGAGAATAAAAAGTGACGAAGACAAAATTACGTATATATTGTGAGCTTGGCAAAAATATTTCTTCAAAACTGAAAATAGAGTAAAATAATATCCTGTGTTCTCTTAGTCTGAATGAGTAGCTGCTATCTGGAATAAATGAAAAAATTATTCGATTATTTGGAAACTCTTTACAACAATAAAAGAACACGGAACATGCCGATTTTACAAATTTACTTAAGAATGCGACATTTTTCTGCAAAATGAATAATATGTTTATTCGTTATATTTCTAAAAGTCCTTATTTTCCCTACTTAAAAAAACTATATGAATAGAGTAACGCAGTGATGCAATGAAATATAGAAGCAATAAAATTTTAAAAGTTCAAATCATTTGCAATGTGCCTCTTTTGAACTTTTTCACCATACATAGCTATTGATATGTGTTTATTTTTAATATTTTTAAAATATTATGCCATTTTTGTTATTTTTCCTAGCAAATATTAAAGAGGAAGTATTTTTCCCCATCAAACGGTTTGTAAATCAAACATTTCACTCAATTTCCAGGTTAACAAAATGAAATGAAATTCAACTAACTTACATTGAGATAGATGCAGTGGCGGATCCAGGGGGGAGGCACCCCTTGGATATGTGCCCCCCTCCTCCCTCTTTTCTCATTATTTCACGAATAAACAAGATAGCATACATGAACGAAAAATCCTAACCCAATTTAAAAGTATTTATCTTGTTGCATTCCTTAATAGTTATGTGTTGTGTCCAAGTATATGACCGAGCTATTTATCGTAATGTAAGTTTTTAGTTCTCAATTTGAATTTGATTCTTGAATAACTGTTTAGTTTAGTTTAGATCAAGGACTAAGTAAACATGATTCATAAACAAATACAGTTAAGTCTTATGAACTATTGAAAGAAAAAAAATGCACTTCCCTGTCGATTTTTTCTGGATACGCCATTGGATAGATACATAGATAATGGATACTTAATCTAAAAGTAAAAATAAAATCTGTATTAATGAATGTCCACGTTTTGATGATTTTGTTGCTAATTCTGAAAGCATTTTTTAAAATTTAAAAAAAATAAAAGGTCTGATTTAATCTAAGTTTCATTCAAACGCAAAATAACTCAAATAAAACATGTAGTTAAATAATTTTTTAACACGTTTATGAAACTCGGTAAGATTTATGCATATTTAGAGAAGTTTATTTAACTCAAAATAACTTTTTTTTTCTAGTCAACAAAAATGATACCTATTTGGAAATATTCTTACAATTTTTTGACTTCATTCAAGTTATTTTTATACATATTTACCAAAAGTTTGAATTTATTCGTCTCTCATATCCATCTCTAGGCCCTTTATAATCATGTGTGGGACTCAAAATAAAAATTTTAAATCATTTTTTATTTTATTTATCTATAAGTAATTCTCACATCACTACATGTTCCACAGCATCAAGATTTCACAAATAAACATGGAGCCAAATCCCGAAGAATTTGATTACTCAATTTTCACCTGGAAGTCGAGGTGGTCAAACAAAAAGACTGCAAAAGCTTCTTCTAATGAAATAAAATCGCAACAGAGACATTTATCCTTTATTTGTATACACTAGCAATTTCGTTTGCAATGGAACTAGATTTCACTTCAAATATTCAAGGTGGGACTATTAATTAACGAAACTGGCGCTGTGAAACATTTTATTTTGACTTCATACATCTTTACGCATTATCGCCTTCAATATACACCTCTCCTCTATCCCTACTACGCTCCTTGCGAATCTTCCATTGTTCGAAACAGTGCTGGATGTCTTCTGCCAGCTCCTTCAGGGCGAGTGCCGCTTTCTCTTTCACAGCTCACAACAGATTTAAATCTTGTTCCTTTGAATGCATATTTTACCTTAGGAAACACATATAAGTCGCATGGTGTAAGGTCCGGCAGATGATCTAACACTGACATGCTGTATTTGGCCTAGAAACATATTGACAATGTTGAATGACTTGTCCTTCCCCAATTCGAGCCGTTTCCTCCTTATACTTTCAAGGGGTTCAGCAAGAATGTTAAAGTTGTAATGTTAATATATATTTTGATCTTCAGGAACCCTGTGAAGATATACAATCCTATTAATATCGAAAGAAAAAAAAACCCGATCATCATTGTTTTGAAGTTTGATTTGCTCATTCGAACTTTTTTCGCTTTCTGCGAAGATTAGCTCTTGCAGTGCATTTATTGGCGCTTCGTTTCTTGATCATAAGAGAAAAAAAACATTATCCATTCCAATAAGTTTGGGTTTTTTTCAATGGCATTCAAAGAGTCGACAACAACATTTCTGCGATCTTCTTGTTGCTCAAACGTGAGAATTTTAGGCACCATTTTGGCACGCACTTTTTGCATATTAAAATTGTTGTGTAAAATTTGTCGTATGGATTCTTTGTCAATTCCTACAGTCTCAGCAATCGCAGGAATACTTAACCAACAGTGGAATTGAACCAGAACAAGATAACCATAACCGATTTTTTCGATATTGTCATCCGTTTTTGATGTGAAAGGGCGATCTGGGCGTGAATCATCTTCATCGTCTTCTCGGCCATCTTTAAAACGCTTAAACCAATCAGAAACACGCGCACTTAATAAAAATTTATTGTCATGCACTTCTTTCAATAAATTATAAGTTTCAGTATCGGATTTTCCAAGTTCCATGTGAAATGTCGCAATAATTCGTTGCTCTGTTGTTACACTTATCGTTTTTTCGGCGAAGCAAAAAAATAAATTGAATGTGAACGATGGCAATGACTATACGGATTTGTTTGCAGAAGTGAGAGTTTGCTATTGAAAACGAAGTTTCACGCTGAACAGCTGTCAGTAGCTGACATTTGGCGCATGCATACTTCATCAGTATCAGCATCAGTCTTGTTATTTAATATCCATGCCTCATATACACTTTATATATATATATATTGCAGTTTCTTTAATAATATAACTAGAATACTAAAAGAAAAGGAAGAAAAAAAAAGAGATTTAAATGAAAATCTCCCCTAACGAAAATAAGTATCTTAAAACATTTTATTTATAAGTCTCGGAATGCAAAATTTGTAACCTCAGTAGCTTTGGAATAAACCTAAGGCTAATAAGATTATCATATTGTAGTCTAAATTATTTGAGAATGCCTAATAGCTTTTTATGGACCATCCAATATTAATTTCTGAGGAAAACGTAGAGATTTTCAATCCTTATTTCTTAATATGAGTTAGGAGATAGCAAAAATTATATTTATGAATAAGATCAAAAAGAGCTTTTAAAAATTATCATGAGAATTAATTTTAAAAATTTCAATATCTGCACAGACACCGTTTTCCAGATATACATGCCATATTAGAGTTTCAAAAGTGTCAGAATGATAAATATAACAAACAATATACATAAAAAGTTTTAACAAATTTATGTTAAATATATTTATATTTAAATATTTTCTCATAAAATGTAGATATCTAAGGTGGAGCATGTTGACTCAGGAAAGTCAAAAAAAGATTTTGTATATTAAAAACAGAGCAGAGAGAGTTTGTATAGTTTTATGAAATTATTAAATTTTTGTATCACTTAAATTTTTTTGTATTATGTATTTCTATTCATAAACTGTGAGATATGCTAGTATCTGTATCGGTGATAGATAGGATTCAACAAGCTTTTCCTTCCCGCATATAAAAGAGAGTCAGATTTAAAACAATACATTATTCATACAACGACTTCCAGTTGTGGTAGTGGTACAATTAGTTATAGAATAGCTGGGGGAAATGATTTTTAGAGGTTAGTTGCTATTATTTGTTATGCACCTAGCATTCTAAATTCATTCAATGATTTTCTCAACCAACTTCCCTTTTTACGTATTTATATTTAATCACGGTTTTCTGGAGAAATGGCAAACCGATTTAAAAAAAAAAAAAAAATCTTTTTTTATAAATCCTTAACGTTCCTTACTTGAGGGCAGGAAGATCCTCTAGAGATCCAAATATTCAAAATATGCACCGAAATAAAGCGAAAATATGTTATTTTTTTAAAAAAAACTTTATCTATTTTCTTCAATTTATTCCAAGGTTTAGTCTGTTGGTCTTTCCAATTATATCAAAAAATTTAGTCAGTACCCAAAAATAAAAGTGATCTTCGGGGGGAAATACACTGCATTTTTTTGAAAATTTTTCTTTATTTCTACATTTTTTTTTTTTTTTCGAAAATTTTAGTCGTGACTGTTTAGTCCTTTGCCAACATCGCCGTAAAAGCTGAAAATTTAGCCAATGAAAGTGACGCAAGGAAGAAACTTTTCAACTGATTGCACCACGTCATTATGTTTGGACTATAAAACAAAGTTCTCATATGAAAATTTAAATGAATCGATTCGAGATCCAAAACAAAAATGATAAATAGATTTTTGTTTATTTACTATTAATACAACCAGTGCATTGAAGTCGAGATTCAACCTTCTGTATATTCAAAACGAATCTTTTGAACTTTTATATGATGATCACAAACTCAAAGACGAGTGTAAAAATAAACTACTAGCACACATTGTAAAACTCGCGAAAATCCTTGAACAGTTGGTAAATCCTCCGATCTTTACAATTGATTCACAAAATGAACCTTGTTTCTTTACTTTTAACAAAGGAAGAATGTCCAGTTGACGTTCTTAAAAATTCATTACTTTCTTTAAAATTGAATCAAATTTTAACATTGCTTTTTAAGAATTTTGCTAACCCTCTCCGTAACTGTTGCTACCGAAGAAAGAACTTTTTCTAAATAAAAAATAGTAAGAAATTGCTTGAGAATTTCATTTATTCAACATCCTCTTAATGGGTTATCAATATTAGTAATTGAACATGAATTCAGCAATAAATTAGATATGAAAGAAGTTATTCGTGATTTTTATAGAAAGATGCTTTGAAAATGATGATTTAAAATTTAATCTTAGACTATGTATACGTTTGTAATAGTTTTGTTTATTATCTTAAAAACATATTTAAGTTATTTATGAAAAAATGGTAAGAACTAATTTTAGTTTGTAAATACATTGTCATTAGATCGTTCAATATAGATTTTTTTTTCAAAATAATAATAATAATAATTATTATTATTATTATTCGTAAAATTGCATTAGTATTTTTGTCAAAATTCCATGATTTGTAATTTTTCTGGTTAACATAGCTCTTTAATCAATCTATTTTTCTTTTCTTTTTCTTTTAGAAAAATTTGTTTCTTGAAGTTTGGGGTGGCATTTTTGGGGTTAACACTATGGTGGCAAAAACACTAGGTCAGGCCCTATAAGAGGATGTGACCTTTTCTGAAAATTACAAATCCAGTTTTAACTGTGTTAACAACAATTCGCCTGAGAGGGAGGTTATATTCTAATTTATTTAAGTGACTTTACCAAGTTTAACATGGGAACGAAAACACAACTCTTAGATTCAGTTCTGCTAAACTGGTCATGAATTCAGTGCTACGACAATTTGGCTACCGCTGCTACTATTTTACGATTTTTCTGAGTGATTCATCTTAAAATTCGCAAATATATATAACGCAGACAAACTCAACCCGAAGCCTTATAATTAGATATCCTGCATTTATTTTGAGTGGATTTTAGAGCTATTATAATTAATAAAATTAGAGCCAGGTTTTATTTTAATTAATAAGGTCAAAATCTAATTTTTTCGCGTGCTGTGAGCTGTATGTAGAGAGATTGAAGCATTTTATAAATAGAAAATTTATTAGAAATATTAAATATCAGTTGATGACATTTCTGAAATTAAGTCTCCCGTCTACCCGCCATTTTGATTTCGTGGACGTAATGTTAATCCTATGGAATTTTGACTTTAATTTTAACATCTTTATTATTTGATCTATTTGAATGCAATAAAGTGCACCTGAAAGAGCAAAAAATAATCTATGCTTCTGTGGAATTACTTTTTTCCTCCAATTTTTAAAAGTATTTGAAAATATTCTTTAAAGACCGGAAAACTCAAAAACGAATAATTAAAATAAGAATAAAAATATTTTTAAAAATCTTTGGAAAAAAGTAATTCCACAGAAGCATAGATTATTTTTTTCTCTTTCAAATGCACTTTATTGCATTCAAATAGATCAAATAATAAAGATGTGAGAATTCAAGTCGAAATTCCATAGGATTAACATTAAGATGATGAAATCAAAATGGCGGGTAGACGGGAGCCTTAAGCTTTCAGAAAAGAAAAAATCTTTATTCATTGCCAAATGCGTATGTTAACGAATGCCAGGAGCTATTGCTCATGCTCAGAAAACTTAAGAGTTAGTCTGATAGAAGGAGGAAGGTGAGAAGTGTTTCCAAAGATTTAAGTTGCTGATGGCTGAATAAAAATCATTAAAAATTGCTACTGTTAAGCGGGGGAAAAAAAAAATCATGGAATAGTAGTAAAAATTCAGGCAACCAATCTAAGTGTTTAAGAGGAATAGACTTTATTTTATTAAATTTAAATCAATACTGTACTTCTGCTGAATTGAAACATTACAAGGTGTACCTTGATAAGTCCTCAAATTTCGAAACAAACATTATATTAATTTTTCATTGAAATTGAAAAAATGACAAGAATTCAACAACTATTTAGTTACTTATCAAGAAATATATATGACTGATTGGAGAACACTTTTTTAAGCTTTTTATTCGTTATGCTGTCCTAGAGGCTTTCAAAAAAGGAATGAGTAAACTTGTTTTTGATATTTTTTATACTTGATCTTTCATATCAAATAGTGATATTCTGAAATTATTTTCTGCTGCGATAATCATTATTGTTCCTCCAAGGCTTTTAATGTAACGACTATTTTTTTTAATGGAAAATTATCAATATCGCGAAAGAAAATTGATTCTGCTGAAAATGCTCTACGCATACGTGACTTAACTGTAACCTCCGGTTTTGTTTGAGCAGCTATGTTTTGTTTTGATGTTTTTGTAGCAGCGCATTTTGTTCCGTTTTTATTCGAAACAGAACGCTCAGACACAAACAAATGTAGCATAGCTACGCTGCGATTAAGATTGGTAACCGCAGATAAATAAGTACAATTTACGATTGTTATTGAATAACTATTGTTCCCTTTTGATCATTTTTATTGTTCATGATTCTAAAGTTAATTTAAATATGAAAACCGCGTCTTAAGCATTTTGTTTTGCTTCTTTCTTTGTGTTGCGCTTGACAATGTTGACAGACAATATGGAAGAATTTTCTGCTTACTGGACAAGTCCCAAAGTTGTGGTTCGTATTTTTGAAAGATTTTAATATAATCATATTTTGTAAAAATACATCCTTGAAGATAAATGTGTGCAACAATTTTTTTGTTGAAATGTTTTATTGTAATCGAGCTAAATATTATAGCTACTTTTGAAATTAAAAAAATATCTTATTTTTAATTGTTGTCTGATATTTTGACGAAATCGACAAAATTAAATAGTTTTTGAGACAATCATTTTTGAAAAAAAAAAGTTCTCAAATTGGAAAATAATTTTTTTTTAAATTTTCATCTAATTATTGTTAAATTTATATGAATAACAACTTCCGTATATTAAAACACAGTTTTCAATCGATTGTAAAACAATACATCTCTATCCACTGATAATATTTTAAATTAAATGTGAAATGGAAATTTAGTTAAATTAATATTGGAATATTAAAATTATAATTTATTACTTTATAGAGAAAACAGTAAATTTGAATAAAACTTTTTTTTTTTTATCTAGCACGTAATTTCCTACAGGTATTTAAATAGTAATTTAATTGTTAAAAAAAACTTCAAA
Source organism: Nephila pilipes (assembly GCA_019974015.1). Classification (NCBI taxonomy): domain Eukaryota; kingdom Metazoa; phylum Arthropoda; class Arachnida; order Araneae; family Nephilidae; genus Nephila; species Nephila pilipes. The sequence goes on from BMAW01011542.1 coordinate 34,562, forward strand.
ATTGTGAGCTGCATAACATGTTGTTTATGATTTATTAATATAATTTTTAAATGCAATTTTTGCATTTAATAAAAAATATTTTTGTTTTGTATTAAGGCATTTGAAAGAAGTAATATTGCAAATATTTATGATTAATTATTTGTTGGTTAAACTATTTGATTTTCCTGAACATTTTTTAAAAAATATACTTTGCATTTAGCAATAGAAGATTTTACCTCCTTAATTTTTTTTTTTAAAAAATCAAATATCTGAGGATATTTTTAAGAATTTTGATGAGATGAAGATAACTGAATTCTAACTTTTGGTTGTACAACTGTTCCATATTTTATTATTAATTCTTTCATGAAATGAAATAGATTAGGCAATAATAAATGTGTATATATGTTTGTAAAATGTTTTCAACTTGAAAAGAAAGACATAAGGAGACGCCTGACAACTAAGGTTGTCATAAAAGATGGAATCTATAACTTTTTTTCTTATGTTTATTACGATATGTCTTAAGAAATAATAAATTTTAAAAAAATTTAATTTAAAAGTTCCATAATTTTTAGTGATCAAACTTTTAAATATTTGAATTTCCTTTCATTTTAAAGTCTGCAATGAATTCAAAATATGACACAATCATATAGAGTAATTATTATGGAAATGTTAGATTAATGTTCAAGGACATTTTTTTCATTTACTGTCTTAATTATAAAAGGATATAGATAAATAATGTGCAGTTATATTTTAATTATTTAAGATTAGCACCTTTAAATATGTATTTAATAATATTAATTTGTACTCATTTTATGCATCAATTTTGAAAATATATTTAGATATAAAGTAATTCAGCTTGATATTTGAAAAATATAATCTATTCAACTATTTTATATTACATTTAATTGAAAAAAAAATACGTATTGAATAAATTGAATGTGCAGAAAAATAAACTTTGATTTCTTATAAATTTAGAATTTATAAAATGTTAAATTATATATTTATGAAATTTTTAAACTATTTTAAAATTGTTTTGTTATAATATAGTTTTATTTGTGATGTGATGTGTAGTATAGTATAGTCTTTGAAATGTAAATAAATAAAAAAATTAATATTCATTGCTATATGGGATATCATAGAAATTATTACAATAATGTTATTTACTTTCTTTCTACAGTTAAAATGTGTTGGTCCAAAATTAGTCCCATTCTTCAAGACTGTGGCAATTTTCTTTGTCTTGGCTACACCATCACCATGTTGGTTTGCTTGTCTCATCAAATCACTGCCAGTGCTATGTTTGTGTGGTTTTGTCTTATATCATGGTATGAGCCTTGGTGAGAAGCATGCATATGCTCGTCGAATTCTTCTGGGATTATTATTTTCATGCATGGGTGACATCTTACTCATTTGGCCCTGCTGTTTTATGTGGGGAATGCTCCTATTTGGTGTTGCTCATTTGCTATATATATTAGCCTTTGGTATGAAACCTTTAAATCCTGTAGCGGGAGCAGTATGTGCAGTAACTGGTTCATTGGGCTATCTTGTTTTGCTTCGAGGACTTGAAGGTGAGTATATAATTTTTTTGATTTAGTACGATAAATTTGCAATTGATAATATCAACAATATTTATTTTATGTAGTAAATGTTTGGTTAATTTCTTTTTTTTTTTTTTAACAATTTCCTTTTAATATATAAGTTTAGCCATTCAATTAGGTATAATTCTCTTTATTAATAAATAAATTATCATTCACAAATAAATTATATTCTTATATTTCATTTGCATCATAATTTGGAAATGTTTAATACAAGTAAAAGAATGTGTTCTTTTTAAAAATAGTAGATCTCCCATGACAATTCTCTTCTTTTGACTTGAATGGAAATTAAAGTAGAGAAAAGTAATAATATAAAATTTTTTAACATATTTAAATTTTCATCATTGGACTCTTAGAAAGGAAAATTAAAAAGTATCAGTATCAATATTTATAATTATTTTTAAAATATGCATTTTGTTATTTATGTATTCAAACATAATTAGTTATTAACATTTGTTTTTCCTTAAATGATTAAAGTGTGAAAACTAAGCCTGGGTGTGGGGATTATGTATTTTATACATAAATATATCTCCTACTGAATGTGTATTACATACAAGAAAAAGTTTGAATTGATTTTGCTTCCTTTTATAGTTATGTCTTCAAAGAAATATGAAACTTAAAGTTAATTGATTTCATGGAATTATAAATTCATCGAGTTTGTTACCTCAAATTGAATTTTATTTATCTCTATTTTATGTACAATTTTCGAAAGTAAATTATTGTGGTTTATTTTATGAAATTGATTTTAAATCTAGAATTTTAAAAAATAAAATCTATGGCATATGAACTAAAAAAAATTCAGGAATCTGAGATTTCTTGTATCTTGATTTCTTGGTTTGAAATTGGTATATTTTATTTCTATGCATTATAATGACCATGGAAAGATTTAATTGTATTTGACTCAAGGTATGTATAAATGTTAGTATTGAAATAATTTGACTTCTAGTTTTTTGTTTAAATGCAGTAAAATGAAATATTCTCAGATAACCCTGGTTAGAACTGCCATTATAACAACAATTTCCTCAAATTTGACAAAAATAAAACATTGTATTTATTGAGCTGAATGGATTTCTACCATTAAAAAAAGGCCTTTTTTTACATTTTATTGCAAAAATCTACAAAATAGTTGATTTTCGTGAATGATTTTGTTGAAGTTGCTAAAAAAATGTCCTCAAATGTTTTGAAAGTACATTACTAGCTTGTAGAGGTCAATATAAACATCAACTATTTGTATTCAATATTAATTTTGTCTAAATAATGTAACAACAAAAATTCCCATAAAGTATAATATTTAATAAATTTCCTTTTCTTTTGCTTAAGATACAAAATATCTTTAATTTAAATTATAAAGTTAAGAATCTGTTGGTAAATATCTTTTTAAAAATGAAACTCCTAATTATAATTATAGATTTAAAAATATAATATAATTTTTGTAATAAATGACAAACATTAAAAATTGTGTTTTTTTTTTTATTTATAATAGGGCCATTCATTGTTTTGATTCCCATTTATATATTTCTGTTAATGTTCATGGTATGGAGAGCAGTTGCCCGTGTTCAGCTGTTTGGTGATTTGTGGACATGGACTAAATTGTGCTCATGTGGAGGTGGTATTTTGTTTGCTATATCTGATTTCTTAATTGGAGTAAATATGTTTCTTTCACCCTTACCATACTCCCAAATGCTTATCATGGTCACATATTATGCAGCACAACTAGGTATTGCACTGTCTGTTGTTGATAGTACTTCTATTGCCATTATCAGTGCAGCTCACAGCTCTGACAATAACCATTGTTGCCAACATTTAAGTAATAATTCTATTGAAAAAAAGAATATCACTCTGAAACCTGAAAATGACTATTTGAGAATGCGTCCTTCTTATAAGAATTATTGTGAATAAATTTTGATGATTATTAAATTCATTTTAGATTATTGTTACAATCTGTTACAAAAGTATAAGACTTTGAGATTGTTGCTATTTAGTGAAGGTATAAAATATTTCATTCAAAATCAACACACTCCATGTCAATACATGAAGTTTTCAATAAAATGTAACAACTTACGTGCAAGAAATTCTTAAAAAAAATAATAAACTTCATTGTAGTAAAGTGCCAAGAGAGAAAATACCTGTTGCACAAAATTATTAATCCACTTGTTGGAAAAGCAAATTTAGTAAGACGTTGTACCACAGTTTTTCTGTACAACTCAATTTGCTATTGAGATAATTAAATTTTTAAGTCAAGATTCTGGAATGTTGTCCCAATTCTGCATGATTGCAGTTCCCAATTCATATGCCAAATGGTGTTGTTTGTTTTCCTATACTCGAAACTTTTGTTAATTTAGATACATGACTTGAGGTATTATTTTTTTGAAATTTCGCTTTTGGTTCCTCTACTTCCATTTTGGCTGTGAAAGGATGGGCATTTCAGATGGGCTTTTTTTATGATGTTTCATTAGCTGTGGTTTTTATTTTAGTTTCTGAAAATTAATATAAGCATTCAGCTTCAAACTTTGCCACTCAATTAAATATTAATTGTTTACTTGCCCCATTATGCTATTTAATGAGTCTACTGATATTTTTATGTTGCTACCTTTTAAATTCGCCTGTTATCCAAAGCTGATAATTAATTTCTTGTTATACCAGATCTTTTTACATTTCATACAATACATTTTTATTCAAAATATTGTACATAGTGGTATAAGAGTGATTGAGAATTAAACTTATTTCATATTCAAACTTTCCATTTCTATTGTTGAATGAAACATTTTGTACTTTTACTTCAGACAATTCATTTCTGCTGAGGCATTTTACTAATTATCCAAAGAATAATTTATTTCTGATTATCTGCTTTTTTCTTTTTTCCAAACTTTCCAGGTAGGTTAGATACTGTTGAGCTGAAAACTTAAAACAAAAATTGTCCTTATTATTAGAAACACATAAGTGGTCTTATACTTGTGTAACACCACGATTCTAAGAATTCATTTGGCAGGAAAAAGTTATTTGATTTTTTTTTTTTTCAGAACTAAATCAACACTACAAAATTGTTTTATGTCAAACAGCTTCTTTGAAAATCAAATGAATGTTGCCTTTTTTGAGAAAGGGCAAAATTTTGACTGGTCTTATAATTTTGAAACTGACTGTAAATAGTATTACATTATTGTTTTTTATAGTCAAAATTTCAAGTTGAAATCAGATTTAATCTCATTTATGAACTGTAAAATTATACAGAAAAGATATTGAAAACAATGTACTTCATTGATGTCTTGTAATATTTAATTATATACAAGATTAAATATGAAACTGAGTTGCAATAGAGCATTTTCAGGTTTACCTTAAGCCTAGTGTTATTGTATAGCATTAATGATATGGAGTTTAAAAGTTTTATTTCTGCTCAGTGGAATGCATAAATGTTCCATGTTCACTTCTAGATGGAATAACATTTTAAATTTCATTGAATCCACTGGAGGTATGTTTTTCCCATTAGTAAATATTTTAAAGCACTATGTATAAAACTGGTGACTGTTTTATTCATAAAATCATTTTCTAACTTGTTAACTGATCATGGTTTAATATATCTACAAGCAGGGCACACAAAAGAATTTTTTTTAATTAATTGTTTGTTAATTTATTAATTATTATAACTTAACTCTTTTGTTTTGAACTAAAAATAAAATTTTTCATTCAAATAAATACTTTTGAAAATTAATTGTCTGTAACTGTCTCAGCAATTTTTATGTCCTTCTTTGTAGAAATGACAAACTGACTATGGTAGAAAAGCAATTTTTAAAAGTCGAATGTTTGTTCTTGAACCTTCAAAATATTTAGGTAGAGGGAATTTTATTTTAATTTATTATTTTTTTTATGTGTCAACTTGGTTAACCAATGTTTGTTCTAGTGTTATTTATTCGGTATAGGAATTTTTTTTAAGTACTGTAATATATGTATTTAACTGTTGACTGTATTTATAGGTGTGAATCATTTTTCATCTCTTTCATCATAATTGTTTTAAAATATGTATATACACATATCAAATGTTTAAGAATACTGTTGTTTCAAAATTGAAATTTGATACACTAATAATGAAATTCTTTTGTTCAATGTTTTGTATATATGCTTAATATTTGAAATCAGGATTTAAAATTTTTGATAAAAAAAATATGCATGATGACTTTTGAATAATTTTAATGTGTAAAATTTATATTATTTTTTTTAACAAAGTTTGAAGCAGACTTAAAAAAGATTTTTCTGTTTTTGTGATAGTATACCACTTCCATTTCTTCTATGACAATGTAAAAAAATGCATAATCACTAATAAGAATGTATGAATAATTAGATCTCTATTTTTGATGTTGCATATATGTCTTTTTAATACATTTTCATTTTATGTGTTCAGTAATATTTTCAGATTAATTTCTTGTGTACAGTTGGTGAAGCAGAATTTAATGTTAGTAATAGTTTTAAAAAAACATTGTGATTAAATTTTAAGAGAATTCAGTTAATTTTGTTAAACCTGTTATACTGATACTTTAAAAAATTCTATTAAAATTCATGACTATCATAAATTCTGCCTCAATATTAAAATATTAGAGTATAATTCTAGTATTTTATTGCTGGCACATTCATTGACATATTTTGATTTTTAACACATATTTGTATTGCTTTTACTGAAAATATTTCTTGATCACCAAAGCACATGATATTAATTATTTTTATACTTTATACTCATTAATTAAACTGTATTTTAATCCTGAAATATCTGATAAAAAATATATACATTAATCAATGAATTTTGAATAGCACCTTTAAAAATCTTTCTAATTATATTATAAAAAATTTAATTTTAAAATTATTTATTACTATTGACTTGACATTAATATTAAATCTTAATTTCAAATATTTAGCTCTATAAATTTGTTTAATATCAATTCTGTTTTATGATATCAAACAATTTTTTTAATTAACAAAAGATTTCAATTACATTTTCATATAACTTCCATACAAATGTAAATTCAAATCTTTTTCATAAAATCTTAGAATTAGCAATCTATGTCCTTAAATGAATAAATAATACAGTTAAAATAAATAGCTCAAAAGTATAAATGAATTGTATGCACTGTATTTTTTTTTTTTTTATTATTTCAGTTGTCTTACTTTCAAATCATTATAAAAATTAAAATCAGTATATTGTCCCAATTGTTTTTTAAAGTCAATATTAATTGCTCTATTTTAAAATATTTGTATATCAAGATAAGATTCTTCTTGTGTGTTATCTCAAGAAAAAGGATAACCCTTCAAAATTATATTTAAATAAATCTCGTATTTTAAAATGTAATTGAAAGCAATGCAATCAAAGTAAAATTATTAAATTTCGTGATAATCTGCTGTGGCAATATACTCAAATATTTCTTAACAGGAATAGAGCTTTTGAACTGTATTTATTCACTGTTAGGTTAAGCCTGCTGTCAAATCAATTAGGGCTTCCAGTGGTACTGAAATATCATTGGGTATGTAATTTTATAATTTAAGTAAGGATTGTATCAATTTCCTCTGTAATGTCTTATATTTTACATTATTTTTTTACAAATGATTGAATTCATTAATAACTAGGAAAGGGGAGGGTGGAAATATAATAATTCAAAATTATTTTTGTATTCATAAGTAATACAAAATTATGAAAAAATTATGTTTTATTATTGAATAATTATAAAAAAATTAGTGCTATAACAATTAAAAAGTGAGTGAAATAAACCAGTGCCAAATATGCAGGTTTCGAACTTATATAAAGAGCTAAAATTATTATTGATTTAAAGAGTAATGAAATGAGATATCCTTTTTTTTTTTTAAATTCAGATTTTTAATTTTGATTGAAAAATCAAACAAAATGTTTATTGATATAAAATTAATTGTACATAATTCGTTATGTACAGATTGTTACCTTTATAAAAAAAAACTTTTAATTTCTAATTTAAAATCCATTTTGGTTTAAAAATTTTAATTTGTAGATTAGGTATTGAAATTTTTTGAAAATAAATTGCTTGCAACAAATCATTAAATATTTAAAAATTATCAATATGAAAATGAGCTTATTGGAGGAATTACTGATTGATGAATACATTTCAATTTTACTAAGCTTAAAAGTACTTTAGTTTTAAAAATTGCTTTCTAACAATCTTACAACTAATCTTCAATGATCTGTTTTAAATCGATTACATTAGTTTTGTCTTTTGCAACTGTGTTTCAATTTACCAATTATTTTTCTTTGTTTGTGAAGTTTTTATTTGCAAGTATTCATATTTAGTCATTAGGATATATCTTATTTAAATTTTGATTTTTTTAATATTATGTCTTTTTGAAAGATTTTCTTGGTAGGTATCTATTTTTTTTTTGGTGGTTGGCATAAAATTATGTAGAGGACATGTTCATATTATTTGCAATACTGAATAGTTCATATATGCCATCATACAGTAATATTCAGTTGCCTTTTTATGCGATGTGAGTAAGTCTAGTGTTTGTTGATCTGTGTCAGATTTCAAGTATGATTATTCTGATAGAATACTGTTGATTGAATATTTTTATTTTTAATTTTAACTTCTTTTACTTAATATATTTGACTGTCCAAATTTAATTTAAATTCATATTCAAAATTTAGCATTTAAAATATATATTATTTTCAGATGAACTATTTCTTTCGTGTAATTAATAAATTAAAATTTTTTGAATATTTTTATGTTTACAGATATTTTTTTTAATTAAATGGGAGAAAATAAATGGCCAAAAATGTAATAGAGCATAAAAAGAAGATGGCATATATTGAATTATTAATAGTTCCTATTTTAAAAACTAATGATTAATGATGTTAAAGAATTTTTAACAGACTAACACTAAAATAAACTATGATTTTAGCATTTAAATTTTAGATTAAGTACAATTTTTAGTTTAATATTAATTTTGAATATGTAATAATATGATAATCACAATATGTGCAAGGAGCAATAATGCATCAAATTATAAGAAATTTATTTAAATTTGCTCAAATGAAATTGTAATTTATGAACATAATTTTAAATAATGGATTATGTATATATATATATGTATTGTTTCATTCTATGCCTGTTAATGAAATATTTATTAAAACTATTAATGTTAGCTATGATTATATCACAATATTTATTATTACATCCTTCTTAAAATGTGTATCATTTGTAAAAATATTGACAGAAAAGAAAACTCTTTCAAAATGCAAAAATATAAATTCTTATTATATATTCCTGAATGGAAATTTTTAGTGAAAATCAATGTTGAACTTTTATACAGTATTCAATCTGGTCAGATATAGTTTTCAGTATTAGAAAAAATTAGAAATGTTACTAACTTCTAATATTTATTAGTATAGATTAAAACAGAATAAGGTAGAAAACCTGTCGGATATATTTCTGTATATAATATAAATTAAAAATTTTGTTCATTAATTTTATAAAAACTGACTTAATATAACAAAACCTTCTAAAAATAGTAGAGCTATAGTGATTTACTATTTTAAATGAAAATGAGAAACTTTAAAAGTTAATTAATTGACTGTGGAATTAAAAATGATTGCAAGCAACAACAGCAAAACAAAACTTTATAAATTATTCCCTTGTCTCAATGCATATTCTTATATTTTCAAAAACTTCATGAGCAAAAATATCTTTTTAGATTTTTTCTAATTTATGTTAATTTTCTATGTTGTCATGAAAATTGAAAACAAAAAATGAATTACTTTGTTTCACTTTTGTAAAATTCATAATCGTCTGACAGGTTTAAACCTTAACTTCTATTTTAACTATCATGTGGAAGTCATATTTTAGGGTATTAATATTTATTATTGAAGATATTATAAAATATTTAAAATAAATAAAATGTATTCAGATGTTTTCTATGATGATAAAACATTTCCTTCATTCCTTCACATGGAATCATTACATAAATCTATTGTAATCTTGATAATTTTTACTTCTATAAGTGTTGGTACCATGCACATGATAGGGGAAAAATTCAGGTATTTGAACTTATGAAATTGTCAAACTGTACAAATTGCATATGTATATATAAACGTGGCAAAATGTGTTATTTTATTGTTGTATTTTTCTGTCTATATTGATGTATTCTAGTCTTTGTTGGTATGTATACATTGGATATATATAGATTAAAATCTCATTGGAATATTTGGTTCAGTTGTTTTTCTTGAAGTTCTCTTTTTGTGTGTGTATCTACTTTCAATTTGGAGTCCATTATAAAAGTATTCATTTTTAAAATAAGTTATTAAAACGTATCTGCTGTTAGATTATTTGATTAAAGATTCTTTCTGGTGCTGTGAAAATCAAATTGGGTATCTTTTCATCCTGAAAGGGGTTCTTCATTGTTACTTTTGTAAGAAATCATATTAAGTAATGTATTGTCCACTAAGTAAAATGTAAATTGTAAATTGTCCACTAAGACATTTCTGTAAGATATAATCTGAAATGTATATTATAATATTTTTATTTCATCTGAAATAATTTCAAAATTTAATATGAAAAATTGAGACTTCATTTATATTCATTCGCACATTCTCAAAATACTTAAATATATATTCAGTAACAATTGTTTAAATTGTAATTATTACTGAAACTTTGTTAATGTTATGTCAATGAATCAATAAATTGAAAAAATATGAATTAAATTTAGCAAATTTTGAATTTATTCTTTTACATTTGACAATTCCTGGAGTTTCTGTCCCAGTTGATTCAACTTTACATTTCTAAGACTATTACTAATCGATTTTATAAAATAAAATTAATCCTTTTTTTGGCATTCGTACATAATTTATCCACTATAAAAAAAGCATAAATAATATTTTGCTACAGTGGATCCTAAATTTCTTTCTTTAGGGTGTAGATGACAGGACAAATGCATTTTATTCATATGATTTGGTTACGGAACAATATTGATGCTACTACGTACTTTTCAGATTACATGATATTTGAAAGCACATATCTTTTTCAAGAATAACTATTGTCTTTTTTTACAGCATCAAAAGAGACATTGTATGAAAAATTGTCGCATATGATGTTCGAATATGAAATATACCGTTTGAAGGAGAATTAAAGATATTGAGATTAACTAAAGAAAAAGAAACTGACATTACAAGTTACCTCGTGTTTTTAATTATATTATATGTACAGCTTTTTACCGATCAGTTGAGTGACAAGAGGTTTCGAAGACCACCATCTCGTCTGGAACCTATTCAAGAACTGCTGAAGATAAACCTCGATCTGCCTTTCGTCGGCGAATTTCTCTTATTACATCAAAGCCTTGCCGAAATATGTTAACGTTCTGGAACTGTTGAAACCTCAGGAAACTTATGTAGCTCTTGCTGTCGAGATACACAGAGTAATCTGCTATTTATGAGTTTTATAACATCAAAAATGGAACATTTAGGAGAGGAGGATCGCCAGAATATGCCATTAATGTTAACGTCGGCAGAGATCGACACGTAGGCACAAGAATCTAAAGAGAATCTTATAAGATTTATGAAAGAAAAACCAGTAATGGAGATGCTATAGCAACAAGTGCTAAAAATATTGGCATAAAAATATACCATAGTGAAAAAAAAAATTTCAAGTGCTTTTGATTTCAAATATTCCATTTATTTTTTGTGTATCTTAAATTTCTCAATCTTTTACTTTACAAATGATCAATTTAAATATTTGTGTGCAAACTCTAAAAAACAAAGTTGTTGATATTGAAGTTGAAAAGGCTTCCAACACAATCAGTTTAAAAATGCTTGATAAACTTAGATTGAAATGCTTTAAATTTCAATTACTATTTTCCTACAATTATCTTAAAAAGTATATCAGCTATTTGTATAACCAATTTCTCTCAAACAGAAATTGCTTCTCGACCTATTTAATAAAAATAATGCTTGCAATTTCTAGTTTTCTAAATAATTTTAGATATTTCTAAAAATAAGCAGTCATTCATGGTTAAAAGAAATAAGTAAAGTTTAAGTATAGTAGATTATAAAGATTAGTATAGTCATCTACATGAAAAATGGAACATTCCTTGTGACAATTATCTCATCAGAGATAGACCAAAAAAAAAATTAATAACTCAAGGGGTACTAAATTGTAACGCGATCAATTAATAAATTCATAGGCTTAATTTCTCGCGTAACTGATTTCTCAAAGTTGTAAACGTTTCACGTTTTAAATAATTCGAGATAAAAAAAAACCAACGTTTTTATATGGTGGTAAAGTTTATTAAAAAAAAGTTATTGAAATATTAGTCAAAACTTGTCGCTAATGTCTAAATATTGCATTGTCAGGCAAGTAAGAACGATTCCCAAAGATTCAGAGCTCTAGCTTGATGGAAATCGGTTAAATTAACGATCGAAAATTTGATGACACACTGATACACACACCAAGTGAAATGCATAATAATTCGAGATAAAAACCAACGTTTTTAAATGGTGGCAAAGTTTATTTAAAAAAAAGTATTGAAATATATTAGTTAAAACTTTGTAAAGAAACCTCATCTCTTTCTCGTTTTAAGATCACTCTCTCTGCGTAATTCAATATACGTTCCATAGATGGCGCCACGTTACTACATAAACTACGTCATTAAAAAAATATTGAAATATTAGTTAAAACTTGTCGCAAATGTCTAAATATTGCATTTTTGGGCGAGTAGGAACGATTCCCAAAGTTTTAGAGCTCTAGCTTGATGGGAAGTTGGTTAAATTAACAATCGAAAATTTGATGACACACACCAAGTGAAATACAGAAAAACGTTGTAAAAACAGGTCCGTTAATGAAACGAGTTCCAAACAATTAACGATGTAATATTTTATACTCACTTCAAAAAAAGGTAAATTGTGACATTTTTTTTTAATAGTTGGATTTTTTAGTTCGTGAAACCCAAAATACTAAGCAGTTTTCTGGAAATATTCAAATCATTCCAGTTCAGTATATACAGTTCCAATTCATATACTTGTTTAAAATTTTTAGATATTAATTCACATATCGGACAGTTATGAGCAGAGCCTGCTTTGATTTTGAATAGAAACAATCAAAAATAAAAGTACTCACAAAAGTAAAAATTTGGGGGAAATGTTGAAACTGAAAAAATACTTGAAAGTTTGCATGAAAGAATGAGAAATTAACATCGTTACACTGCTTTAAATTTATACAAATTTTATTTCCTTAAAAATAAAAATTGTCTATCTCAATACAATTTCTCATACATTTTGTTAAAGATTTTACACAGTCGTATATTAAACTTCAGAAACCCAATTCGAAACAGATTTTCCAACAGAAAAATATCTCAAGTTTAATATAATATTTAGCCTTTAAAAATCGAATTTTACTGAACAACTCATTCCCGTTTCAATCAGGTAATTTTTTCACTTATAAAATATTTTCTATTTGATACGTAATATTTTGTATCATGCACTGTGTATGAATATTTATTAATCTGGCATTTACAATCATCACGAGGGCTATTTATAATGGACCTTATAATTCTGAACCTCAGTCAAGTGACGAGAGCGACACCTGAGCTGGTACTCCCTGTAGTGGACTCGTCGGTATTAAATTAGACTGAAAGTATCAACACATCACTTTATTCTTCTCAAAACATGACTAACTAACACATGGATCAATAAGTTCCGAGACTAACCCAGAGATGGCGCTCGTAGTAAACCAGTAACCAGGTCTTTCTAGAGTACTAACCTTTGCATGAAACGTGTCAAAATTTTAAGTCGATCGGACCAGAAACAGCTGAGTTATCGAGGTTGGAGTAAAGTCGTTTTGTAGTTTGTTTAAAAAATGGAAAAAACCGAGTTTCGTGTTCTGATAAAACATTGTTTTTTAATGGGTAAAAACACCGTGCAAGCGAAACAAGGGATTGAAAAATGTTACCCGGACTCTTGTCCATCAAAAGCAACGATTTGTCGGTGGTTTGCCGAGTTTAAACGTGGTTGTACCGACACAAATGACGCGGAACACTCGGGTAGACCTGTGGAAGCCTTCGTGTGGACTTCGAGGAGCGAGCACGCCTGAACTGTATGGAGCCGAATAAGCCTAACATGGCCGATGTCCTGGCCCCAAACCTAATGGAGATTGCACCTTCTGAGAGCAACTCTCCAATGCCAACTGAAAGCCAAATTTGCGAAACTATCCAGAACTTAATCCACTAAATTAACCTATTAAACCCGAGAATAAAATACATCAAGGAACTAATTGAAGTCGAAAAGAAAAACCCACTGAAAAGAGACCCTAGACCAACCATGGAACTCCAAACTGAAAAAGGAACCTTGGAAACAGAACTTGAAAGACTTACAGGTGAGCTGAATTCTTATTCACTTTGCCCAGTACAAAATTGCAAATTACATAAAGATCTAAATTTCATCTTAAATAATCTAAAAAGTCTAAGAAAACGCATGGCTGAATCATGCAACATTACTGATGTAGTTAAGCCTAACGAACCAACTCCGAGTACTAGCAGAGCTCCTAAAGCCCAGAGAACTATCGATCAAGAAGGATTCCTAATACCCACTAGAACATCTAAATTTAATAAACAACTCAATCCTCAAAATAATATAAACTTAAATACAAGCAATAGTTTTGATGCGCGTTCGGACTGCGATCCAGACGAAGCTGAAATCGACCTACCCCCACCCCCTCCAAAAATCCAACCAATCATGTTAAAGCTCACCCAGAACTACAACCTGATCATCCAAGCAATTAATAGAAATTATCCGAAGGCCACCTGCAAACTCTCAGGACAATATATAAAAATCAACCCTGAAAGCGAAGATGACCATAGGGGAATAACCACCCAACTAACAAATATGAAATCTGAATACTATGTAATACAACCACTTTCTGAGAGGCCTTTGAAAGTCTGTATACGAGGCCTACCAACTCACGCTGACCCTGATGACATAAAAGAAGACCTAGAATCACAAGGAATAAAAGTTCAAAAAGTCGCGCAACTGAAACAACTAAAAACCAAATTACCACTCCCCATTTTCATGATTGAAGTCAGAAGAACAGAAGACGCCCTGGATATATATAAAATACAAGCAGTCATGCACATGCTGGTGAAATAGTCCCATTCAAAAAGAAAAATACAACCACGCAGTGTTATAACTACAATTATTTTCATCATTCATCCATGAATTGCAGAATGAATACAAGATGCCTTAAGTGTGGAGCAAATCACCGAACTGGCGAATGCCAAATCAAAGAAAGAATAGAAAAGCCAACCTGCATCAACTGCAAACAAGATCACATGGCATCCTGGCAAGGATGTCCTCTTTTCCCCAAAAGAAAGCCTAAAAATGGAGAACCCACCAAGAAAACTAATGATAGAAACATAATACCCACAACCAGAGCAGTGACTGCCGACTTCACCTTTGCAAACATCTGCAGTAACAATGCAAATCAACAGATGGAGCCACCTGTCCTCCCAAACATTGTCGAAGCTTCAAACCAGTTTGAGCCATTAGATCCTCCTACTTTCAACACCAATAATAAAAATTCAAATTCAAATAATAATAGTACAGGCAATTTTAATTTTATAACTGCAATTAGCGAACTACAGAATCTATTTAACAAATTTCCTAAGTTATTTGAAGCCCTAAACAACATGTCAAAAGTCAGCAATGACCTAGACAAGCTCAATATATTTATAGCGGGTGTAGTCGCCTCACCACCCACATCCCACAACTAAAATTCAATCTCCTCGGCCTCAAACTGGTTACCTGGAACGCCCTAGGGGTAAAGTGTCGTGATATTGAATTACGACACTTTATTGATAAGCACTCCCCAGATTTAATTTTATTACAAGAAACACATCTAGGACCGGGTATAAAATTCTCTATGCCTAACTACACCATACACAGAAATGACAGACCTAACACGAATAACAGATTCTCCGGCGGCACGGCAATCTTAATCAAAAAAAACCTCCCACACTACCAAATACCAACACCCACACTAAATGGTGTAGAAGCAACTATCGTTGCACTCACCCCTTCAGACGGAAACCCCATTCTTATTACCTCAATGTATATCCCACCAATTGTAAACACCTCACTTGTTCCAAAATACATACAAACAATACAAAACTTAGGGTCAATCTCATTAATTTGCGGAGACCTTAATGCTAAGCACACTAGCTGGGGCTGTTCATATAATTCATCTAGAGGAAATGCACTAAGAAATTTTGCCGATCGAAACGGCTTAGAAATCTTAGCCCCGCCCACACCAACACGCTACGGCTATAACTCCGCCTCCACCATAGACATAGCAATAACGAAGAACTTTGATTGGCCCGCTCAAATCCACTCGCTACCGGAGTTAAGTAGCGATCACAACCCAGTTCTTATCCATTTTGATACTCAGAACAAATACGAACTGCCGGAACCCAAAGTTCGTACAAACTGGGAACTATTTAAAAGCACTCTTCTTACAAACACAATACAAACATTCACACTACCCAAAGCACAAAGCGGAGAGGATATAGAAAACCAAGTCGCCGAATTAACACAAAACATTTTAAGTGCACATAAACTCGCCTCGAAACCCATAAAACACAACAGACAAACTTTTATCGGACAGGAGTTACGAGAATTATTCAGAAAAAGAAATAAAGCTAGAAAAATCTGGCAATTCACCCGTTACCCTGCTGATAAAGAAAACTTAAACAGACTCCAAAACGAAATTAGGCGAAAAGTGCACTTACACAAAAACAAAGATTGGGAGGATACACTTGAAAACCTGAATGCGGAAACCGGTACCCTTTGGGGTATGGCGAAAGTATTCAGAAGAAAACGAACTCCCATCTCCGCCCTTAAAGGCCCAGCTAATATCGCACTTAGTAATACTGAAAAATCAGAAACTTTGGCAGACTCACTTCAAAACCAATTTAAATTAAATGACATAAACACACCTAATCACGATGAAAATGTTACAGATGTCGTTCACAGCTACCTGCAAAATGATGGAAATTTCCGAAATCAAGTCTACCCACCACCATTAGCATCTGAAATAGCCGATTATATAAAGAAAATCAAAATCCACAAAGCTCCCGGAAAAGAAGGAATCACCAACAAAATGATCAAAAATTTACCTCAACTCTGCATATTCCAATTAAGAAACATTATCCATAATATGCTAGAACTCGGTTATTTCCCAAACACCTGGAAAACTGCCGTAGTCATCCCGATCCTGAAGCCAGGAAAAGATCCCACCCTACCAAGCAACTACAGACCGATATCCCTTCTTCCAATTTTAAGCAAAATAGCAGAAAAGATCATACACAATAGACTCTCCAACTTCCTCCAAGAAAAAGATGTAATTATCCACCAACAACATGGTTTCATACCAAAACTATCCACCAGCCACCAACTACTCAGAGTCATAGAATTTATAAAAACAGGATTCTTCAAAGGGAAGAAAACTGGAGCGGTTTTCCTGGACATCCAGAAAGCTTTTGACCGAGTCTGGCATATTGGATTAATATATAAAATGATACAGTACAACACCCCACCATATCTAGTAAAAATAATCAGTTCCTACCTTCAAAATAGAAAATTCCAAGTCACAGTAAATGAAAAACTATCAAATCCAAGATCAATAGAAGCCGGAGTCCCACAAGGAGGAATCCTCTCAACAAGTTTGTTTAATTACTACGTGAACGACATCCCTACACACCCAGAAACAAAACTATGCATGTATGCAGATGACACTGCGATATTAGCACAACATAAAAAATCACCTAACATAGGCCAAGCACTAAACGAACACTTACAGATACTAGAAGCATGGTACTCTACTTGGAAAATTGCCCTGAATGTTTCCAAAACAGAGGCCGTCTTCTTTTCACGAGGATACAGAAAAAATGAACCAGACATCTTTCTGGAAAACAAAAATATACCCTGGTCTCTAGACACCAAATATCTTGGTGTAACGTTGGATAAAAAACTCACTTTCAAACAACATGTAATACGAATTAAAAAGCAGTACAGATCTGCAGTTAATAAAAATTTTCCCCTTATCTCGCGTAAATCTGCTTTAAGCAGACGTAATAAAATGCTTATCTACACCCTGATTCTAAGACCTATTCTGACCTATGCTAGCCCGGTCTGGTCACACTGTGCTAACACTACTTTTGACTTATTAGAAAAATCGCAAAACTCCACAATTAGAACAATAGCTAAAGCCCAATGGTACATGAGAAATACAGATATTAGATTTTCACTTAAACTCCCCACACTAAAAAATTTTATCAAAAAACTTTCTGCAAACTTCTTCCAAAAAATCGATACTTCAAATAATAAAACCATACAAGAAATAGAAAAATACACCCCAATAAGAAATAACCCTCAACTTCATAGACCCAGAGAAATCTTAATCCTATAATTTAAAATTATACAATAATTTAAACTTTCTAAAATCCAATACTAAATCACCCAACTCCCGCGATCTTAAAAACCAAAACTAGCATCATTAGCATCCGCCATCCACCCCTACCCACACACACTTATATACTCAAACAGCTCACCGACCAATCACAACCCACGCTCTTACTGCGACCAGACCGAGCAAGCAAGCAGGAATTCAATAGACTTCTGCTGCAATATTACAATTAATTCTCCATTCTGCAATTAAATTTGATCATCCATTATATTTTTACTTTGTGATAACTTTACTTTCTGCAATAACTTTTTAAATTCCCTATAATACTCTTTTTTCATCAAACTATTGCAATTTTTAAAAAATAACTTCCATAATAATTCATTAACTTCTGGGCAAGTGAAAAACCAAGGTTCAGTTCACCAATCATTTTTAAGCCATTTCACAGGGGATAGAAGCCCGTGAGGGTTAAGTTCCCCGAAATAATAGTTGTCGCTACCTGTGGAAGCCGTTACACCGGAAAATGTGAGTGAAGTGACAAAAATTACAATGAAAGATCGTAAAGTGAAGCTCCGAGAGATTGCTGAGATGACACAGATATCATATGGAAGTGTATTTACTATCCTTCATGAAAAATTGAGCATGAAAAAGGTTTTTTCCAAGTGGGATTGCTTTCGATGGAACAAAAACAGCAACGAGTCGATGTTTCAGAAAGCTGTTTATCGCTATTTACTCGCAACAAAAAAGATTTCTTGTGTCGTTACGTGACCATGGACGAAACATGGATACATCACTACACTCCAGAGTCGAAGCGGCAGTGGCGCACAGCTGGCGAAAGCCGTCCGAAAACGCAGCAGTCAGCTGGCAAAGTCATGGCGTCAGTTTTTTGGGATACGCATGGCGTGATTTTCATTGACTACCTCGAAAAAGGTAAATCGATCAACAGTGATTATTATATTGACTTGCTAGTGCGTTTGAAGGAGGAAATCGCAAAAAAACGACCGCATAGTCTCGGGACTTATTGATCCATGTGTTATTTACAGCTGTTGCCAATGGCGCAACAGAAATATTTGATATAGTATCGTTTCCTACACTTCCCTCCAAATTTCCATGCCATACCAATATGAAGACTTGGAGCTTCGAAAAATTTACCGCACATCAGCTCCGCTACACGCCAGGTCTTTAGTGGCATCAGGACTCGAACCCACGAGTTAAGAGAAACAAGAACGACCGCAAGCTCGCGACCAGGACCACGCGGCCGTCGTATCTAGTTTGATATTTGAACCAATTTCTAACTTTAAACGGGAAAACAAAAAGGGGGGGGGGAGAATGCATATTTATAAAATATACTTTGACTTTAAAATTTAAAGATATGCTAAATGGATATATACATTGTTACCGTGAAACGAAAGGCCACTCCACCTCATATGTGTGAACTTTATACAAAACCCCAAAATGCTCCAACAGATATGAAAAAATTATCCCATTAAAAGTTTTGAAAGAACAAATTTCGCCATCACACTTCATTTTGAAATTTGGTCGAGTGAATATTTTGTCGTTGACTAAAACAATATTCCCCTGGTTAGAAAATAAAAAATTTCAATAGCAACAGCGCACCAGAGTATGAGGAAAAAGAAAACATTCTTACGATGAGTTTATGGGCCGCTGTAATCTAGTTGTCAGGGTCGCGGCCGGCAGTTTTTTGTCAAGTCGTAGGTTCGAGCATTGATACCACTAAATATCCGCCGTGTAGCCGGGGTTGATGCACGTTAAATCAAAGTAGTTGGCATGGCGTGGAAGCTAGAAGCGGGAAATTCCTGGTTAGGTGTCGTCCTTGTCACTTCATCAAAGTTCAAAACTACTAGGTACGTCGCCAATAGCCATCGTGTTACTTCTAGAACGGATTTAATAAAACCAAACCAAGATGCCACATCCAATGTTCAACATATGAATCACCTATAAACCGATAACGATGTTCCGGATACCGCAGCAAATATAGATGCCAGAAAATCAATCTTTAACCCCAGACATCATGCTAAAATTCATTCTCAAGTATCGGGTTTCTTCCAGACCATTAATCAACTAAAAATTCTAGCTCCAATTTTTCACCCTCTTCAACATCTTTCAAAAATTAGAGCTACAAAAGGTCGCATCGCATCAATAAATTGTATAGACTATTGAGACCGTCATGGACAAAAAAAAAAGAATGTGATCTACATTGAATGTTAACTTAAATTTTAATCCACTTGGCATTTGTATTTGTTCCCAGTACGCAAATAGTGTTTTTTCCCGTGTTGTTGAGATACAGGAATTTGTAAATATTAACTAGCTTCATTGAAGCTAACAACTTTTGCAACCCTATCCAATATGGCTTCTTAAGAAATTTCAAAAACTTTCCGAAACCATCTTTCAAAATAAATGTTCAATTGGAGTATTCTTTCTAGACGTATTAAAAGTTTTTGATGAAGTCTGGATAAAAAGTTTTATCTATGTATTAATCACTATATTATTTCTCCCCCACCTCGCTCTCATTTTTCTGTTTCACTCCTTCTGCATTAAAAGATCACTTTACAAATATGCAATAATTAAATTCCTCAATTATTTCCTAATCTGTTTTATTCTCATACTCCATTTTCTTTGTTCACAATATTTAAGCTTTTTTAGTTCCCAGAAACGTATGAGTTCAGCTATGACAGAGGTCCGATCACCCCAAACTAAATTCTCTGGAGAGGGCTCATAAGCAGTCCCATATTTTCCCTGCAAAGATCATGCAAGTTCAGTAATCACAGCTACCAACAAAGAATTCAATCATTCAAAAACCTTATTAAACTCCAATAAAAATCAGGAAGAAAGAAAATTTTATTCTCTCTTTGTATAGTGGTGTGCAAAAATTAAGGACGAAATGGCTTTTTCGATATAACATTCCAAACGGACACAAATAATACCTTAAGATCCCCAAGACGTAAGAGCATTAGTAATGTAAGCAAACCTGACCAAAAAAGAAATCAAAAGGATAAAAATGAACTGTATTGAAAAAGTAGCATGAAGCACAATGAGATTGAAGACCGAAACATCCATGTGACAGGTGTCCAGACAGAAACATCCTGCTTTTAGTAGGGAATATGATCTCCACTAACTTCTACTCAGGTTTCACATCTTCTGCCAGGCCGAGTGGAAGGTTGTCAATTAGTTTCTAAGGCATTGTAGCCTATTGGTCTTGTACCGCCAATCTGAGCTTCAGAATTGTTACTGGTGGTAAGTTACGTGCTTCCAAGCGACTCACCAGAAAGTCCCAGACATATTGGATAGGATTTAGATCCAGAGACCTTGCTAGCCAATCCATGAGTTCAATATCCTCACTATTCAACAGCTCTTCGATAGCTACTATGCGATGAGCTGGCGTAATGTTGTCCATGAAAAGGAATTGCGGATCCATTGTGCCTCTAAAAAGATACACATACGGAAGGAGAATCTCATAGGAATAGTGGGTCCCAGTGACTGAAATTCCTTTTAAGTTTTGAATGTTAGTATGTCAAACAAGCATGATGCTCCCCAAACGGGAACATCTCGACCTTCAAACTGGTATCTTTCGATGATGTTGAAGGGGCTATTGCGGGTTCCCCGCTCTCTCCAGATGTGTATGTCTCTAGAATCTCTACTCAGATTAAATCTACTCTCATCCGTAAAGAGTACTCAATCCCATTGATTATCCATCCAATTCTGGTATTCCCGGACGACAGAAAACACATTCTCCGATGAGCAGGCCTTAAAGGTACATACCGTATAGATCGTCGTGCAAACAGACCACCACTGTGTAGCCTTCAAGCTACGGTAAAAAGTGATATCGGTCATCCAATTGCCTGTGCCATGTGTCTTGCGATTTCTCCTGCTGTCCACAGCATGTTCTTTCAGTCCTATTGGGCAATATACCGGTCGTCCGCTGGTGTGGTTGCTCGTGGGCGACCACTGCTGATCCTGAAGTTTGAAATTATCTCCAAGGTAGTAAAACGATACTGTGGTCAATCCCAAATTCCGCAGCCACTTTTGTCATACATTGACCTTCCTCTATCTGTTCAATGATTCGACCATGGGTAAAATCATCCAAATGTCATCTAAGTGATTGATTGTTCGACATTTTACACTGAGGCACCAACTCGACGTCGTTTAAATTGATACATGCCGTGCAATCGCTTTCCCAGAAAGTCTGAGCTTACAACGTCGGAGGGTTTTATCCCGCTCCGATACTCCCGCATAACATCTAGCTGCATATCTGCGCATGGGCTCCCGTATCTTACCCTAGTTAATCTCCTGACTGGTATTTTAGTCGGCTCTGCCTCTTCGTTCTGCTGATAAGCTAATTTTTTGACTTCATCCTTAATTTTTTGCTCACCAGTGTACTTCATCGAACCCACACGCTACGTGATGCCTATATTACTGTTTTATTTCTGTCCAAAATATTTTGTAATCTCAACTCCACTCTAGGACAAGTTTGCAACCTAGGATCTTTTGTTCCAAACAAATACATATTAAATGTTTCTGACTCTAGACATTTTAATCCTAACTTTCTAGGTAAATTTCGTTTAATAAACCTATTGTTACAAACGGGAGTTAATGCTTCCCTGCAACACCGCTCTTACAACGGAAAAGATAGAAAAATGGAGCTATCACCTGTCAGCAATAGAGAGTTCAAGCAATTGATCCCTTCACATTAGCGACCATTTGGTGACTTTGCGATAAACTTGGTGAGTTTGGCCGACAAATGGAAAGATCTAGAAGATGCAGGAATCTAGACGAAAAATTGAACGGGAAGAAATTTTCAGACTTTTAGTGAATTTTCCCATGTGTCGTCTCGCCTAGCCGGAAAAGTATAGTACTCCTAAAGCTACAGTCGGAGGAAGATCAGTCTGAAGAGGAATCGGTCTGTGTGCGGAATCACTAAGAGGAAAAGTTTTGTTCACTAAGCGGAAAAGTTTTGTTCACTAAGAGGAAAAGGGCTTATAAAAGCTAGAATACAGTTTTCTTCTTTAATAAAATCATGAAAACCACTTTCAAAAGTCCTTTGCAATATCTTGTTTTTTTCCCCAATATATTTGATCAAATTGTTATTATCCTCAGCACATTCATTCTGCTCTTCCAAGCATGGGAATTGACTCAAATCTTCAGTTTCTAACACTGAGATGAACTGTTTTAATTTCATTTCAAACATAAACTGATGCTATTTACTAAGCTAGGAAGTAATTTATTCATGTCTTGTAGTTTTAAATTTCGATCATTGAGATGGCCAATAATATGAACTAAAATTCAAATCAAATAGCTAGTTATTGTGAAATAATAGCGTTCTTTCATCATATAGTTAATTTTCCTGTTCTAAAAAATTTGAAACAGCATTTTTCTACTTCCAAAATCTACTCGGATCATGCCCTCTAGAAAGCCAACGCATTTCACAATGAAGGTTAAGAGCACCATTTTCCAAATCTAACAATTCACAATATTCTTTGAATTTTCGTATGTTTAATGTTCTTGCTCTAATTTTATTCACACATTCCGCAACAGGTAACATAATATGTAGTTTATTTAAAGTTTTGACATTCAGTGCCTCTTATACTACAATGATATTTTAGTATAGGATTATTTAAAACATTTTCAAGCAATATTTATGTGCCATTGACTTTACTCATCATTGATGGTGCTCCATCAGTACACACACTGATGAGTTTACTACAATCTACTTTTAGATTTTCTAGGCATGATTTTACTTTTTCAAATATGTCTAATCCTTTCGCTTTATTATGATATGACTCCAGAATGACAAGTCCTTCACAAAACATGAAAATATTATCCATTTCTCTTATAAAAATGTTTAATTATGCAGCATCAAATATGTACGTTGATTCATCCAAAGCTAGAAAAAAGAAAGAACAAGTTCCAATTACAGGAATACATCCGGAGAAAGTACCTCGATATTTCTCATAACTGTCCGCCTTGACCTTTCAATACCTTTATTATCAAAATGACGAGCAAATATTGGAAGACAATGCTTAACAATTTCTTCGTCGTCAGAAAAGGTTTCTTTTTTGCCAATGCTGAGAAATTTCATTCGACACTTCTGTCATTGCTAAATCCTCAGAACTTACTTTAATAAACATATTTTGTATTCTTTTGATTTCTTCCTTTTTCTTAGGCACATATTCTTTTTGCAGCTCATCCCCAAGAATGAAACAACATCATACTCACATAGAGAAAATTTCATATTTTTTTGTATGTGAGTATGATGCTGTTTCTCATAGAGTTTATAATGATCATGTCTATTATAATGTCAAAAAGTACATTCACAAACAATGCAAAAATGTTTTTCATGATGAATTTGCTATAAATAATTCATTTCTCCCAGCTCATTAAACTCATACCTACTACCACTTTCTGCGCTTCTTTTGGTTATTTATTTTGCACTGAAATAGATAAAAGGAATTTTAAGAAAGCGCAGAGAAGTACAAAACTTTAAAAAATTTTGAAAAAGAACAAATAAATCACAGTTACATACATCGTATCAGACAAAATAAAAATAACATTCACACAAACACCCAAAACGTTCTCGCAAAAACTCTGCTCCAAAACTCGATATCATGAAGCGCCATTTGTAATCATCCAATGCACAACATTTGGCTCATACAACACGGTTTGACCACCTGTGTTCTATGTAATGTATTATTCACTTTTTGACACTTCTACATTCCTTTTTAATGGCCACGATTGCCTAGTGGTCATAATCGTGGATTCACAACTGGAATTGTTTTCGTCGAATCATAGGTTCAAGCCGTAATGCCACTAAAGTACCCTCGTGTAACGTGGCTGATTCAAGTTAAATCTGGTTGGAGTCCCAAGTCCTCCGGTTGACGAGGCGTTGAAGTTTGTTGAGAGGTGGCCATCTCAGGTATTGTCCTTGTCACTTAATTTAAGTTCGAAATTACGAGGTCTTTCGCCAATAGCCCTCGTTGTGTTTCTACATGCTACGTTAAAAAGCAATCACATCGCTAACTTTTCTACATATTGGCAGCAAAGTGTGACTAGTCGGATAAGCCCATCGAGAAAAATTCAGATAGTTGTTGTCGATTTCTAGTTTCAATGTCAGTTTTCACCTCGTCATCAGAACGAAAGTGGTAACTCTTGAAGTGCATTTTCATGTTGGTAAAAGGGAGAAAGTTGCGAAGTGTAAGATCGGTTACAATGACTCCTCGCTGTTTCAATCCCATCTTCATGTGGGTCACCATCGACACCCGAGAACAAAGAAAACCAGTGCTTTATATAGAGAATACGAGTATCTTTTAGTTACAAAAATAATAATTGCGAAACAAATAATAAAAAAGCTGTGAGCATGGAGACATTATTTTTCAATTCATTGAGGCTTAAGATTTTTATTCAACTTGGAAAAAAAAAATACTACAATAATGTTTTATAAAGTCCAAAATGTGTTGCTTCTGTGTAAATGTTATACATTTTTCTATTTTAACACTTCCAGCCATCTGTTACATTTTAATTTCGAAATAATGTTAGGCTTTCAAATGAATTTTATTTGTTAAAACAAATATTTGCGAAAGAAACTGAGTGTGATTTCCTTTAAGATATTCTTTAAATCCATTATCAGTAAATGCTAAGAATGAAGATTGAAAGTCAAGGTTGAGAAGGCTGAAATTTGTATATTTCTTCCCGCAAGTAAATAGCATTTTTCAAATTAAAAGAAATTGTGGGGGAAACCCTTCTGTCGTCACTAGACGTCAACTGTCATGTGTAATATATAACTGTCTAGCGGCGATTAAAAAGAGTATCTTTTCTTGTTTCTTTCTTTTACAGCAGTCTGGTAATAATTTTGATACATAAGATGCATTTTTTTTTCACAAATAAAGAAGAGCTGTTCTAAATTTACTCCAAGAATTTGTGTTTTGAATTTAAAATATTTTCTTCCTCTTTCATACAAAGAGGGTTTAAGGTATCCGTACACCTTCGAAGAAAATTTTTTGAAATACATTGATATTTGTTATAAAAATACTTTTTTATGCTAAAATATAACCTAAAACTATGACAAACACATTTAATAATTTGCTTTTAAATCAAAAAAAAAATTTTGGAGTGAAAAACATAGTGAAAATAGTACATAAATTGATTATTAGAATAACGCTCATAACTCAAAAGTAAACAAAAATATCTTTATTCTGTAACTTTTATCTTATTCATCATAACATGTTTTGGGGCTGGTACTACTTTCATGATGAAAATCTTATTACAATAATTTTTATTGTGTTTCGAGTCAAATAACAATGAAAAATCATAAAAAAGTTAAAACAATACATGATTTACACCTTTGTAACTAAAAATATATCAATTTTATAATCATGAAAGTGGTAGGGGTCCTTAAAAATTGTATAAGGAAGACACTTGCAAAATTTCAATTAATTTGGTTCATAACTTTTTCTGATATCTACGTTGCCATATGTAAATATGTCAAGAAAACTCATTTTGAGAAAAATCAAAAACAAACTTTCAATTGCAATTTTTAATAATAAACATAATAAAATATATTTAAAATGCCCCTGATTTATATATAACACCTTCTTTGCTTTCTAATACATTAATTTTTTTTTTCCTAAGAGCTCTGAGTATTTTTCGACGCTGCTTTACATTTGGTGTTGAATGACGTGCAGCATCAAAAATTCGACAACTGTCAAGGTGTTTGTAAGATTTTAAGGTAAAATAACCAGGCGTTACATTTAATTTCCTTAAAATTTCAACACAGCCCTTGTACCCATCATTAAACTGTATAACAGCATCCAATGCACCAGATTTTAAAATTTTAAGGCACACGAAAACCTCTTTCGGTACCCTCTGTCAAATTATGCCATTAAAACATTCATTGGCATTCTGTGTCTTACCATGAAGGCACTTTGACAGAAGTTCTTTAGAACACAGTTCTAAATATGTAGGTTTAATTAAATTTAATACATCATTGGATAAGCCATTATATTTTTCTTTGGGCTTTTTGCCGCATGACAGTGCTCGCTGATAATAACACCAGCTATCTTTCCCGATAGTGCACTGTCCATGCATGGGTTTCTTGCCACTCGATGCACAGTGGTACAAGGCCGCAATGACGTTCTGTTGAAGTTTGAGTAGATTGCCTACATTACTTCGAACAGCAATTCCATAGTAATTTTGCAATCTGTCAATAAACGAATCGGTAAGTTTACCTTTACCAGATAAACTTTTATTTTTGGATTTCAGTTTGTGCAATCTCGCACCTACTCTTTTCTGAACATGCCCAATGCATTCCAGTTTAGTTACGCTATCTTTCCCATATGTGTCTTTCACGCTGATGAAGCCTTTAGAATCCCCGTCTCCATAATAGTGTGAATACTTCAAACCTCGTTTCACAATTGATCGTTTGAAGATCCTGTTTGCGCCAACAGCTTCCATCTTTAATGAGGAACCTTTAAAATTGCTTCGACACACATGATCTGCTTCAAGCGTCTCGGATACAATACCTTTAGGCATTTTCGAAAGCTTTCTGCAGGTCGGACAATATGATGACATTATTTCAATATCCACTACTTTGCCAGTGTCGATTGACAAAGCAGCAACACACCCATTCATAGAAGTGTAACCTCTACACTGCCATGTTCCATCGACAGAAACACCGCATTCAGCTAATTTATTTTTAGATGAATGAATATTCAAAACTTCCTTAGCTGCCTTTTGCATCGACAGTTCACTTACTTCTGAAATCACAGACATAAGTTTATTCTCATGATTGGTGTATGCAGTTTTACTGAGCCTGGGTAAATTTAATGTTGCACATAATTTATATGCAGCAGAAAAACCTTTCCCAATTTGTCTCATGGCATAAACAAATCTTGCATTTATCTCAGGATAGTTTAATGTTTTCTTCGAGCTGGAAAATCCTGTGCAAAAGTCACAATGCTTACATTTTATTGCAAAACTTGAGCACAATCCATACCTCGAGTCTTCATGTAACAGCAAACCATCGTGGAAGCATTTGGGGCAACAAAGTTGTAAAATTGAGCATAGAAGGAGTTCTATGTCAATAATTCTGTTACCGGTTAGCGGTTTATTTTCATATTCAGCAATTTCTTCATCTAGAATGGCAGAAAGGTTCAATTTTGAAGCACTGGCATTAGCAGTTACAGTACTATTTTTGCTATCATTTTTGGTAAAACCATTACCACGAAATTGTCTTTTTCTTTTAACACTAATTCTCCTTTTTGAATTTCCCATTTTAAACGAAAAAAATTGAGCTTTTCAACAATAAAAACAATCTTAATCAGAAACTTATAAGAATGAGAACAGAAACCAAAACAGATGTAAACAAACAATAACGATTCTCTTTTCTTGCCAGATTCAAGATAAAAATGTATTTAAAAACCTGTTGCCAAATGTATTTTCAAACATTCTGAAAATTCAGATTCATGTTTTAAAATTTATTTATTTTGTACCATTGTACATATAAAAGATATTTCGAAAAATAAAAATGTAAACAAACATTTCTTCCAACTTCCTGTCTGCAGAAATGCACTTCCGGTTTCAAAAATCAGCAAACGAGTAAAATTCAAATCCCTGTAACTTAAGTTCTAAATAAGGTATAAGCAAAATTCAAACACTATTAGAAAGAAAAAAGTTTAAAATTTAAACTGATGTTAAAATTAGAAAATCGAAAATTTTGACAAAAATGACGTTTTAAAGGTGTACGGATACCTTAAAAGGTACCCGTGTAAAGAATTGAAAATCGGGTGTTAGGAATAGGATAACATACTATACTATCAGAAAGTGATCGGTTTTTCTTTTTTCTAAGAAGTCCATGAATCTGCCTCCCATAAGGTTTACAGCCGATGAGATCATGTTCGTCTTCTATGAAATAAGAGGTGTGTAAATCAAATAATGAGACTGATGATAAAAACATTTTATTTTGATTTCAAACACATGTTTATTATTACTTTCAATATACACCTCTTTTCTATCCCTACAACACTTCATGCGAATCTTCCATTATTCGAAACTCTCCTGGAAGCCTTCTGTCAGCTCCTTCAGTACGCGTGTCCCTTTCTCTTGCTCAGCTTCATCGGACCCAAATCTTGTTCCTTTTAATACAGATTTTCTTAATTAGGAACCAGATGGAGGTCGCGCGGTCCAAGATTCGACGAATAAGGCGAATGTCCTAACACTGGGATTCTGTACTTGGCTAAGAAACCTCTTGACAGACAATGTGGAATATGCCAGCACATTGTCTTAAAGGAAAAATTTATCGCACAGACTATTTGTCAATTCCTACAGTCTCAGCAGTCGCACGAATACTTAACCGGCGGTCAGATCGAACCATATTACCTTTGTTTGTTTGTTTTTTATCGATATTGTCATCCGTTTTTGATGTGAAAGGGCGCCCCCGACGTGAATCATCTTCAATGTCTTCTCTGTCATCCTGAAAACGCTTAAACCACTCAAAAACACGTGCACACGATAAACATTCATTGTCAAACACTTCTTTCAATAGATTATAAGTTTCACTAGTGGTTTTTCCAAGTTTCATGTGAAATTTCACAACAATTCTTTGCTTTGTTATTACGCTTATCGTTCTTCCGGCGAAACAAAAAAAAAAAAAAAAAAAAAAACTTCAATGCGAGTGAAGGCGACGAGTATACGGATTTGTGTACAGAAGCGAGAGTAACTGTATTCCAAAGAGAAGGCTTCACGCTGAACAGCAGCTTTGGGCGCATGCGCACTTCTGTATCAGCATCAGTCTCATTATTTAATAACCACATCTCGTAGATTCACCTAAATAAACCCATTGTTTTGATCATAAATCAAGATGTGTAATGACAAATTTCGGTCTCATCGACAGTGAGAACTCGACGCAGCAGCACTAAAAACTATCCTAAGCATGAATGTCAGATTTCTTTTGATGCCATTTAATTGATGGCATCAAAAATGATTACATCAATTTGCCAAGGCAAGTTGGAACCGGTCAAAAACATGTACTTTTTTTTTTTTTTATCTATCCTCGTACTTTGATTATATTCAGTAATTTATGAAGTAATTTCTCAAAACATTTGTTTTGATCGTTAAAAATTATGAAATATATGAATATTGCATTTTTAATTGAAAAATAATTACTTAATTGGTGCTTGCTTCCGTGCACGAAAGGACAGTTCTCTACATATTTCATATTTTAGAAAAGTTTAATTATTTTTAAAAACGTAAAAAGCACGTGATTAAGTAGAATAAAGTAAACGTCAAACGTAATCAAAATCTTAAGATATTCAGGTTTTCGCTGCAATTGGGATTAGAAACGTTGCATTTTATTTTGAAACCACTCAAAAACGCGTGCACACTCACAAACGTTTCATTTTCATTTTATTATTTCAAAATTTAAATTGCGCGTGTTGCCAAGCTATGCACTAACTCTAAAAATGGCGGAATTTAGCAATAAGTTTCAAATGCTAAAAAGAGACCTGCTTTTTTTCATTTCTTAAAAATTATATTTGGGATAAATAAATTTTATATAGTTTGTAGTTTTTTTTTTTTTTTTTTTTTTTTTTTGAAACCTGAAAACTCGTATTACTCTAGAAGAGAATTATTTTTAAAAAATTTGTAATAAAATACAATAAAAATATTTTAAGCTATGATGGTTCTTTTTTTTTTCTTCCCTAAACGAAAATATAATAATTTAATAACATCACTAATTAAAACATTTACTGAAAGTTCTTATGTTTAACAATCCTACTTACAAGTCCTTTTTAATTCGTGAATTTAATGTTAAACCACGCAGTTTGTAACTACATTCTAAAACTTAGTTTTAATTATTAAAGCTTTAATTGTTCATATTATTAAAGTTTTAATAGTTCAAAATGTGGCTGTAAAATGGTATCCCCTATGGATATGTTAAGTCTTGAGATTTTTTTGAGGAGAATAGATTTATTGAGAAAATACGAAATGACATATTTTTTGTGTTTAGTAACCCTCTTGCTCTGAAATTAATAACAGAATATTTTATTTATTGACTCAAAATGGCTGAAAAACGGGATGCTTAAGATTTCTTGCCTACTGAATATTTTATTTTCATTTTATTCAGGGAAATAAAATTTTCATTAGTTTTATTAATGTCACACCAGAAGCAATATGAGGGCTATTGGGGAAGGACCTCGTAATTTTAAACCTCGGTCAAGTGACGAAGGCGGCATCTGAGCGGGCATCTCCCTCTCCTAACTTCCCACCACGCCAACAGATGGACTTTGAGCTTCAGCAGACTTAATGTGCATCAACCCCGGCTACACGGCGGGTCTTTAGTGCTAAAGGTTCCAACTCATGACTCAACGAAAACCGTCACTCGCGCGACCGTGACCATGACCATTAGACTACCACGGCCCCACACATTTTGAGGAGGATATAAATTTATTAATATACGAAATGAGACCAATTTTTGTCTTTAATAACTTATTTGACCTAAAGACATTAATAAAATTAACATTACGTTTACGAATTCAATAATGCCGGAAATCGGAAGAGTTTGAGACGGATTTCTTTCGACCTGAGAAAATTTTATGAGAAGGGTAGATTAACTAATAAACAGAATGAGATAAATTTTGTCTTTTGAAATCTATATGGTTTAAAGATAATTATATGTTTATGATTACATTCACGAACTGAAAATATGTTGGAGCACGGTGGCCTTGCGATTTCTTTCGTACTGAGAAATTCTTAAGGAGGTGTAACTTATTACGAACGAACGCAGTCAGGCTAGAGATAACTATTGAATTTTATTTTATCGCTAAATATGCGCCATGTTACACACACTAGATCCTCGTTTCCGTCTTCCTTCCTTTAGTCTCTCTTTCGTAGGTACGCGCGCATCTCAGCTTCTGTGTCTCATTGGATGACTTCTTCCTTGACGAAATCAACTGGTTTGTACGAGACGTTCGCTACAAACTCCTCCTTCCTCTGGAGAGAACTTTTTCTGATAAAGGAAAAGTTCTGTTCGTTGAAGTTCAATAAAATATTTAGATATCAGTAGGAGATGACACTATACGATTCAGATGACACAGTACGGATTAGGCTACACAGTACGAATTTAGATGACACACAGTATGATTTAGATAATAGTGTACGATTTCCCTCTGACCAAAATTATATACTATATTACACTAACATTTAAAAAATTCAAAGAAATAATCATAGGTTATCTTATTCGTATATGTACATATATACTATATTTCTATTTAATTAATAACTTGCACAATAACTCAAATCATACTGCTTTAGTCAATATTCATATAAACATCACTTCTATTAGAATTATATAAAATATGAAACAAACATTCTCTTAGCTATAGTTTTCAAAAGAAAAATTAAAAATTCATATACATACATGTTTTCATCAAGTTAAAACTGAAAGGTAGTTCAAACCACACAGGTTATTCTCAGAAGTAATACTCCCATAAATCTATTACAATTTCTTTACTATATTAGCAACAAATATCACAAACACTTTGACTTATATGCACAGTGATTAGTAAAATCAATTTACCTTTCTTATTAGATGTTTTCTTCTGTTGCCAAGAGACATTTTGCATAGCATTCTAATGCATAATCTAGCATCGTAATATTAAAATGAAATAACAGTGTTTCTCTATTATAACTTTTAAGAAAATATGTTAGTACAGCAAATATTTATAAAAATAAAACTATCAATGTAAATTCGTGTATATATACTATCAAAAATGTATGTTATTTATAAGTGTGATAAAATTTTAAAAATCAATTATACTCTCAGAAATTTGAAAATTTACATAAAATGTAACAACATATTTATGCACTCTTGTTTAACGTTATGACATCAATTATTAGAAATTGGACTTATTTTTGGAAAAAAAAAAAAAAAAAAGAATGTCACATGTTTTCTGTAAGAAAAAGAAAATTTAGTGTTCAGTATAGAGCTGAAGCAATAACACATATCTTGGGAAAATATATATTAATCTCTAATCATTTCTCTGAGCCAGGATTATTCTAATACCATCTCTTTCTCTTCATTGTAGAAGGGGGACTTCTTGGGCTGGAATCCATTCACACCGCCGGGCTCAAAGGGGACTGGTTTTAGCCTTCCTTTGTGGTTGTAAAATTTTCCTATCTTTGTAAAAGGGGACTCTCCCATCAGGAGCTCAATTACTCTTTTCTTTCTGTCCACCTTGCTGTTTTTCCTTCCTTCGAGTGGAACCCCTAGTCTTGTTGTGGTACTTATATTTCTTTCTTTTGGAAAAGTATCTGATATCTTTTACGACATTTCTTCCCTTGGAATAGAATCGTTCCTTTCGCTGTAAAATTTGTTTTCTTCCTTTCTGGGTGGAAATCTATTCACTTGTTTTGTCCACCTAATTATCTGTCTCCAATCCTTATGTTTTTCCAACTGTTTTGGAATTAGTATGGAGTTAATTTTAATTGGCCCTTTCAGTACTAATTCCTCTCTTTTTTCAATGGAAATATTTTCTGCTGTAACATTCTTTTCTTTTTCCGATATTCTTTCTTGTCGAATCTCCAACAGTTTTGTCTTTTGTTCTTCCTCGTGTTTTTCAATCTGCCTTTCGTCTTTTACTTCATTTAGGGTACAGGCTTCATTCCGCAATTTTTCTAATTCATTTAACTGATTAAAAGTTTCAATTTTCTTGCCTTTTTCTACCTTCTGAGTCAAGGGAGCTAATTCTTTACCTTCGTGTTGTGCTTCTATGAACTCACTGGCATTAATTTTAACTAAATTCGTTGTCTAACTCGTCTTCTCCCGTAAATGAAGGTAAAAGGTTTTTCAGATCTTCAACTATATTTTCTTCCATTTCAATTTGGTTATCTTCATTTGTTACATTCGTGTTATTTTATTCTGCTTCCTTTTTTCGTTGACTTCGAGTCTGAATTGCATTCACTATTTCCCCTTTTGGTAGACCCTATTGTTCTACACCCGATTCTAGGAGTGCAGCTGTTTGATTCCCCAAAATATATCTTTCTTGATCCAGTTGTTTCCGAATAACAGCTGCTTTTGTGATAACATGTCCTAGTTCACAATCAATTTCCACTTCTGTAAGAGACAGACAAGTCATATGATCATCTAGAATATGTTGGACCCATTCGCGCTCACCTGTAAGCATTTATGATGTAATATGTTTCTCACAAACAATATCTATTGAAGCTCCTGTATCCCTAAGGATCAGCAGCTGGATTCCATTCACCTTGTTTCCGAAAATATATGGTTCAAGAGAACCGTTATCGGAGCTACTTTTTACTCTATTTATAATTTCAGAGGGATTTTTTTTATAAATTTAGGACAGTGTGGTCGAAAGTGATCATAAGATCCACATTCAAAATACTGGGGCGAGCGTCTTTTTTCAAAGCCTTGCTGATAGTTATGATTCTTAAGTTCCCTGGTACTTCCAGGATTATTCCAGGGCATATTTTTTCCGGACTTACAATTGGATTGTTCCACTTCTTTTTCGTTGAGTCTCTGGAATATGATAATGGAATTTTTTTTTTCTGGAATGTTTTCCTAACATCTCCAAATTCTTCTATTTTACGAACGAGTTCAACTGGAAATACGATACCACTACATTCATCCAAATGGTTTTCTTTAATTTCAATTGTAGCCTTTTTCTTCAATAGATCTGTTATCATTAAAGCTTTTAATTGTTCAAAGTTAGTAATATTAAATCCAGCGAGTCACCCTTCAAAATAAGTCTGAAGTTCGTAACAGAAATCATGGCATGTGCTCTCGGAATTTTTCTGGTGTTTAACAAAAAGCTGACGAAATTTTTCAGGGCTTAATTTAAATCTTTTTAGCAGTAACGTCTTTACATGATCGTAATCTGCTACATGCTCTTCTGGCTCTCTCGTGATGATATTTACAATATCATGTGGTAGGACACTGATTAATTGAGGAATCCAGCTTTTTTCTTTATTAATCCTATTCATTCTTGCCTGTCTTTCAAACGAAACCAAAAAAGAGACTTATGTCATCTTCCTTAGCACTAAATTTTGGTAAAAGTTTTCTTATTTCAAAAGTGTTTGAATTGTATCTTTCAATAACATCGTAGTTTTCGCTGACACGTGATGTGCTAGCTTCTATTCTTTCTTCAATTCTTGTGTTCCACATCTCTCGAACGAATTCTTCCCCGTAATTCGTGCTATTTAAAATAAGACTTTTTGAGGTGTATTATTTGTAAATCGTTGGTTACTCTTTCACCTAATCCTTCTGCTATATACCTTAAGTCTACTTTTCGACCTTTTGCTAAATAAGCCATGTTTAGCTAGAATAGGTTTTACACTCAAATATAGATAAAACCCCACAAATAAAATCAATTCAATTGAAATCACAATTTTTCTTAAGAAAAATATGGTAAAATATTATAATCCAAAATTGGTAATTACTTAATATAATTTCTAGTTATTATTTGTATATACTTAGTTATTAATAACAAAACACCATTACTTCAATGATAAAATATTAAACCGTGTTATGACTAACAAACACCAGTAATAAAATAATACTTTTCACCATTTATAGAAATAAAAATACTCGATTAATTACCGGAAAATATTTCTGCCATAAAAAAAAGCAAGTTTTCATCAACAGAACAAAAATTGCAATTACATGAATAAAATTCGAAAGCAAAATATTCTACTGCTCAGCCAAACAGTTCAAAGTCAGACATAAAAAAAATTATCTCTCGTTAAATGTAATTTATCGCTTTTATATCTAAATATTTCCACAATATCTAGCACACACAGGAGGTGTAATATATTAAAATACACAGTATTGTATAATTATGTAACCAAATAACAAAAAATATACTCAAGCGAAGCTCATACTATCACAGGACATGATTTAAATTACCAGAATCAGTTAAATTCTAAAGTATAGGATATACTATTAAAAATAATCATACAATTCAAAATTAATAAAACGATTCACACAAGTTTAAAAAAAACATTCAGGTGGGAAATTCACAGATTATGATATACTGTAGTAAATTCAACTCGAGAACAACGCATGGGATTACGCTTAATTTTAATGCATAGGATATACTTTTAAGATAAAAAAAAAAAAAAAAAAAAAAAAAAAAAAATCACATGTGTTGTAAATAATTGCCCAGACAGAGAAGGAAATCGAACCTGAATTATCCTTGGAAGACTTGTCAGCTCACAATTTTTACACTTGATACTTTCCTTACAACTGGTGCAGGACAGCAATTTTTCTTTTATAGAACACGATTTATTTCCCCCGAATGGTAGGATATCACTGTTATTTTTAAACGCAACCAGGACGACACATCGTATTATTTCTTGTATGGCAATATAGCACTTTTACTTTTCAACAGTGCCAGGACGGTACTCAAGAACACGGATCTGGTTGATCCTCAAAAAAAAAAAAAAAAAAAAAAAAAAAAAAAAAAAAAAAAACGATTTATTAATAAAAAATACAAGTACTATTCTATCACTTCATATGCACGGATAGCATATACACCACAAAACTCGGCAAGATGGCGTACTTCAGCCAACGGTTGGCTTTAACTGTTTAAGCGTTTTTCAATCTTAATGATCGATCATCTCTAGCGAATCTAATTACTGTTAGAGTAATTATTTTTTTTATCTCCTCGGTGCCTCCAGTTAAGACTGTAACTTATTACGAACGAACACAGTCAGGCTAAAGATAACTATTGAATTTTATTTTATCGCTAAATATGCGCCATATTACACGCATTAGATCCTCGTTTCCGTCTTCCTTCAGTCCCTCTCTTTCGTAGGTGCGTGAGCATTTCAGCCTCCGAGTCTCATTGGATGACTTCGTCTTTGATGAAATCAACTGGTTTGTACGTGACGTTCGCTATAAAGGATATATTTATTAAAATACGAAATAAGATAAATTTTGTCTTAAATAACTTACATGATCTAGGATTAACATTACGTTCAGGAATTCAAGATATACTGGAATACGGGATCTTTCTCCTTGGGATTTCTTCCGTACTGAGAAATTTTTAGGAGATTAAATTTACTAAAATACGAGATAAGGCATATTTTTGTTTTTATTAATAACTTTGGTTTTAATGTAACTTCGTTTTTCAATTAACTTCGATACTTATGCGCATCCATCCAGAATATATAGGACTATATAATCTTACCTCGACAATCCAGAGTAAAGAAATGTCAAGAATACGCAACTTTTATTTATTCCAAAATTTAATCCTTATAACGAGAAAAAAATTTCAATTATTCCTTCCGGCCCGATGCGCGAATGTTACAAATGATGTGATGTCTGATAATGAAGTTTATTGACGCAAGAACCAGATGGGGCCACACTGCGCCAAACAAGATATAATTGTGGTCTTGTTAGAAAAAAAAATGGAAAAAGACAAAAAATGGTCCATAAGAAGGAGAGCCGAAAATAGAGAAGGATCTCTAGGGTATTCCGGGGGCGCGTCACCCGTGTTTACCAAAGACAATAAACCCCATGGAAAAGAAAAAAGATCACCAGGGTGCCTTGGAGTCCTGATGAAAGTTACAAATGATTCGTGTGCAAGAAAAGTCTAATACTAAAGTTTATTCAAAACAATGTAGCAAATTAGAAAATGATACATTATTAGGCTATATCTGCCTTCCACAACCCTACACTTCGGCTTCTCCCTTGGCACTGAGCTCTTCGCTCACTAGCAACGCCTTTTACGAAGGCGATTACGAGCTTATCATGTTCAAGCAGAGCTCTCTGGCAGAATGGCGGGAGAATAATGTAACACAGTCATAGGAACCACTCCACTTGAACCAACAGGAACTCTTCTAGGTGCTCAAAACACACACACCATTCATCCTCACTACTATTTCTGACAGCCAGTGAGGTAATGGCATATTATCAGCTCCATCATTACGACTATAGCCTCTCAGAACTCATTACAGCATGCTTGAAATCCATTTCTCTCAAACAGCAATACGGATTATTCTGATTCGTCTAGAGGAGCGCTCTGCGAGCAGGTAGATTCCTACGTCAGAATCACAATTGTACAAAAGCAAAAATGAATGTATGAAAATAACAATCTTTAAAAAACTACATTCTGCTATGAGGGGGAAATATGTGTAGGAATATAAATATTTCCAAAAAACAACGCGAATATAGATACAAGCAACGAAAGACCGTAACCAAGGATTATGCGCAGTGACGCATAATTTCGCTTAAAATTTTTTTAAAAAAAAAACTGCTTTCACACCAAATTAAAATTTCGGGGGGAAAAACTCGCATTGAGTATACATCATCACCCATATTACAAATTTTGTGTCAATGCGCTGAACCATTGTTTATCTACGTCGCGCGTCGAAACTTTTCTTTTTTTATCTAGAATTGTACTAGGCACAGTTAGTTTCCAATCGATTCCAAAAAATCAAATTGCGTTAAAAAAAAAAAAACTAAATAAAATGCGCCCTTTTCGAGCAGCAAAAGTTTGGGAGAAAATTGTTGGTTAATTTTATTAACTTAAAGTTAGAAACAACACAAGGGCTATTGGTGACGAGCCTTGTAATTTGGAACTTCGGTCAAATAGCGAGAAGGACATATGAGCTAATGAATTTGTTATGAGTCGAGGTTGAGATTCATGAACACCCTATCACAGATTGGTACATCCACGATAGTGTGTCGCGAGCTTTGCAAATTGATATGTTTATTAATAGTGTACAACTTGGAGGACCTGATGGGATTGCTGAGGCAGGCAAGTCTAAATATTCGAGAAAATGAAGTATGACAGAGGAAACCTATGAAAGGTGAATGGGTGTTTCGAGGTTCGGATGAAGGTTTGTTCATTTAAGAATCCGCCACAATTTGACGGGTGCGCATATTAACTCTATAGAAGGTACTTGGTAGGCAATCAAACGCATCCATCTAATCACGCTCACAGCCGCCTAGTGATCATGGTTTCATGACCGGCGGTTTTCGTTCTGTCGCGGGTTCGATCCTTGGCCGCTAAAGACCCACCGTGTAGTCGGGGGTGATGCACGTTTAATCTGTCCTCCCGTTGGAGTGGTGTGGAAGTTAGGAGAGGGGGTGCCAGCTCAGGTGTCGACCTCGTCACTTGACCGAAGTTCAAAATTACGAAGTCCGTCACCAATAGCCCTCGTATTAATTTTTATTTCGACGTTTATATAAACCAAATCAAACTAAACTAACCATGCTCACCATGTCAAGGGAACTTGATTCCTACATGACATAATACATTTGAAAGAAAATATATAGCCATTGTATAGAAGACCATGTTTGCAAGGCGCTTTTTAATACAGTTATCAGCCTTTACAAGTCTAACGATAAAGATATACTGGAGAAATAGGAAAGTAAAGAATTTTCATATTATTTCCTTTTCTGCTTTACGGACATCTCATTCCTCCGGAAAAAAAAAAAAAGTTGCCAATTTGGCGATTTTCGAAATCGCGAGAAATGGTAGGGCTAAACTGCATTTTCATTTCATTCAACACATGTTATAGATATAATGTTTTGGCTTTTGGAAGTATCCGTACTCTAATGATATGTCTTGGAAATTGTAGTTAACTATTTCATTGAATAATCAGCTTATAATGGTAACAGGTGAGTTCTTACCTTGAAAATTGAAATCAATAGTGTAAATCAGAGGTTCTTAAACTTTCTAGACTTGCGATTCCCCTCTCATGTATAAAAGTTTTTAACGACTCCCTCCCTCCCTCCCACAACCGTAAGCCTACATGAAAACAAACTGAGTTATTTACATTTAAAAAGTAAATGAATTTAAATTTTATTTAATTAACTCATTTGTGAATTGAAATGAAATCATTTGTGGGAGGGAGGGAGTCTCAATTTTCGCACGAGGACTGTTGGCGACGGACCACGTAATTTTGAACCTTGGTCAAGTGACGAGGATGACACTTCCCTCTCCTAACTTCCACACTACGGCGACCGGGGGTTTAGTTTAGTTTAGTTTTTATTAATGTTGCACTAGAAGCTATTGGCAACGGACCTTGTAATTTTGAACATCGATCAAGTGACGAGGACGACACCTGAGCTGGCACTCCCCTCTCCTAACATCCACACCACTGCAACGAGAGGACTTTGGGCCCCGAACAGATTTAACGTGCATCAGCCCCGGCTACACGGCGGGTCTTTGGCGGCCAAGGATCGAACCCGCGACTGAACGAAAACCGCCGGCCGCTAGTCCACGACCTTGACCACAAGGCTACCGAGGCCCCACGGCGACAGGGGGACTTTGAGCCTCGACCAGATTTAATGTGCATCAGCTCTGACTACACGGTGGGTCTTCGTGGCACCAAGGCTCGGATCCACGACTCGACGAAACCCGTCGGCCAGTAGTCCCCGACCATGACTACTAAGCAACCATGGCCCCTGACCCAAAAAATTTGTGAAAAGAGTTAGTTGAATAATTTGTAACAAATGTATAAACGTTAATGAAAGAAAATCACATTTTACTGAAATGGATGTTTTTTTATGCGTATCAAATTAAACCTTTGGTGCAGTATTTCACGCTGCTGGATATAAGCATCTTCAAAAATTTTCAGCGCTGAATGATATTTGGATGTAATTAGTATTAAAACTGAGAGAGTGAGTGAATGCGAGGGTTATTGGCGCAAGAGCCAGATGGGGCTATGCTGCGCCGAACGAGATTTAATTGTGGTCTGGCAAATAATATCGACAATATCAACCACAACAGGATGACTGCGATCGTCCAGATGTACTAATGTTTCCAGGACGCTCATGATATTAGTATAAACAACGAACTTTCGAGAACTGGATTTCTCGATAAATCGAAAGGCATCAACTTCAGCAGTACATATACTGCAGGAACCGTCGAGCGATAACTGTGCCTGATGTCATTCGAAGCGACACCACAGCTTACGTATCTAGTTTCCTTCGATCCGTCCGTGTAGATCGGAATAAAATCTACATACTGACAATGATGGAAGGCAAAGAGGCTCTGGAAAACAATTGGACATGTGTTGCATTTACTGCATGAGACAAAGGGGTTATAATAAATAAACTTTGGCATATTCCAAGGAGGAAATTTGTAAGACTGTTGGACACCTAAGCCATGTAGGCTGAGTTCCTCGATGTTTTCTTTTACCTTCTCGGAGAATGGTCGGATGCAAGATGGTAAAGCATCGTACACAGTCTCCGTAAAGATGTACTAGTCATTAGTTGACAAGAAGGAGGGTCGACAATAGAGAAGGATCTCTGGGTAACCTGGGGGTAGAAATAAAACTGAAAAAGTCGTTTCATATCAGGATGTAGCTTGAGTGACAGAAGATCGTTTTATGCAATTTCATAAATTGTGAGAGATTCAGCACTAGAATCGATCCAGAATTCAAAGATTTTTGTTAAACTTCTGAATTACAATGCGACAATGCTATAAATTATGCGCATAGTGATTTTTTTTCAATATAAAAATGATTTACAGTTCACCTTAACCAGTATCATGATTTTATAATTGTACTGCATAGAATATTTTATGTATTAACTCAAAGACAACTAACATATTACGAAAATTCATGTGTCTAAATTAAATTTTCGTGATCCCATCATTTCGCTTACAATCCAATTGGGGTAGCGAACTACATTTTAGGAGCACTAGTATGAATGATATTCTCAATTCAGAGCGCTGGTGTAAATGATACTTTCAATTCAGAGCAAAGGTGTTTAAATTTTCAGCACTTTCCTATTATGAATACATCTTGTAAAATCTGCCTCGTATTATTTCTAATATTTTCCATGTATCGGCAACTTGTTCTTGCAATAATATACAGCTCTAGTTTCCTGTTGAATAAACGGCGCCGGGTGAGACGTAAGGTAAATAGAACATACAAATTAATAATAAGAAAGAATGTCAAAAATAAATAAGAAAACACTTTTTGATGGGAATATACTTGCGACTCCTTTCACATATCAGTACGTTCTCGAAAATCTTGGAGCCATACTATTGACGGCGTGGATTTGTATAAAGAGTCAAACACAAATTTTCCAATTTATACATAAAACAATAACCATATAATTTATTCCTTAAAACAACTAAAATTTAAGTTAAATAAAATTTTTGAAAAATGTATACTTTTAAAACAAATTTCTGAGCATCAATTCTGATAAACATGAAGTATTTAAATATATTATTGATGTATTTGATATTACGCAGGTAATAATTTGACTGATACGAAGATTAAAAAAAAAAGCTTCTTAATCATACAGAAAATGTGTATTTCTAGAGAATCACTGAAAGTTCATATTCACCTAGATTTAAAAAAAAAAAAAAATACAATTTATTATAATTGAGAGAGTGAGTGAGTGACTGTGAGGTTTTATGGTTATAATTGAGAGGAAAGGCTAACTATTTCTTTTCAAAAAAAATTAGGTAAACTCACTAGGAGAAAAGTATTCATCGCTCTTCCATTTTACAAGCTTTTGTTAAATTTGCTTTCTACACATATATGCTTTTCGAGATAGATTTAAAAATTTGTGTCCTCGACTTTAACCTACTTCCTACCATCTGATCCAGCTGAAATTTTGCAAAATGACAATACTATAC
Organism: Nephila pilipes; assembly: GCA_019974015.1. Classification (NCBI taxonomy): domain Eukaryota; kingdom Metazoa; phylum Arthropoda; class Arachnida; order Araneae; family Nephilidae; genus Nephila; species Nephila pilipes. Next base: position 77,204 of record BMAW01011542.1, read on the forward strand.
TATGATATGCTGAAGCTGAGATGGATGATGATAGTGAAGTTTTATTGGCGCTAGAGCCAGATATGGCCATGCTGCGCCAAATAAGATTTAACTGTGGTCTAGACCAGAAAAAAAGACGCAAATTGTTTGACAAGAAGGAGGGTCGAAAATAGAGAAGGATCGTTACAGTAACCCGAGGGCGCGTCACCCGTGTTTACGAAAGACAGTAAGCGCCATAGGAAAGAAAAAGATCACTAGGGTACCTCGGGGTCATGATGCCCGTACTTACCTAAAGAAGGCAAGTCCCTGAGGTCCCCTGATATAATTCCCAGGGGCAGGGTGCCCGGCTATACCCCCAGACGCTGGGTACCTATTTTAGTCGCCTCTTACAACATGCATAAGCTACATTGGGACTATTCTGTCGTTCCCGGTTGAATTAGAGATGGATGTCCAGGTTTTGCAGTTAATAACGTCCCATTCAGTTGACATTTTTTATACATGTATTGTTCACTTAATTGCTTTTCAGAATTAAAACTTCTAGACTAAAAAGAACATCTAAGTGTGGTTGGTTTTATTGACGTCGCACTGAAAGCAACATAGAATATTGGCAACGGACCTCGTAATTTTGAACCTTGGTCAAGTGACGAGGACGACACCTGAGCTAGCCCCGCTTCTCCTAAACTGATTGCAGATTTTGTCACTATATGGTCATCGCACATTTTGTTTTGTCAACGTGTTCAAAGCAGTTAATCTATATTGTTATTTGGATTTCCGCCTTTAATTTAGAAAAAAAATTGTATCGATTAGTTATTTAATTTCATCTTTATCCCTATTTAAAAATGGGAAATTAAGACGCGCATTTCAGACATATTTCATTGCATTTGTTGCCACTCATTTTATATCTCTCACTTCCTGTTGTCTTTCTAATTATGTAACTTGTTATTCAGCTATCGGTACTGGCAACGGAAAAGAAGAATTTGTTTAGAATTGCAACCATGTTTTCGTGTTCTGATATCGTTCCTGTACATAATGTAATAAAATAGTTCATAGATAAAAGATCGTCTTTCAATCATAACAAAGTGGCGTCCGTGACAGGACAGAATTCTGCTTTCGAAGAATTCAGAACTATAAAATGTACAGGTACGAATAATTTAAATTATTGCTTATGAGTTACGATATAAAGTTCACGAAAGTGATTTAAGTTTCAGAAAGTATATTCACTTAATTTTCTTCTTTATAAACAGACATTAAGAATTTATTACGAATCATTTTAAGAAATTCTTTTAAGTTTCATGTGAATATGGATGTTTTGAAAACAAAACGAAAGTCGTTAAGAACTTTGTTTACAGTTACGGCGAACAAGTTGAAGGAATGTTTGGCGAAGAAAGAAGACACCAAGGATGGCGATAAGCTGCGCGCATTGAACTCTCAGTTACAAGATAAATTCTTACGTTTAGATGAGATTCAGAATAAAATTTCGTCGTTACTTTTAGAAAATACTGACACTGTTGCCGAATACGAAACTGATTTTCAGGCGGCAGAGGATTATAGAGGTAATTTTCTTGAGCTTAAATTCACGATAGAAACGCTATTAAATAAAGATTCTGGATCTTTTTTGGAAAGTTCTTCCAAGCTTGATGTGATAAAATTAAAATTACCTAAATTTGAATTAAAGATGTTTTCTGGTGATCCTAAGGAATTTTTGACATTTTGGAGTATATTTTCAAAAATTCATGACTCAGAGGAACTGACTGCAATAGACAAATTCCAATATTTATGCCAGTCTATGGTGCCTGATTCGAGAGCTGCTAGATTAATTTCCAGTTTCCCAATAACAATTGAAAATTATCCAAAGGCCGTCGAACAGCTGAAATTAAGATTTGGCCGGGAAGATCTCTTAATGCTAATATATGTCCGCGATCTCCTTTCACTGATTCTGAAAAATGCTACGACTGGAAAGAATGCCCCTAATTTAGCAACTCTCTACGATATGCTAGAAACAAAATTAAGAGCATTGGAAAGCTTAGGGCGCACAAAAGAAAAATTTGCTGACTTTCTAGAGCCATTGGTGGAGTCATGTTTGCCAAAAATTGTTTTGCGAGCGTGAAAAAGGAGTCGAATTTCAGAAAGTACTGATGATGCTATAAGTCAGAGATCCTTGGAAAAACTTATGAGCTTTTTACGCCATGAAGTCGAATCAGAAGAAATTATACGTTTAGCTCGTGAAGGATTCGGTAAAGATAGGGAAGGTGGTGCTATACGAAAAGAATGTCAGAAATCGGTCCGTAAAGATGAACACACTGCGGCTACGTTAATTTCAAGTACAACTGGTGCAAAACTTAATTGTATTTTCTGTGATCGCCCTCATCTAAGTCAAGACTGTCAAAAGTTATCTGATATGAGTTATGAGGACAGAAAATCGCAAGTTATAAGAAAAAGATGCTGTCTCGTTTGCCTTAAGGTTGGACATTTAGCAAAAAGGTGTCATAGTAGTGTGAGATGCTTAATTTGCAAACGGATACATTATCCATTACTTTGCCCAGATTTATGCAAAGAAAAGGAAAGTAATTTTTCGTCTAAGGACAGAACAGCCGATAATGAGCAGAGATCTACAGAAATATTGCTAACAAATCTTCCCTCTGAACATGAAATATATCTCAAAACTATTATGATCAGACTACGAAATAGAGACAAGGAAGTCTGTGTTCGAGCATTGTTGGATGATGGATCCCAGCGGTCCTATATTGAAAAGAATTTAGCTGCAGAACTATTCCTTTCTCCATCTGGAAGAGAGATATTTTCTCAAGGACTGTTTGGCGGGGGAATTTTCCCTGCTTCTGAGCATAAGAGATACATGGTAAATGTAAAAAGCTTAAATTGCAAATATTCAACTTCACTGTCTCTTCTCGAGAAACAAAAGATATGCTCAACCCTGCCTAGAACACATGACAGAAAATTGCTTTCTGAGCTTGCTTCCCGAGGAATAAAACTTATAGATGTTGGAAGAGATTCACCACCTATACGAGTTCTTCTGGGAGCTGGGAAGCATTTTGACTGGCAGGATAGAGGTATTATCTTCAGGAGTATCTGCAGTTGCGACCTTGCTGGGTTGAACAATTTTAGGACTGGGAAAGAAAACGGAAGTTGTTAACCTAGTCACATTAAGCTTACGAAATATGGACGTGCCTAAAATGTGGGACTTGGATGTTTTGGGCATTACAGATCCCATAGAGAAGAAAAATGAAAGCCTACTTGAAGAAGAAACTTTGACCCATTTTAAGGAAACAGTTAGGATCTGTGAAGATCAAAGATATGAAGTGGCTTTACCATGGCTAGCTGGACATCCTGCTCTATATGATAAATATGATGCAGCAGAATCCAGACTTCGTACAGCAACTAAGCGTTTGATAAACGAAAATTACTTTGAAGCCTACGATAACGTATTTAAACAGTGGGAGTCAGAAGGTATTAAAGAAGCTGTCCCAATAGATCAGCTTGCCAAGGAAATCCATTACCTACCTCACAGACCCGTCATTAAGCCCTCAAGCAATATCACAAAGGTTCGCCCAGTTTTCGAAGCTTCGTTCAAGAAACGGGATTTGCCTCCTTGAATGAATGCTTAAGTGTGGGCCCAAGTCTTATACATAAAATACTGCCTTTACTATTAAGATTCCGTTCTGATGCCACAAGTGTAATTGCAGATGGGAAACAGGCATTTCTACAGATACGTTTGAGAACTGAAGATAGAGATGTCCTAAGATTTTTATGGTGGGAGAACAATGAATGCTCGGAAATAAGAATTTATCGTCATTGTCGAGTAGTCTTCAGCGTTTCCTCCAGCCTTTTTCTGCTAAATGCCACTATAAGTTACCCTCTAGAACGAGAAAAATTCCAGACAGAGAGCATCAGGAAGACAATTGGTCATTTAAAAGAAGGATTCTACGTGGACAATTTAGTTACGAGTGTTAACCCTCCGAGCGTTTTACTTTTTTGTGTAAAGCTATTCCGAAAGCGATCTACTTCAACACAGCTAAAGGTCACGAAAAGTTTTCGTTTTTCATTCACAAATCCTTCGAAAATGCAAGATGCTTCTGTTTCCCTCCCCCCCTTTTGTGACACGGGTGGTCGAGACAACCCCTCCGGTTGGCATTTTATTGCCTAGATCCGATGCTTTGATAAGCGATTTCGTTGCCTTGGGGGAATCTTGTAAGGCAGGCTGCAGGCTGCAAGCAAGCAGAAACAGGGTCCAGATTATTCACATAAGAACTTGGAAAGTATTCGCTCGATCTATTGAGTTTCAATCGAAGTGTTTCAACAAATGAAGAATAAAAAATATAGCTTGAAAAAAATTGGTGGGTTAATAGTTGAAAATATTTGTTTGCTACAAACAATAGAAATTTTTTTTTCTGTCATTTTTAAAACCTTTTTTTTTTATATATATATAATTTTAATATTACGATTTTAACCGGGAAAAAGCACCCTTTATTCATTGTTGAATAAGAGACTAAGAAAATATAAGATTGTTTGCATGTTTTGAAAAAAGAGTAATGATTAGTATTTGCTATCAAGCATTATTTGTTTAATCAAAGCACCAGAATTTTATTAAAATTTTAATTTTGATAGAAGATTCAATCATCAAAAGCAGTTTGCTTGTTAAAATAAATACAAATAAATAATTTAAGGGAAAAAAAATCTTAAATTTCGTAAAGGTCACGTGTTTCAAATACATTAATCGAGACGTATTGGGTCACATATTAGTCTGCGTTTTTTGGCTCAAATAAAGAATCACACACTTATTCATAGTTTTCAAGGTATGAAGTAAATTTGGGCGCCACTGTTTTAAAATTGAAATTTTGGGCAAAATTTATTTTGAAAGATAATATTAAATGCTTTGGTAATTTGCATAATATTTTAGTGAACGGTAACGCTGATCCCGATAAAAATGTAAAAATTAGTTTGGTCAAACATTTATCGGATCTGCAAAAAATATTTCTTGAATCCTGTTCAAAATGAAAAAAATATATTGAATCCAAAATCCTTCTCAAGATTGCGAATCCTCTGAACTCTCAATAAAAGCATTTGGTGTGGTGTGGAAGTTAGGAGAGAGGGGTGCCAACTCAGGTGTCGTCCTCGTCACTTGACCGAAGTTCAAAATTACGAGGTCCGTCGCCAATAGCCCTCGTGTTGCTTCTAAAGCGACGTTAATAAAAAAAAAACTAAAACTCAATAAAAGAAGAAAACCCCCGAACTCCCAACAAAAGAAATAATTGAGTGTATATCAATTTGATTGATATATCAAATTGATATACACTCAATTGAAATTAAAATTTAGTTAAGTCGATATTATGTATATTATGTTTGACATTAGAAAAGAATATCATGAAATTGCCGAAAGAATTGTGAAACATCTAATATCATATGCTTCTACCTATATATGCGAAAAATCATTCTCTTTGTACGCTGCGACAAAAACACAATTCCGAAACAGATTGGATGCTGAAGAAGGCATTAAGTTGCAGATTTCAGAAATTATTCCAGACGTAAAAATACTTTGCAATAAAAAACAATCACTGCCAAGTCATTAAAAAATTTCTTTTCATTAATTTGTTATATTTAAAAAAAAAAATTGTTGCTTTTGCTTGTTATTCATAGGCTATATTTTAGAAACTTCCCCTCCCCCCCAATAAAAAAGAATATTAGCCAGTTTACCATTCACTAATCTTACTAAGACGTTTCTAATATGATAAAATAGAAATGCAATGATAATTTTGTAAATTTGATTAGGATAAAGAGCTTTGATATCCTATTTTTTCTGCTGTTTGATCAAGGGGTTCCTTGAAGGTGTTGGTAAGCACAAAGGGTTCCTTCCTCAAAATGCAAAAGGTTGAATACCTCTGCTCTAAGCGAAATACCCCATCTACATCCATATTTGTGCCTCGGCAATATACTTCACATTCAATAAATAATTTTAAATTTTAATGGGATATATATTCTTCAAAATATCAAAATATTTCTAACCATCTTCGACCCACATTTTAATTTTCACCTTTCCGTTTCTTTAGTGTTTTCAAACTTTAAATACATCTTCGTATTATATCTTATAACAGAAAATTGCCATCGATAACTTCATCTTACATATCAGTTATTACAAAATTGGCAACGAGAGAAAATTTAACCCTTTTAATTTTGTCTTTCAAAACAGTACACTTAAAACACTTTAGTTCAGTGAAGTTGACAGACATTTCCTCAAAGAATTCATAACAAATTTTGTAAGCAATTTTAAATTTTAGAAATGTATCCATAATCCCAGGATTATAACTATACAGAATTGTTAGTTTATTTTTTAGTATTAATGATACGAATGAATCCTCATATCTCGTACTATATTGCAATAAAATAAATTGTAGCTCAAATGTTATCATATTTCATTTCTTGGGTAGTTTTATAGAAAAATAATGTCTGGCTGTAGAGAAAGCAGAGTGTATGTTTTGATTTATAGAAAGGGTGATGGTTTTTTTTTTTCCAAATTTAAATAACATGACCGAAGCGGATCATATAATTTCAAAATGCACTCTATTTGTGCTGTGTGTGTGCTGGTTTCAAAGTAAACCACCCTATTTTTGAATAGCCGAGGAGCTTTTTATATTCAATATCAACCTCAACGCAAAATTGCTTACGATTTGCTTCTCATACCATAAAGGGACTAAAATATATGTCTTAGTTCGGTCCAAAATATTCACAATATGTAAAAATAATTTTCCTCTACTAATCATAGTCCATCTTACAAATTGTACCTAAAAACAGCTATATTTTTTTATTAGATCAAAAATTAGATTATAACAAATCAGGTATAATTTTTGGTAGTTTAAATTTCAATATAATATGCATATCTTAAAACAAATACGTTAGCAAAAAAAATCAATTTATTCAAAATTTGTATTTCATGAATAAAATAAATCAGAGTTCACTTGTTCTCAAATAAATATAATTGTAATCAAAGTGTTTATGCAATTTACAAAAAAATGCAAAGAATCGTATATAAGCAATAATTTTAATTGTTACTAATGTTAAAAATATCAGATACATAAGAAAATAATATTAATATTTTCTTATTAAATGCTTAAACAAAAGCGTCTTTAAAGTACCTTAATGCTTATCTTTGGAACAGTTCGTTTATTTAAAAAAGAAATATTTGTGAAACACAATATTTTTAGTTACAATGGTTTATACAAAATTGTATATATATATATATATATATATATATATCTGTGTTGTGATGCGGGAAAGGGCAGTTATCTCTTAAACTTACTGAGTTATTCCAAAACTTATGAACACAACATAATTTTACAAGTATATCACTTTTTGAAATATAAGAAATAGCTCTAAAATAATTAGTTATATACTTAAAAGATGTGTTTGAAATTCACAGCATTCCTAGAAATTTACTGAACACTGTGGTAAAATTTCATTTCAATACATGAAATACTTTTTAAGAAATGAGATTTTTCGTAATAAAAAAATTTAAATCACAATTTTTCAGAAAATGCAAATAAAGATTTCAATGTTTCTTAAAGAGAATTACATACTTAGAATAATTAATTAACTAACTTACCCTAGAAGCAATTGTAAACCATTGTAAATCACTTTTCGTGAAAATAAAATAAAATACATAATTAAAAATTTTCAAAAGATATATAAAACACATATCTTATGTAAGCACATATTTAAAGTTATCAACTAAAATGAACGATGAAATGAAGAATCAATTAAAAAATTTATAGAAATATTGGGTTTAAAAACTTAATACACAAATAAAAAATCTCCATAAAACATATGATATGGTATTTGATGATAATCTATGACTGTGCTAATTGCTTTTTTTTTTTTTTCTTTTTTCATTTCATACAAAATTATCAGTTTAAAATATTTAGTTAACTTGGACATTGAAGCCGTTTCTAGACTTTTTTTTTTTGTATTAGTATCCATATACTTTGTTATTAAACTTTGTCCAACACTCACAATAGAAAATGCACTATTGCAGATTATACAATTAACCAAAGAAATGTCATTTTAATTGCTGTCTTAATAAGTGGAAACTCATTTTTAAACATTCATTAAAATATTTTTTTACTTCTCTTTGAAAAACCTATATTGCTCTAGGAAAAAAAATAAACACGCACTAGTAATATTTAGCTTAAAATTGTGCCAAATCACTCTAGTTTCAACCCAAAATGATGGATTTCGGGATCCCCGAAATGATGCAATTCTGTTCGGTAAACAGAAAACATATGGTGGGAATACAATTCCCTACTAAATAAGCGAGTCCAAACTTTTTTTATGATAAAAACTGCATTTAGATGGAATTAGTATTTATTAACGTAGCACTAGAAGCAACACGATGGTCATTGGCGACGGACTTCGTAGTTTTGAACTTCGGTCAAGTGACGAGGACGACACCTCAGCTGGCACTCCCTCTTCTAATTTCCACCCTACCCCAACGGAAGGACTTTGGGCCCCAATAGATTTAACGTGCATCAGCCCCGGCTACACAACGGGTCTTTTGCGGCCCAGGATCGAACTCGCGGCCACACGTTTAGATGGGAATGGGTTGGAACTTTTAAGAACTTGCATAAAATTGCCAAAATAGTTCATAAATTTTTTAGGAGTACAAAAGGATGCAAAGGAATATTTTGGTAGTACAGATTTTAAAAGGAATATGGTTTGCGAAAATGGAGTTCAAAATTCACATAAAGAGTACGGTTGGTTAACTTAGGTATTGTTATCTCGCAACAATGAATTGGAAGTGCATTCTAAAATCCTTTGTTATTAAAATGGGTTATTTTTACATTTCCCGCTGAAAACTGTAAATAAGAGAGTGGTATTTCCCAAAACAGCAGTGCCCTAAGCTTTTGCACAAGTAGTTCCTACCTAAGGCTGACTCTACCTAATCAAGTGAATATGACGTATTCTGTTCCAGATTATGGCACTGCAGATTGCATTTTCCATCTATTTTAGACGCAAGTTTTATATCTTCTACACCAATATGATAACAGTGTACAATTTAATTTAAAATTATAAAATTGTTAACATTTGCGATAATGTCACTTATATCTATTTTTAATAATCTGTGAATACATCAAACATTACTTTATTATGTTGACGCTTTATTTAATATTACGTATAATATAACGAACAAATTTCGAACTGAATTTTAAAATGATTATTTCAGAAACTATTGTAGATATGCTCATAATTTTTGTATACCGAAGTTTTAGCATCTCAGCTCTGCTTCCAAGTAAAATTTTTATTTTATATTCATCAAATTTTTCAGCCTACTTTTTGCTAATAACGTGTGATTTTTAACTGATTTGTAAAAAATTTACGGAATATATGAAAATATGCTGGCGATGAAATATATTAAATTTTGAATTTTATATCTTAAATTTTCATAGAATTGTAAGTTTTTGTGATTAATAATTTTTAACTTTGTATGTAACGTACATAAATATTTTTATCGTTATTTGAAAAGCAGATTTTCAGGGTAGCATTTGTAAAATTCCTAGTTGTATATTGTAAAGATTACAAAAAATGTCCGGATTTTAATTACATGTACTTCAGTTATCCTTTAACAGAAGATTAATTATAAGAGATTTTACACATGTGGATACTTTTTAATTTGAATCTTCAAATAATTAGTAACCAAAAGTATCTGTGCAAATGTGCAGTTGACACTAATGCGTATGAACAAATATAAATGTGTGCCGACGCTTTTAATTACTAATTATTCGAAAAATCAAGTTTGACAAATATTAATTTGAGGGGGAAACTTCATTCTTCTTCTCTTTGAGGAAAGATGTAGTTCATTTATTTAAAATTTGGATGTATTTCGAAATATGACATTACAAAATATCGTGTGTAAGCTGTCCTGAATATCTGGTTTTGAAATTGTGAAAAAAAAACCAGAATTTAAAAAAAAAGTTTGTTTTTTTCGGTATTATTTTTATTAATGTATTAGAATTTTTGAAAAGTAATGAAATATAGAAGCTTAAAAATTATTCATTTGTAATAATTGAAAATCTTACAGCGTTTCTGATTTTTGACTCGTTCGGTTTTTTTTTTTCTTTTTTAGTTTTTGACACTTTATTATGAAATAATTATTATTTTAAGAACTGAAAGTAGTGATTAAACAACATATATGAAACAATAGAATGTATTTATTGTTTTCATACATCATCTGCATTTAAACATAAATATTTTATAGATATATATTTAGCGATGTTTTTCGAGATTTATAGATATAATATAAAAACTTAACTCTGTCTGATAATTTTAAAGTGAGGGGAAAAAAGTTGAGTTTTTAGCAATCAAAGAAAACATAGAAAAAGTAATTTGTCCAACAATATAAAAAAAGTAGGTTTAATACTCTATCTAAATTTGTTAAGATTCCAAATGAATATTAATTAAAAAATAGGAATAACATCTAGTTAATTTTATGATTGAACTTTAAAGCGTTTTTGGATTGGTTTAAATAAAAAATTTTATATCGAAAGCTAGGTCAAAGGACGCATTTCTTTTATAAACCCAATAAAATCTAAACTCAAGTTGACCGACAAACACACTTGAAAGGAAATCTTCCCCTTCCCCTCTTGAACGAATGTCTCAATGGAAAATGTCTTAACCCGAAGGGCAAGAGTGGGTTTCCCTTGTGAGCCATAAAATTTCCTGTCAAAGTTCATTGTGTGTCCGCAACCCTCCCCAATTATCTAACAAGATGTAAAACTTTTGAAAGGGGGGAAAGGAATTGCAGAAAAACCCGGCGCAAACGATCTCAAATACATCCTGTGATGGCGAAAAAGGACGGCTCTGACGCTTTCGTTGCGCTCACAGCCACACGGGTTTATACGGCGCAAACGCTTTCGGAATATCTCGGACAGTACGGAAAAAAGCGTGTGAAACGCTTAGAGGGTTAATGACGCTACAGAACTGGAACAACTGAAATCGCAATCCATAGAAATAATGAAAGAAGGCGCATTTGAATTGCGCTGTTGGGCTTCTAATGACTCTAAGGAAGATCAAGATAAGCAAATGGTACTTAGCCTGAATTGGGATGTTGTCAGCGACGAACTCTCTTGCAAGCTACCATCAAATATAGATTGCACCCAAGGAAATCCAGTTACAAAAAGGGTACTGCTATTTGTGATCAACAGTGTATACGATCCGATTGGCTTTACGGCTCTAGCTTTATTGTTACCAAAATTGCTTATGCAAGAAGCTTTGAGAGGAAAAATAAGCTGGGACGAGATGTTGCCTGTAGAACTTGAACATAAATATAGACTTTGGGAGACAACCATGCATTTTATGTCTAAATGTGCAATACCTCGAAGATTGTTTGCTGAAAATTACGATGATTTCACGCTGCACATCTACACAGATGCTTCTGCCCACGCTTACGCTGCATGTGCCTTTCTACGATGTGAATTCAAAGGACAAGTGACGGTCAAACTCATAGTAGCTAAAGCTCGACTTGCTCCAATGAAAAAATCCACAATCCCACGACTTGAATTGTTGGGAGCAGCTCTAGGCGCTCGACTAACAGAAACTGTGGATACTATCCAACGAACTGCTTCTAAAACCTACTTCTGGTGCGATTCAATGGTGGTTTTAAGCTGGATTAAGAAAAAGGAGCCATGGAACACATTCGTTGGAAATTGAGTGAAAGAAATCAGGGATTTGACCAATATAGATGACTGGAGACATGTACCTGGAGAAGTCAACCCTGCTGATCTAGCTACCCGATGCTGTGATTGGTCGGACCTCCTACAAAGCAAATGGTGGGAGGGTCCCGGCTGGCTGTATAACGATGAAGAATCTTGGCCATGTTCTGAGGTATCAGAGACTCCGGATGAAGCATTTCTAGAGCGGCGTAAGACAGTTGTGACAAATTTAGCCACAAGAAATGAAGTTAGATTTGGAGATAGATTTTTGTACTTTTCGAGCTATAAGAAATTCTCCGATTGACTGCTTATGTTCTCAGATTCTGTAACAATATTAAGAGAAACTCTTCTAAGTTAATTAATTCACTTTCATGTGAAGAGATTCAAAAGGCAGAGGAGACTCTAATAAAAATCAAGCAGTCAGAATGGCCCTCTGAAATACGTGAGAAGTACAAGGATACGATACAGTTTTTCGAGGAAAATGGCATCCTGAAAGTTCAAACAAGACTGATTCTCAGTCAAGATCCAGAGGACTTTACGCATCCTACAGTTTTACTAGACCATCCTCTTCTAGAAAGACTGGTTTTGCATACTCATAGATCTTTAATGCACGCTGGAGTGTTAACGACCTTAGCACAATTAAGAGAAAAATTCTGGGTTCCAAAGGGTCGGAGAGTTGTAAGAGCAATTTTACGACATGTATGAAATGCAAAAGGCTGAAAGCTGGCATAGTTAACCCAGATCCAGCTCCTTTACCTCCTGACAGAATACACAGAGTTGCAGCCTTTCAAATAACTGGCGCAGATCCGGCAGGTCCTCTTTCCTTGCGTGGTGGGAGCAAAGCGTGGACAGTTCTATTCACGTGCGCAGTATATCGAGCAGTCCATCTAGGACTGGTTTCATCTCTCTCCACCGAATCGTTTATGCAAGCTTTGAGAAGATTCTGGGCAAGAAGAGGAAGAGGTTCTACGCTATACACTGATAATGGTACAAACTTCGTAGGGGCAGAAAATGCTTTAAAATCTTTGGACTGGGATTTCATTCAAGCCGAATGTTCTTTAATGAAAATAAAATGGTTGTTTAGCCCTCCTTCCGCCCCATGGTATGGTGGATTTTGGGAAAGGATGGTTCGCAGCATTAAAGAACTCCTCCGAAAGTGTTTGGGCAAAGCATGTGTAACATATGAAGAGATGTTGACTTTACTCTCCGATTGTGAGGCTACAATAAATGGGCAACCATTGACATATTTGTCAGACGATCCAAAGGAGCTGAAACCTCTTACGCCTGCTCATTTCATTCAAGATATTAAAGAAATAGAAACATTTGATTTGGATCCGATTGATTCTCAGCATATATTGAAACGAGTGCGTTATCTTCACACCTTACGATCAAATTTACGCAAACGTTTCTACAAAGAATACCTTGGAGAGTTAGTAAGAAGTTCCAAAGTAGCTTCAAGAAGAAAGATGATTTCTCCGGGAGAAATCGTCATAGTTGAATCAAAGAACCCAAACGGAATGAATTGGCCTTTGGCTCAAGTGATCGAATTGTTTCCAGGCAAGGACGGCGGGGAGCGCGTGGCTAAATTACAACTAGCCAGTGGTGAGATCATACGACCACTTCAACGAATTTATCCTTTGGAGCTCAGCGCTAGTGACCCTCTCATCGAGGATCACCAAGGAACTGATATAGCTGCGCAAAACCCAGTGAGTGAGTGAGTGAATGTAAAGTTTATTGGCGCAAGAGCCAGATATGGCTATGCTGCGCCAAACAAGATTAAACTGTGGTCTAGACGTGAAGTTGAAAAAAAGGTTAAAATGATTGACAAGAAAGAGGGTCGAAAATAGAGAAGGATCGCTAGGGTATCCCGGGAGTGCGTCACCCGTGTTTACCAAAGACAGTAAACCCCATGGGAAAGAAAAAGATCACTAAGGTGCCTCGGGGTCATGATGCCCGTACTTACCTGAAGAAGGCAAGTCCCTGTGGTCCCCTGATATAATCCCCAGGGGCAGGGTGCCTGGCTATACCCCCAGACGCTGGGTACCCATTTTAGTCGCCTCTTACGACATGCATGAGCTACAGTGAGACTATTCTGTCATCCCCGGTCACCACACGGGTCGCGCAAAACCCAGACCCTACTACAGCTGATGTTCTCGAGGAAGGAAAGAAATCTCGATGTGGCCGTTCATTAATTCCTGTTAAAAGACTGAATTTTTGAACTGTTAATAATTTTTACCTTTGTAATGTCATATATAAGGTTTTGAGTTTGTAATGTAAGTGTGTAATAATTTGTTTATGTTTTGTATTGCTTTAAAGTGTTTGTCTGCAATACAAAAGGTGGGAGAATGTTGCCACTCATTTTATATCTCTCACTTCCTGTTGTCTTTCTAATTATGTAACTTGTTATTTAGCTAGCGGTACTGGCAACGGAAAAGAAGAATTTGTTAAGAATTGCATCCATGTTTTGATATCGTTTCTGTACATAATGTAATAAAATAGTTTATAGATAAAAGATCGTCTTTCAGTCATAACAGCATTTCTTCCGAAAATGCAAGAACGCATCGCAAGCTCTTAAGAAGTATGTGCCGGATATGGAAATGAAGCCTTGGGAAAAAAAAGTCAGTGTCAAAATTGAAATGCCAAATTTCGCTCTGGTGATTTTTCACTGAAAAGTAACCACGCCACGATCATACTGTTCAAACATGCGCCACGATCTGGCTGTTCAATTGAAGATCAAGGATCATATCAAGGTCATTATCGATTCAGATCGTCGTGGCACAATATGTGAGATTGCAGAGAAGCTCAAAGGGTATCGCACCCTCACAAACATGCATTCAAAAAAAAAAAAAAAAAGTCAAGAAACTCGGATTTATTAATCCCTCTCAGCGAAAGGAAATTCATCGACGCAACGCATTAGCATCTGCGATTCGCTTTTGAAACGCAACGAAATTAATCAATTTTTGAAATGACTGATATCTGGCGATGAAAAGTGCATAGTTTATCACAACGTTAATCGAAAAAGATAATGAGTGAAGCAGGATGAACCAGCTGAGACTATATCAAAAGCTGATAATCACCAAAAAGGTTCTGCTGTCAGTTTGGCGAGATAATTAAGGAATTCCGCACTTCCAACTTTCACCAAACAGTTAATTCAAATGTCATGTTCAACAACTCAAACTGAGCTACACAGTTGAAGAAAAGCGGAGAAAATTGGCAAATCGTAAGAATGTTGTTTCCAGACATGAGACCCACACATCTTTGGTCACTCAGCAAAACTTACGTTGTCACATTTATCATATAACCTTGAGCCTTCAGTTTACAATTCATTTTGTTCAATGCAGAATTCCTTAATTGATAAAATTTTTAATGACGCTAGCGATGTAAAATCACATTTAATTCATTTTTTTGCAGGCAAAAATCAGAAGTTTTATGAATATAGAAAAAACATGGCCTGAAATATGGTTAAAGATCATCGACAAAAATAAGGCAATATCCATTGAATAAAGTTATAATTTTAAGCAAAAAATTTGAATTTCCATTCTTATTTAAAATCCACAATCACTTAGTTTCCAACCTAATAAGTTATTTTTTTTTATAAAGTTTTAATGAAAAACAGAATAAAATGTATATGTATTTAAAATGTAAAATATACAATTCATAAAATCGTTTTTAACGCCACCCTGAGAAGCAAGAGAAGGCTACTGGCTACAGACCTCGTAATTTTGAATCTCGGTCAAGTGACGAGGACGACACTTAAGCTGCTACTTTCCTCTCCAAACTTCTACACACAACCAATGTGCGGGCGGAACCTCGAGCAGATTAAACATGCATCATACAATTTATGAAAGCTTCAGACGTTAATACTTCTTTGTTTGAATAATTTATTAGTTGTGGCACTTTATTATTTGATAATTACTTAGGTGTTTCGGCCCTTCGCATTCATATACACTCTATAACGGGAAAAAAAAAAAAAAAAACCCGAATTTTATCCGATGAAGACAAAAATTGGTGGATAGGAAAATTATGTATGGAATAGTAAATGATTAAAATTTCAGAAAAATTGTATGATTTATTTCAGTGTTACATAATAACGAGCTCAATAAGGTGTTGACCCTCCTCTAGCCTGGATGCCAGCTGCCACACGACATGGCATATAGTGATAAACCTCCCAGATGATCTCCTGCGGTATTTCTTTCCAAATTTGCTCCAATTATCGGGCTAGGTCATCGACATTCCCTGGTAGATGCAGTCGCCTTCCCAGACATCTCGATTGGAGAGAGATCTGGCTGGCCAAGGAAGAGTTTGACAAGCTGCAAGACAGTTCATAGCAACATGTGCCGTATATGTGGTCTGGCATTATATAGCTGAAAAATAAGGCCAAGGTACTACAAAAGGGGCGTCTCCAGACACATCTTCGATGATCATCAAGATACAGGTTGCATAACGGTCGTTACGAGCATAGATTTCGCTCCATCAGCTATGAATGGTCATGGTGGACACTCGTGTGCAGGTCGCAATCTGATGGTTGATAACGATGAATCAGGCGCTGTGACAGCTGATCTGACTATCACTCTGTTCTCTCGATCTGCTGTAGCCCTAGGTTGACCGCTACCATCATGACGCTGAAATCTGCCATTGTCCACCCATTCTTACCAGCATCTTCCAATCGGCGCCTCGCTTCGACTCATATGACGAGCGATTCTCCGAGTTGCCCAACCTGCTTGTTTCAATCCAATGATACAACCTCTTTCAAACTCTGACAGTTGCTCGAATCCTGCGGCGAGGCATTTTTTTCAGTCGTTGAAAGGTATCCTAAATCGCAATGTAACAGAAAAATTGATTATCAGTTTCAGAATCGTTTCTTATATACACCTGCTGAGTGCGCAGTTCCGATGGGCTTTAGCTCCCGCTATTCATTCACTTGACACTAAATTTTAATCATTTGCATGTTCGGTCCAAATGTCTTTGCATACGAAATTTCATTACAATCGGGCAACTCCTTCTTGATGCGTCGTTTCTTTTTTTTAAATGTAAAATATATATTACACTTTATAACAAAAAGTATTTTTCTACCTTTTAATCCATCTCTAAATAAAATCATGATTAAAATTTTTTTTTTACAAAAATGTATTAATAGAATTTTCCCCAATAATGCAAAGAATTAAAAGAAATTGGCTAGTTCTTCGCACCGATAAAATAAAAATAACGATACAATTCGAAGCGTAAGTTTTTTTTAAAATGAGAACCAATTTTTGATCAACATTGAGAAATTTTATGTGAACCGCAAGTGAAAATTAGAATAACTTTGTTCTTTTTTTTAAAAAAGGGCCAAATATTCATTCTGTATGTATGTATAATTTCATTTATATCGATAGATCTCTGGGTGAAACGATTTAAAAAGTCCTAAATTGAAACTTTTCAACGATATTTTTAAAAAAATTCGCCATACATCGTCTAATTCACGTCTCTCAGATGATGCGAGAATCTTAATTTTGCAAGATTTTGTTTTAGAGTTAGCTTGTGTAAAGTATACAAAAATAGAGTTTCAACATTAAGAAGGTAGAAGGAGTGTGGGAAGGGGATAATTAAATTTCAATAAAATGAACGCAAAAAGAAAAAGAATTGTAAGTAAATTGATATTGCCGCCATTTTTTTTGGTCGTGAAAAATGATCAGTAGTTTATTAACGTCACATTTGGGTGAAACAAAAGGGATATTGGCGACTGACCACGCACTTTTGAACCTCGGTGAAATGACGAGAACTACACCTGACTTCCTTCTCCAAACCACGGTAGCGAAAATGAGGGTTTTAGGGGAAAAATTCACCAAAAATAAATTTCATTTTTTGGCGGTACATGGCTACGGTTCTTTCCAAACATCAGCGAAGCTCTCTAAGGATGTGTATAAGGGTCAAACAGACAAAATTCTCTCTCGCACACACGATGTTTAAATCCACAGATATGTGATTTGGATGATTCTTTATCATAAATTATTTTTATAAAACTGAAGAGAATTTACTAGAAAAATTTGAACATATCGTTCATATATTTGGGTGTACAAGGTGTGTCTATTAATTAACGTTACTGAAGCTGAAAAAAAACCCATTTTATTTTGATCTCAGATATTTACTTATTATCACCTTCAATATCCATTACTTCTGTATCCCAACAACGCTCCATGCAAATCATCCATTGTTCGAAACAGTGCTACTTTCTCTTTCTCATATTCAACGGACTCGAATCTTGTTCCTTTTAATACCGATTTCACCTTAGGAAACGGATGTCCCAAGATCCGGGGAATGGTCTAACACTGGGATGCTGTAGTTGGCCTAGAAATCTCTTGACTATGTGGAATGACGTCCTTCCACAATTCGGGTCGTTTTTTCCTTGTTCTTTCACGGATTTTAGCAAGAACTTGATTTTGTTTAGTTTCTATTAACACCGCACTAGAAGCAACACGAGGGCTATTGGCGAAGGAACTCGTCGGTCAAGTGACGAGAACCTGAGCTGACACTCCCCTTTCCTAACTTCCACACCATGCCAACGGTAGGACTTTGGACCCCGACAGATTTAACGTGCATCAGCCCCGGCTACACGGTGAATCTTT
This sequence comes from Nephila pilipes, assembly GCA_019974015.1. NCBI lineage: Eukaryota > Metazoa > Arthropoda > Arachnida > Araneae > Nephilidae > Nephila > Nephila pilipes. The sequence continues at coordinate 95,502 of BMAW01011542.1, forward strand.
AGCGGCCAAGGCTCAAAACCGCCGACCACGAATCCGAAGCCGCCATGACCACTAGGCTACCGCGGCCACCAGCAAGAATTTGAACGTAGTAATGTTGATTTATAGTTTGATATTCTGGGACACAGTGAAAGTATACAATCCCATTAATATCGGGATTAATATTGAACGCTACACACACAAATAAGATTTAAATTACGCTTTGTGTGCGAAACGACCAGAATATCGAAGAAGGTAACAAAGTGATTTTGCTTCATAATACACCATCACACACACAGCAAAACTGGTCAAAGAAACGATTGAGGCGAAACACTTTCGCACGCAGCTTACACACCAGACTTGCCTTCATCCGATATCCACTTCTTTGCATCGATGGATCACGCACTTGCTGAGAAGCGCTTCACATCTTGTGAAAATGACTCGATGACTGGTTTACTCCAAAAGAGGAATTTTTTTCTATTCTTAAATCATGGCATTCACAAATTGTCGGAGAGGTGGGGAAAAACGTGCAGCTAGCGATGGACAATAACTTCGAATAAAATATGTTTTCATTTTCATACAATAAATGAATATTTTCTATATCAAAATTCCAGTTTCATATTAACATACCTGGTAACTATATGAGATTTGATTAAACTTGCTAAGTTTAATTTAGTTCTTATTTAATCTTATTAGAAGCAATACGAGGGCTATTTGCAACGGACCTCGTAATTTTGAACCTCGGTCAAGTGACTAGAACGATACTTGTGCTGGCACCCCTTCTCCTAACTTCCACACCATGCCAACGGGAGGATTTTGGGCCCAGATAGATTTAACGTGCATCAGCCCCGGCTACACGGCGGGTCTTTAGCGGCCAAGGCTCGAACCCGCGACTGAACGAAAACCGCCGGCCACGAATCCGAAATCATGACTACTAGGCTACCACAGCCACTCGAACTTGCTAAGAAGCATTTAAGTCAAAGGAACTTTTCCATACAATGTATATTGCGCATTCATTCATTATTTATAAAAAAAATGGCAACATACATATTCATGTTTTATGTAAAATAAAATTCGGTTTAAATGCATTTAAATCAATATATTAGCCATTCTATCATTAAGTTGCATTTTTTCTCCAAAGATAATTTGTATATTCTCATAATGTATACCTAAATTAAAGCAATGTTTATCATAATTGAAAGGTTATAGTCGAGACAGGGTGTCCCCTAGACGATTGGCGACTTCCTAGATAGGTCACCTAACATGCGTGACTAAAGCATAGAGAATTTTTAGAGTTATCATAACAAATCGTTAACATTCAAATCATTATCGTCCCCAATCGCCAAGGGGACAGTTTATTCCCCACTTTAACCGAATTGAAATTATACATATTTTTTTTAAATTTTATCATTTTCAATGTGTAATTACTGAAATAATATGAATAACATTTAAATTTGAAAAAGGGAAGTATAAACGATTGTTATGAAAGCAAGTAAACGAAGGATGCTTTTATTTTGAATTTAAATGAAACACCAACAAAAGTATAAAACGATGCATAATAAGGAAAACTTTTCACACAAATTCTAAATTTTCAATGGACAAAAATACAAGCAATTTCCATAACATATACAATACAAAGAAGCAAAATAAAAATATAAATAAATGCATAACAGGTGCAATAGAAAACATTCATATACTTAATGTTACATTCACATAAAGAAAAGTGGATAAAATTTAAAGATTTTTTTTTCTTAAACCAAATTTTTAACTAAGAAATAAAATGAACAAGCATGTCTTATATACAGAATTAAAACAAATAAATTTAAAAGAAAATTTGAAAACATGGTTATTTTTTAAAAAAATTATTTGTGTGTGTGTGACTTTACTGAATAGATAATAATTAAATTAGGTTTCCTAAAAGTGAATACCAAAACATAAAATTACTCAAATTTCTTCCAACAAGAATTCATTTTTAAATGCAGAACATCAGATCCATAATAATGGAAATGTAGCATAAAATAAAAATAATAAAATATTTTTATACGAACACATATATATATATATATAAAAGACATTTAATAAGTAATATGTGTGTACATATATCAAGATTAAGAATTTCAACACAAGTTGTGTATTTAAGTAGGTTAAGTTCTAGAAATATAATTCCAATATTAGAAATAATGATGGCTATACTCGCTACATACTCGTACATCTTTGTATAAAAAATGTTAAAAATAGTTGTCCAGATTACTTCGGCCTAGACTGCCTAGCTAGGCCTGCACAGATTACTAGGGTGCTGCATTCACCAATACGGCAGTTTTGCATCATATGTATAGCTATAATGAGTCACCATATGTAATCGAAATAAGTCAGAGATTAATGCGATTATTTGGTATGTGAAATACATTGTGTTTTTTTCGTTATAATTTGAATTCTCCGATTACTTAATAAACTGAAATTGCTTGTAGACAATTTTTCATTCTTATCTTGTTTTTGAGGATAACAATTTAATCTTTTAAAAATCTAAATCATGTATGAATTTTAACATAACTCACGAGATCTTTTATTTTATTTCAAATTAACTATATTCTTACTTTTCTTCAATCTATTTATTACATGGAAGTACTGTTTAAATAATTTAATGTACTACAATCTAGTTGTAATGTTACTGCAGCAACATTACAACTGCAGATTAAGTAATTTTCTCAATTTCTGAAAATCAAATCCTTCTTCAAATGTTTATAGTAATTGGTATAAAAAATTAAAGTTAATTGCGGACTTTTCCTTTTAATTATATTAGTTATAATCAAAGAGATCTACCACAGCTATTGCAGTTATAGTGCACAAGTAACAAACTAATAGTAAGTAATTTGATTGAAAATAAATATTTCAATATTGATAAAATTAGAAAGATCCAAATGAAAAAAGCTATCAAACCACAAACCTTACATCAAGAATAAAATCCTAAAATTGTTTACTTTAGTCATTTAGTTTTAACTGTTTATTTAAATTATTTGTTCAGTTTATTGACTAATCAGAAAATTTGAATATTAACAAAATTTAAATCAATATCTTTCAATCGTAAAACAATCACATTTTTTATTAATCTCCAATTATATATGGCATCCCTTCCCCCCTCCAAGAATTATTTCTTGAAATAATCTTCCTGTGATACTTTCTGTTCATGACTTTTTTCAAGGCTGCTTTAAAAGCCTTTGAGGGCCTAAATTTAAATTTTCAAACATCTTCACATATTATATCCAATAATGTAAATGATTATACCTCCTGAAATATATAAAGTCCATAGAGAAATAAAAAGAACTGGTGAAAGAAAAATTGGCAACAATCAAACCCTGGATTAAATAACAGAATATGAAATAAGAAGCCTTTCATGTGATATAAAAAATTATTCTATTCTATTATTAACATTTCAAACAATTACCAAGCACTTTTATATGTGTGTGTGTGTTATCCACACACTTAGTTTCAACACTTGGTAATATTAGCATATTTTTAGATCATTGCTCAGTATACATAAAACATATGAGTCTGAACTCTTTATATTTAACCGACATTTTGGTAATTAGCATTTTATTTGTTCAAAACCATTTGAATGGAAAACAGGATTTATGATATGACATTTAGTCCGACTTAAAAAATACATAAAACTGAATTTTATTAATTGTATTCTTCAATTATCGAAATTAATGGAAATGCAATTCTATCACCTCTAAAAAACAAGCTAACGAAAATGACAATTTTGAAGTAATACTGATTGAGTGAATGTGGAGGTTATTGGCATAAGAGCCACATGTGGCTATGCTGACCAAGTGAGAAAGTAAAGTTTGTTGGCTCAAGAGCCAGATATGGCTAAGCTGTGCCAAACAAGATTTAACTGCGGTCTAAACGAGAAAAAATTGAAGAAAAGACAAAAATTGGTTGACAAGAAGGAGGGTTGAAAATAGAGAAAGATCCCTAGAGTAACCTGGGGGTGAATCACCGGTGTTTACTTAAGACACAAAGTAAAATTGAAGGCAATTGCAAAACTGTATATGTCAACTACAAAAATGCTTCCTTCTGTACTAATATAAATATGAACAGATCTCAACACATTTAACAAGCAAAAAAACCCCCCTTTTTTTATCAATCAGTTTTGTAGGGGAGGGTTAGGGTAGATAATCAAAAAATATTCCATCATATTATTTCTTTGCAGCAAGGTATTTTCTTTTTTTCATAAAATTTAATTTTTTATACATTAACAAAATATTTTAATTAAGTATACAACATACTCCATATTTCTTACTGAAGTCAGATTAGTGCTAATATGACAAAAATATGCATGGAACGGGATATGAAAATACAGAATAATGGGGATTCCAAGCAGTAATTTCACTTAAATGGAAATGATTGAAAAGAATACAATTAACAAACTGACTGAGTTACAGAATTAATGCTAAAATCAAATACTAACTTTACTAAAGATGTCATTTTAAATAACAAAATAAAGTTTCCCTTCAATAATACTATTAATGAACACAACAATGTACATCAAAAGTAAACCATCAAAACAGTAAGGCACAGTACCAAATATTAAAAGACATATCACAAATTTAAATGCATATCGAAATTTACAATATATACACACCAAGGAAAAATAAGTATAATGAACATCCAATATAAATCAATATTTGCACTCACTTACCTGAGGTATCTTGAATTTATTAGAATTTCCAAACATTAAAATTTCTCAATATGAGGAACAAATAAACAACAGGATTAATTAATCTCCCATTGTTTGCATTTTTGTACAAAATGAACATCAAATACTAATTGTACTACAAAGCAATGTTCTTGAATCACATACAATTCTTCATGACCCCTCTTTTAACAAAGCATCTATACTAACATTTAAAAAAAAAAGTGATTCATTACATTAATCATGATCATCTTCCCAAAATAGCTGTTATTCCCAAACTCATTAAAAAAACTATTTTAAAAACTCAAAATTAAATTATTCAAATAAATTTTTTTTTTAAAAAAAATTAACACTTAGAATAAAGAATAACCTAAATCTTCAAAATACAGTTACTAATTTTGAAACAAAAAAAAATATTTATAAAATTACACAGAATGCATTACTTTTATTACTTTCATAGAAAACAATCTAAGGTGAGAAAAATATACAAATATTTCAAAGAAATTAATTCTATCTTCATAAAATACTTCTAGTAATATTCACAAATAATTGATTCTGAAATTTAGAATCACACCAATTAGTGTTGGTCTTTAATTTCAAAATTTAAGAATGTCAATATTTTTAAAAGAAATGTAAATTTTTTACAGCTTAAGTTATGGGTTTTGTAATCTTCCATCTCAAAAAAGAAAAAATTTAATTTATAAGAGAGGATATTGTACTAATCATATTACACATGTAAATTTTTAATTATTTATCTTAAGTTTTAGAATTTAAAAAAAAAAAAAAAAAAAAAAAATTAAAATACCATATTTTCCTAAGGATAATACAGTCTTGGTTTGTTTAAAGAAATACATCAGTTCTACATAGCTAAGTAAAAAAAAGCACCCAACAAAAGAATAAATAAATGCAAATGAAATTATGAAGCAAAAATCTCTTGATAGAAAGTACATTTTTCAGATAAGCTTATTTAAATAACTTATGTAATGATAAAAAAAATAAATAAATAAGCTCAAGAATTGTTTTAAAGGCAAATATCTTTAAATTTTTGAAGCACGAGACAATATTTCTACATTTATGAGTGCACCAAGCAATGATTGGATCTACAATATTTTGAGCAAATATTTAAAAATAGTTTATATAAAAATATGCTGGAAATTAACACTAAAGAGAGAAAATAAAAATTCTCCAACTTGCAATGCAGAATATTCACATATTTTTTAAAAAAGTCAGATCTTTCATTATGACCTTTAAAGTCACAAAAAAGTTAATTATTTTTTTAAAGAAGTTTAAATATAGATAGAGTTATGGGGGACAATACTCTTATTTCATATCTCCCACCAATTATATTAAACACTTTTTTTTTCTTTGTAATCTATTGACAAGTGTACCTCAACTGCACACGTGCATAAAACTTGTGAAAAAGAGGATAAACATACAATTCTAAAAATAAATATTATAAGACAAGACATTTTCAATTACTGGTAATCATATTAAAAAAACTAAATAGCCTAATGAAATGAAGAAACCTCTTACATAAAATAAAAGATAAAGAGATTCATAAAACTACACAGTGAAGAATATAAAAATTAATTATATTAAAACTGTTATAAAATAAAAGGAACTAACACTTAAAAAGTAAGGACCAATGCGATTAAGTAACTTCAAAGTAAGCAATAAATAAATCATATCAATATATAATAAGCACTGAAGAATATTTTAAGAGAATAAAAAGAAACTAACACAAAGTGTACCAAAAACTGTACACAAATGTAAAATCTTTCTTAACTGTATTTGACCAAAATGTAAAGTTCAATAAGAATTTGGTAAACTATTAATTTCTGGCAAAAATAGTCACTTCTTATTAACAACCAAAATTCTAAAGAGATAATTGAGTTTCATGATTTAATTTTTTATATTTTATACACAGCAGCTAATTTATCAAATATGCTGCATTTTTACTCATAAAATTATATTATCCTACATGCAATTACCTCAATGACAAAAGAGCTATATTAAAAATAGCAAACTTTACAGCATTTGAAAATATACTTTTCAACTAATATCTGTTCAATAAGTAAGAAAAATTTATAAATATGAAACAATTTCGAGCAAATCCCTTATATATATATCATAGTTGTGTTCTTTATACAAAGCTTCAATAACATAGTAAAGTTTTAGTTCATGAGAGAAAAATATCGATATAATTATTTATATTAAAAAAAAATTATGAAATAATGGTTATTTAAATTTTTACACATTTCATGAAATCTGCAATTAATTGCTTTAAATAATTAAAACAGCTGAAAATTAGCACGTTGCTAATTAAATATTTTAAGATGCAGCTTATATTAAAATAATTTCTTAAGAAATCAATATTAGAAGGCCAGCCCTCTATCACAGATGCATGAAATATTTAACATTTTTAAACTAGAGTTGCACAGCACATCAACAACGCAACTACATTATGGACGAAACACACGTTCAATTCTTTTACGGTATCTCATCATCCAAATTTTCTTCATTGACGGAAATTACCTCTTCCAGGAATGAATGCTGATAGGATGGAGACTGGACATTTGAAATTAGGTCTGAAGTTTCAGATGAAGCATCTAAAACCAGAAAAAGGAAAAATATATAATAATATCCTATCAACATTCATTCTGATTTATTTATACATTAAAAATTAATACTAATTTTGAAAGATCATTAATGACTATTTTAAAATTAATATAATGAAATATGAAAAATAATAAATTGTTATAAGAGTTACATTTTATATAGTAACATCAATAATAAAAATGACTTGAAAATTATCAATATCGAGATCATAGATATAAAACATTGCATCAACTTTTGATACATTGCATGATATTATCAATACAAGTCATAGTCAAATGCTTTCCCCCTATTTTTTCAAAGAGTGATGTGCAAAATGGATGCTCTATTTTATATAATAGATAAATAAGTTATAAATAAGATAAAGTTTCAGGTATTAAAATTTTAATAGAATGCGAATAAAGATTTATCACATCGTTTTTTTAGACTTTATTAAAGTGTTATAATAAGTTAGTTCTTTGTGAATCACTACAAATGTTTATATTAAATGCTCTTTCAAATGAACACTTGTTAATTTCCAAACAAATGAACATTAAAAGGCCAGCTCTCTACCACAGATGCATGAAATATCAAGCAATTTTAAACAAGAGTTACACAGCGCACCAACAATGCAACTACACTATGAACGAAACCACAACAATTAATAATTTACCAGGGAAACTATGACCATTGTTTTTAAACATAAATTACAATAAATTTCAGTTTTTAAAACTTCTTTCAACTTGCAAAAAATGCAAGATGATACAGCCATGTTCAAATCGCTTAAATGCAAAAATACAAAGTTGTAAAATATAACCAAACATTGAAAATATCATGCAACATATTCATCTATTGATAAAAATTAGTAGCATTTTTAAAATCTAAAAAATGTGATGCCGCACAAATTATTTTATTTTTTATGTAATTCTCGATCTTGAGAAATATGACATATTTTAATAAAGTTTAATGCAGGCAGTCATCTTTCTGTTTAATATGAAATTAAGCAGATCTTTATAATGATTAAAAAAAGCTAATATATTAAAATCAGTATAGGAAAAACACACAATCTCCAGAGGCTAAGAATACTTTATTATCACAGAAATAATTTTTGTAAAAATCACCAAGTACAAATACAAAGACTCCATTGCTCAGATAACACATTTGTTTTTCCAAATAAATAACTAAATTAATATACAAGACAATAAAGGCAAATAAAATTTAAGACATGAAAAAAGCTTTTGCTTACATTATGAATCTATAAAGTACATTTATTTCCAAAATTATTTTAAAAATCTTTAATAATGCACAATAAAAATTAAGTAAAAAATAATACAATAAAATTTGTTAGAGGTAACAAAAATTTGAATTTTTCAAAAATTTACAAGGAAAAAAAAAAACATTTTGAAAAAATATTTTCCCAACAAACAAAAATTTTAATACAAATTTGATACACAAACACATATATGTGAAAAAAAAAAGTGGAGAAAGATGTTTTAAAGATCAGCTTTGGGTAACATGTTTAATGAAATAAGTAATAAAAGTACTTTCTGATAAAATAAATTAACAGAAGTTTCACCCCCCCCCAAAAAAAAAAAAAAAAAAAATCAACTGGATCAGTTAAAAACTGTAGATTGAGGTACATAAATTTAGAATAATACTGCTTAACTAACAACATACTAGTAGGTAATACTGATAATAGATTTGGTTCTTCTTATTTTTGTTTTATTTATATCACTGTATATTTGTTTATATTACACCACCATAAAATTTATATTGATATTCTTACATGAATAATTCATAATTGGTGGTATTGGAAAGTTTGGCATTCATACATTTCTTATTAACTTTATATATATAAAAAAAATAAGGAACAATTTAATAATAATAAAGCATTAGATTCTCTCTAAAAAAATGTTTATTTTGATCAATAACAGTTTTAGGAATAAAAAAAGAAAATTAAATTCAAATATAAAAATATAATTAACCCACCATGCTAACTTTAACAGGATTATTACTTTGCATTTGCCAGTAATATTCTTAATTTGAGAGAGAAACTTTTTTTAAAAGCACTTTAATTACAACAAATGACAGAATAATAATAATAATAAAAGACTTCACAGTTCACTCCCTTTTTTTAAAAAAAAAACAATGCAAAATTAATTTACATTATTAAGTATTAAAAAGTGGAGGAAGATGTTTTAAAGATCTGCTTTAGGCTACATATTTCATATAACATAATTTTAAATTAAAATTGTTCACACACAATTTTTGAATATAAGAAATGAATTGCATATTAAAATACATTTGAAAAACAGACAACAAATATTTTTAATACATATAACTGTATCTGTGTTACATTGAAAACATGCTAAATAAAATCACATTTTCTATTCTTACTCATTATGAATTTCATTCTATACCTGTTGTATTTTTCCCTAAAAAGAGAAAAATACAACAGGAAAATGAAAAGCAAATATTATATAAAAAGATGTTTTATTCAATAGTAAATGATTTTTAGGAATGGGAGACAAATAAGTTCATTGCCCCAATAGAATAAAAATTTGAAGGTGTACAGAGTGCTTGTTTTAGATCCAAAAAACAAAAGGACACAAACACTCCTGCAATAACATCTTACACTGAGGACAGTACATTAAAAAAATTAAATTAAAGGGAATTAATATTAAAGGGAAGTAAACAAGCAACAAAAGGTATTTTCAACATTTAAAAAAATTTACTCTCATTCTCACTTGTGCAAATATTTATAAATAAAATCTTCAAAGTAATACAGTTTAACAATTGATAAATAACAATACTTTATAAAAATATTATAAGAGTTTATTGTAAATACAACGTGAATAATTTAAAGTCTCTCTGGGCCTGGGAGCTAATTATTAGCTAATGTTTAACCGAGTGGCTAGGCCAATGCTGGACCCATATTACGTGCAATGATAAATATGAGATTCATTTTAAAATCAAAAAGTTTCTCAAAAAACACATCAAAATCATTGTAGAAAGCAAAATGAATTGGAAGACTTTGCAAATCACAGATATAAATTCAAATAAATTTAAACAGTTTAAATATGAAAACAGAAACAAAGGGCAAAATTATAATAAAAGCAAGCAGACCAGCTTGATCATGCATACAAATTAATTTAAACCACACCAAAAATTTTGTATTTAGGAACATTCAAAAGAATTTTTTTTTTATTAATTTAAATAAAAATACAATAGAATTCCATGAAAGTTGATTGATAATATAAACATGTATATTATATATTAGCACCTATAATTGGCAACTATCACTTGCTTTCAAAGCTTTGAACAATATATCTATGATATATATATATAAAAAAAACCAACTTTAAAAAAAATACAAATTTGTACAAATTAGAAAATTAACCTCTAAAAAATTTTTGAAAAATTAAAAAAAAAAAAAAAAAAAAAGTTTAGGTAAAAATTTATAAAATTTTACAGTAAAGAAAATGATTTTTAATATTTTTAGCATAACTGATTAATATATATAACAAGTAGTTGTTTTAATTTGTAGAACTTTTTCCTCAAAAAAAAAAAAAAAAAAAAAAAAAATCAAATACTTTACTAAATATTCAAAAATTTACATTCAAAACACAAAATGTATTTTCATACAAATTCACCAAGACAAAGAAAAAAGTCTGAAGTGAAACCTTATGTTTAAAGAGCAAAGAAATGAGAAAAAAAAGTTACTTTTAATAGATATTATAAAGTTAAACCTATATATACACATTCCCATGTCTTATTTTCAAGTCACAAAATATACTTAAGAAATAAGAATGAATTGTATAAAAAAAGTTTTAAAAATTCAAGTCTTGTGATCCAATACTAACTACATGTCAATCAATAAAAGTAACTACCCTGAGGAAATTAATTATCAATAAATAATAACAAACTTAAGTAAAATATTTCTATAAAATAAGTACTTTTTGCAGGAGTAGCTCAATTATCTGGAAAAGAAATTTTCTATTATTTGGCACCTAATTTTACATTAGGAAGTAATTAAATATTTTATCCCTGCTTGATGAAAGTTGAATGAAGCCGTTTACCATTTGGAACACTTTGTAGTAGAGGGGAAGACAATGAGTTATTTCCATCACTTGAAACAGGTTGTGGAGTAATCAAAAATAAGCTGATGTGTAAATAAGAGCATATCTGCAAACACACTACAGTGCAGTAATGAATCAGATTGGCTGTAACATACAGCTAAAACAGAAAAATTTGTTGTAAGATAGATGATTAGATAAAAAATTACTGAGAAATAAAATAAGCACATCAAATTTAATCTGAAATAAAAAAAATTAAATATTCATGGCTTATTTATATTGCTGTGTAGTGGCAGAGAGGCACCCCCCCTTTTTTTGGAAGAAAATATTTATTCCAGTTTAGGTGCCAAAAACTAAGGATTAAAAACAAAACATTTTTATAAACCATGTTGTTTTATCTCACCTGATTAACTTTCCTTTCATTAATTATTAAAAAAAATCATGAAATGGAGAAATGTAAAAAATACATTGTCATGGACAGTGGCACAAATAACCATTTCAAACGGTATCACAATAAATGTAGCATGTACTGCGAGGAAGGGTGGATACAATGAATAAATGAATAGAAAGACAACAATTCAAAATAGAGAAACTAAACATAAGATTTTAAGAACCATATTTTACGTCATATAACTTTGTTTTTATCATATAACTAATCATATTGTTTTTAATATATAATTAAATTTTATTTAGCATAAGAAATCTCCATTAGAATTTTTTTTATATTATACCTTATATATTTTGTAGTGTAATAGTGTATAAAACAAGGTCTTTAAGTAAAATTACTAATTAGACACGAGTAAATTATTATTTTTCTCTCTCTTGGAATACTGCTATTTAGTTGTAATACATGGCTAACATTGTTCTTTTATGATAGGTATATTGAGTAGTATTAATAATAATAAAAAAAACCCTGTCAAGTTTTACTTTTCTGTCCAAATTTATTCAGAAAATGTTGAAAACTTGCCATTTTGCAGCTAATTTTCAAAACATTGTGTGTGTCTACCTCAATTAAAATTTTTGTTTATTTTAAATTGTTTGCAACCATCCCTACTTCTAATTTCCAATTGTCATCACTGTTGCTAATAGTCAGTAGTCATATCAAGAACATGCATAAAAAATTATTGAATTACATTTTCCCGATATTAAATATTTACAGATAACTATTGTTTTCTTGCATATCAAAATAAGTTATTAATCGTATTAAATCAAAAAGGTGAATAAAATAATCCATTTTTTAATTATTTTTTCAATAAAAAATAAAGTGACAATATTATCTGCAGATAAGGTATCAATATGTAAAAAATAAATCAAAGAACTTTCTAAGCAGGAAACTTATTTGTTAATGGGAGCATTAACAAAATTTTCAAAGAAAGAAAAAAAAGTAATAAGAAAATAGTATGCAAGATGTCAATAAACAAGAATAGCACTCAAGAAAATTTCATGAAATATAGAAATTTATACAAGCATAACACTCTTTATTTACAACTAATATTATTTCTTCTTTTAATATAATACTTCAAATAGCCAAGTTTTCATATACTTACATAAACATTAAAATAATCTTATTAAAAGAATTAATAAGATACAATTTTATACAATGAAGAGAGAATATCCAAGGTTACCCAATTTTCAAAGCCCTGACAGGTGCCACATAATAGTCAATTGAAAAGTAGTTCCTACTTTTAATACTAAAATAAATTGCAATTCAAGCATTTGGACTTTGACAGTTTATAACTTGACCAATTGAATTCCCTTTATACTAAATAGAAGATATGGATTTAACTGTATTTAATTCTTTGATCATAAAATATTTCCTAGGATTCTGTTTTTCCAACATGTTCAATTAAGTTTAACATCTGATTGTTTAACAACAAATTGAAAGTTCTTTTTCTTAATTGACCTAGAATTATCTATGGACCGTTAAATTCCTAAAATTCATTTCTTCTTGCACAGAAAAACTCAAAATAGAACTGAATACCACAAGAATTTGATAATATAGCTTAAAATAATTTAACTATACTCACAAAACACAACCAAAGCACTACATATTCATTAAAAAATGTATCAAAATATTGGTTGAGAAAAAGCATTCCTGGGCCAATGAATATCGAATCTAAGTAATCAACTTCACTCTTTGTCATATGTGCAACCTGTAAAAAAAAAAAAAAAAAAGAAAATACTGAATATTGCTTGCTATTTTGTTAATAATTATAAAAACACAAAAAAGAATCTTACTTGAAATTAAATATAAGATTAACCATAAAACATTAAAAAATTAACATTTTGTTAAAGTTTAATATTACAGCTATACTGTTGACTCCTAACATTTCATTTTCATTATTTTAACAATATAGCTATTTTATTTGCAAAGATAAGATTTACCAAGTTAAAAGAGCAAATTGCTTAAAATTCTTTTGCTCTCTCCTTAATATGTTAGTATGTAAAAGCTATAATTTTTAATAATGGAAAAAATAAAATTTTATTTCGAAAAAAAAAAAAAAAAAAAAAAAGCACATTATCATACAGGAAATGAACGAATGTAGCGAACAAATTTTTCAAAATTTGATGTACTTTAATCATGAGTCTATATAATTTTGGAGGGATATATTTTCAATATTCAATTTTTTTATTAACTTATCTTTAAACATTTAAATCAAAACTAAAATTTAATCAAATCTAAACCAACATATTTCTTAAAAAAAAAAAAAAAAAAATTATTATTAAATTACTGAATTAAATATAAGAATTAAAGTAAACAATGAAATATTGAGAAAGGGATAATAGTAAACTTTTCCCGATATTAAAATTAAAGGATTTGTTAAGGATTATTTTATTAACGTCACACTAGAAGCAACACGAGGGCTATTGGTTACTGATCTTGTAATTTTTAACCATGATTAAGTGTCGAGGACGACACCTCAGCTGGCACCCCCCTCTCCTAAATTCCACACCCTGCTAACAGGAGGGCTTTGACAAATTTAACATGCATCTGCCCCAGCTGCATGGCAGGTTGCATAATAACTCAAACCCATGACTAAAAGAAAACCACCGGCAGCTAATCAGCGATCTTGACCACTAGGCTACTGCTGCCACTAAAATTAAAGTAAATTATACATTATTAAATTGAATATATTTAAGCTGAATTTAATTAAATTTGAAATGAAAAATAAAAAATCAAAACATGATCTGGTATGCCAAAAGTAATCCAACTGAAACCATAGCCACTGGGGGAGGGGGGGTAAGAAGACATTTTAAAATTTCTATGTCAATTAAATAGTTTAATTTAGAGATAAAACTTTCAACTCTGTAACAGCAACACAAATTTCAAAAAAATTAATAGTAAGGTCAAACTTCATTTTATTCAATATAAAATTTTAAAACCTGTGTAATGATAACGATGTCTGAAAATAATCTTGCAACCAACAATTTTAATGAGTCATTGCAAATTTTATATATATCTCTATCAAAATTTGTATATTTTACGGAAGATACTTTCAAGATAATTGTTACTGGTGATAGCTATAAGCCAGAAAAATAATAAAGCTCAAAAATGTAGATTCTGATGTTTTGATAAGGAGATTTTAAATGTTTCTTTCTCTTCCGCATTTAAATACACAAAATAATTTCCAATTTTATACAGTTTGTGAATTACAATATAAATAGTTGTTATATAGAATGTAGCAACAGTGCTTTAAGAAATTTCAAATTGGGTAGCTAAAATTTTACTTAAATACTATTAGGAACATAGTGTCTACTAACAAAAATATCCATAAGGTTGAAAAATTTAATCTGAAAGCAAAATTTAAAAACATTTCAAAATATTATAAATTATTCACTGATTTTACATTAAGATGGATGAACTTTACATATTTGTCCATAGAATAAGTATAAAGTGTAACTACACATATTATATAGAATCTTAGTAAAAAATTACCATATTAAACTTGCATACCTTTATTTTTAAAATAAAGAAACTATCTTGATGATATTATCTCTTACTGAATTAATAACTGGTAATAAGCAGTAAATTTTTCTTTCACATATTTAAAAAAACAAACACCATGTGTAAAAGTTGCCATTATTATTTTTATTTACAACTTGACATACTAATAGAGGATCAGAAATAAAATAATAAAACACTTCAGGTATTCGTGGAAACCAATTTATTTTTTGAGTACTATCCACTTTTATTTTATTGCTTTACTATAGTTCAAAATAGCTGAATGGTTAAGCGTGGGACTGCTAATTATTAAACCTGCATTTTTTCCATTACTTACAAAAATTAACTTTTTAAAAAATATTTAACATGAAAACTATCTTGTTATCAGACTAAATACTTTATAACTACCCATTTATTTTCTGAACTTACTTGATAGTTTTTAAAAGATTTCATAATTCACTATTCATATGACATTTTTTAAATTAAACATCAATCATAAAAAATAAATGCATTTTTTCTCTTTTAAATATGTATATTAAAAGAAAACGGTCAGAATATTTCAATTCTTCTTTATTAGCCATAAAGTATAATTCCTGAATCAGTAAAATATTACAATGATCTTTTAAAATAAAATTTTATTGTTACTTTATATTTATGCTTGTACACATTTCACAGTAATTAAAAAGCCCACTTAAGTTGGACTATTGTAACAACCATCAGTATTTTAATTTCATAAACACCATAGAAGATGTTTAAAAAATTCCAGCAATATACTATGCATTTAAAAAGAGCATAAAGTTTTTAAGCACTTACCACTAATTTATTTGTTATTTTTGAACAGACCACACCAAAAGCTAAAATATAAAGACCTGGATGATGTTCATATACATTAGTGGTTGATTTTTGGTAAATTATGAAAGCTGGTACAATAACAAGAGCTAACGGTATAAGTGGTGATAGAATACTGGTGCCCTAAAAAAACAAATTAGAACAAAAAGACATTTAAATATTTTCTCATTTGAAATTTACACAAGATTAAAATAGATGCATTAAATCACCATATTGATTTTCTAAATATTTGTAAAAAGATTTTGTCTAAATTTTGATTTAAATATTTCAAACAAAAAAAGTTAAAAAATATTATCTAAATCAATATACTGAAAAGTTATTTTCAATAATCTATCAAGTACATATTTTCAATACATCAGCAACATAGTATTAAAATAAAATTGCATTTTAAGGGGGGGGGGAAAGCATTATACAATGAATACAAAATATTCCAAGACAGTTTTACATACACTATAACTAAAAAACTGCAAATAATTATATTCAAGGTGCTTCACAGAATATAGTGGTTTGGTTATATTAATGTCACATTAGAAGCAACATGAGGGCAATTGGCAATGAACCTCATAATTTTTAATCTTGGTCAAGTGACGAGGATGATGCCTGCACTCTGGCATCCCTCTCCTAACTTTCACACCATGCCAATGGGTGGACCACAGAATATTAGGAACCTTTTAATTGAATACTGGATCCAGAGATGTTACATTGCTCAACCATGCACAGGAAACTTATTTACAAACTCTGGCTAGTTTTGAAGATTTTTTATATAAAGCATGTTTTTCAAGACAAAACTTACTATCTTTGAGACCAAAGACCTGCAGAAACACCCAGGAAGTGGTCTGATGCCTTGAAAAATAGGTCAAAGCCATCTTTGCATGTTTAGAGCATAAATTATATTTGAATGAACAGGTTCAGCGGCCAGTGATAAAGTAAGCATCATTACCAAACAAGACTGCAAGGACGTCTGAAAACATCCTCACTGACAAAGCAATAATAAAGGAAGAGCTATTATTATCAAAGACATTTGGCTCATCAACTTGACATCAGTCAGTCTCAGCACGGAGAACAGCAGGCAAAGATCTTGATCTTTTCCCTAATAAAATTAAGTTAGAACCATCTCTCATCCCAATGGTTGTAGAAAAAGATGTAGTTTGATAACATTATGAGCAAAATGTTTTTTTTTTCTTCCAATGAGGCTCACCTCTGATTGGATGGCTATGTAAATCGTCAAAAACTGGCACAACAAGCAGCTACAATTTGCCATTGACAAGCCTCTCCATCCACAAAAAGTCACTCTTTCTGGTGTGGTTTTTTTGTGTTGATGGCATTTTGGACCAACATTTTTTTTTTTGTCTGTACAGTGAATTCTGAATGCTATCTTGATTTCTTGACAATGAAGTTCATTAAAGATGCTTACCACAAACACTGGAACCAAGATATATGGTTTCAAGGGGATGGAGCTTCTCCATATTCAACAGAAGACAGCTTGCTCAGAAGTCACTATGACAATTGTGTCAATACAAGGTGATTCCTGAATTGCTTTAGTGATTTTTTTTGGGCCTCCCATAGCCGACTTATCTCCATTAGATTTTTAATGGGCTTTGTTATAATGAAAAAGTCTTAGAAATTAACAGAAGAGATGAAAATAGAGATATTAAAAAAATAAGGCCGTTTCTAACAGACCAAGCAGGTTATTGCAGGACTTTGTTTCACTGTCTCCACAGACGACAAACATGAAAAACTCATCCTTTAATTTCCTTTATTCACATGAACAAATCCTGAAAATTTTGAAATTAAAATTATTCAAAGTTTTCTTTTTCTGTATGCTGTGAAGCACCCTGTTTATGTTTACATATTGCACAGCTAAAATGGTTTACATTAGAAGTAAAGCATTATATTTATGTTTTTTGAAAGTTAAATATCAAAGAATATAATGAATATTAAAGACATGTCATATTAAAATTATATTATTTCAAATTTATTTGTTACTAACAGGACATACATAAAAAAACTATTTACTAAAATTTATTTGTAATTTATACATTAAAAACAATGTACTGATGGGAGATATTGCATGTAATTCAGAAATCACATTAAAATTAAAAGTCACAGGTTCCAGAAAAAAAAAATCAGTTTATAAAGATAAATATAATTATGAAAATGACACAAATAAAATAATAAGAATAAAAAATGCCATTGAAAAATAAATTCAATTCTATATTATAATGTATCCTTTTCTTTCCCCATGTGTATTTTATTCTCAATTGCTTGTTTATTATCTTGCAGTGCTATTGCAGCATTAAAAGACTATGAAATAAAAATGCCACCTTTTTTTTCTAGATGTTAATAAGTTTTTCATAAACGGCTACATTGTATTATTCTTAAAGTTATTATATACATGTGTTTACAATTCCCAGAAATCAAGTTCAAATTCTATTTAATTAGACCTAATCAAAACTTGATGTGGCCGAGTGCTGCTCAGGTTAAAAAGATAAAATTAAATGAAATTTCTGAATTTAAAAAGGTATTTTTTAAATAATTTATACCAGTTTCTAAAAATATTCATTTTAAAAACCACATTAAGAACAAATCAAAAGAATTGAAATAAAACATCAATTTTAAAGTTAAATAAAAGTCTTTTAAAAAAATATTGTACCATAAAACAAATTGTGGTTTAAGTTATATTTTCCATACAAAGTATTATTGTGGAATACCTACAAAAGATTCCTTAGTATATTTGAATATGTCACAAAAACTTACTTTTAAATTCTGTTAAAATACACAAAAATATTAAAAATATAGAAAATAATTCTGGACATAAAAAACCCCCAAACATTATAAACAAATTATTGAAAATAAGCTACATGGACAAAAACAGAAAAATTACAATTAAAATAAATTGATGAGATAAACAATTGTTAAATATATACATAAATATTACATTTGAGCACATATTATGTAAAATACAATTGTTTTCCCCAAATAACAGGTTAAAAAAATGATCCAAAACATGAGATCAATATATTTATAATTTTTTGGAAATTACATATCAAAATCAGGCATTAATACCATTCAATTACAAAGTTTTCATTTAACCTCTCCACAATGGTGCCTTGCTCATGCATGCATCTAAAAAGATGGCACTACTTTGAACTGCACTAGGCATTAAAGATAAGGTGTTTCTGCTCATTAAGCCTAATTCCACACACAAAAAAAGATGCAAATAACTTAATTTTTTAAATTTAAGTAGATAAAAAATTTACCCCTTTTGATGACAGAGTTTCATTATTTCAAATCTTTTAATTCAATTTTATTGAGATAAAATAGCAAAAGGAAGTTAAATAAAATTGAAAAAATAAAGCTCAATTAAGTGTAAATGCACTTGTTAACATATCTATACACACACTAACAGATCTATGTAACATGCTAACAGTTTCTAATAGCACTACTACTAATACAGCTATTAATTCTAACAGCATTGCCATATATTCTCCTCCTTTTTCTCTTCACTATGTCTAACAGAATAATACATATAAAATGTAAAAAGATTGATGCTGAGACTGTAAAGAAAAAGTTCATGTATAGAATCTGATCTTGAAAAGCTTGTGGTAATAAATTTAATTAGCAACACATGTTTGTTTACATTAGCTTCTCGGATTAAATTAATAGGAAGCGCTAGGAATAGCTAAGATCAGGAAAAGTCTAAATAGTGTATTAAGATTAATTTAATGGACATAGTGTGCCAGTTATTGAATTTAAAAATTTCTGAATTTTGTTCCAAGTTTGCATTATCCAACTTGATACAACCATCTTAAATGACAGAAATTTCTTCTATATCTACAGTTCGACAAGCGTCTTTCAAGGGCAAATTTTCTGCAAATGGTATTTTCTACAGCCTTACAAAATAGGATTAATTAAAGCAATAATTTCACAATCAATAATAATAATAAAAAAAATGTAAATTACTCTAAGTATTGTATTAAAAGTCAGCAGATTGGAAATTTTCGAAATTGCAGCAGAGATTGCGATTTAAATTAAAACTTATATAAACATTTAATTGCTTTAAATAACACAGAATATCTATAAATCCTACAAATTAATACAATGTGAACACTGTAACACATCAATCAATAACTACCGAGACTAACCCAGAGATGGCGCTCGTAGTAAACCAGTAACCAGGTCTTTCTAGAGTACTAACCTTTGCTTGAAACGTGTCAAAATTTTAAGTCGATCGGACCAGAAACAGCTGAGTTATCGAGGTTGGAGTAAAGTCGTTTTGTAGTGTGTTTAAAAAATGGAAAAAACCGAGTTTCGTGTTCTGATAAAACATTGTTTTTTTAATGGGTAAAAACACCGTGCAAGCGAAACAATGGATTAAAAAATGTTACCCGGACTCTTGTCCATCAAAAGCAACGATTTGTCGGTGGTTTGCCGAGTTTAAACGGGGTCGTACCGACACAAATGACGCGGAACGCTCGGGTAGACCTGTGGAAGCCGTTACACCGGAAAATGTGAGTGAAGTGACAAAAATTATAATGAAAGATCGTAAAGTGAAGCTCCGTGAGATTGCTGAGATGACACAGATATCATATGGAAGTGTATTTACTGAAAAAGGTTTTTTGAAGTGAAGTGAAAAAGGTTTTTTCCAAGTGGGTGCTGCGATTGCTTTCGATGGAACAAAAACAGCAACGAGTCGATGATTCAGAAAGCTGTTTATCGCTATTTACTCGCAACAAAAAAGATTTCTTGCGGAAAAAAAAAATTGTGTGTGTGTGGGGAGATTTGGAAAAGCGTTGGAACGATTGTATCACCCTAAAAGGTGATTAACAAAAGGTGTTATGTTGATGAATAAAAAAAAATTTTGCAAAAAAAATGTTGTTTTCAATGTTAGACTCGGGAGTTATTGATTGATGTGTTAGCATAGTATTGAAAAAGAAAATCAACTCAATATATAGTTACTTTTATTAGAAAAGTATGATACCAAGTAACCACTGATTTTCTTAAAAGAATTGGTGCTTCTGTAATTATTACAAAGCTTCACACACATATAATACTAAAAAGTTTCAATGAATACAAATTAAATTTATTGGATAAGTTTATAATTTTCATATTTTGTTTATCGATTTTTTTCGTTGTATTCATTTATTACATATGCAAACTGTAAATATTTTATTGGTGGAAAAAAACTGGTTACAGACTAATTTAAAAAAGTACAGTAGTTAGACAAATTTAAACAATGTGGAAGTCTAGAAACCACAGGGAGATGAAGAAAAATTTGCATTTACATATATAATTTTTAAAAAACGGTGTTTTTATTAGCTGTGCAAGACATCTCAATTGTTACCAAATATTCCAGAAATTTATTGTATGTGTAACACGAATATTTCTATATGAGCAGAGAGCTTAGAATATATATATATAATACACACTTTAGACAGAAGCAAACTTTTTATAAGTCTTAAACCTGAGACCATTCAAAAACCATTTAATCCCAAACCCACAAAATGGTTGCTTTTAAAGCTATAAATGAAAAACTGGCATCTAGGAGGAAAAATGAGGAATTAATATTGAAAATTTTATAGAAATACTCCGAAGAAAATAAAATAGATTTATGAATATAAAACAGGCTTGCTAACTTACAGCCACTGAAGAACCATTTTTTCCAATTCCACCCGAAAGGATAACAGTAGTATAACTGTAGAACAACACCAAGCTAACAATAAATGCTATTATTATAGGAATAAGTCTCACTTCCATATGCAAACCAGGGAGCTTTGAAAGGACAGGTTAGAAAAGAAAAAGGATATGTTTATACAATTAAATAAATTTTGTTGTTGCCGAAAAAAAGCTTACACATAACTTTTGGCATACCTTTATAGTTTGTCAAAAAAATACTTCTACACATAAGAAAAAGAAAATGTATTCTTGTTTGGCAGGAAGTGATGCATAAATTTAAGAGAAAGAAATCACCGAATATGAGTCACACACAAAAATTTGCAATCAAAAGCTTTCAGGGTTTTCAATCTGAAGTATGAAATATTTTCAGAAAAAGACAATTTAATAAGAGCAAAGTACATATTTTTTGTTTTTTATATCTTTAACTGAAAATTATAAATTATATTTATAATCCATTAAAATTTTTAGCTTGTCATTCATTATCTGCACATATTAGATTATCAGCATAATTCATTATCAGATTCATTATTAGATTCATTATCAGCACATATACATAGCTTGTGATTTGATAGAAATATTAGTACTACTTGCGAGTATCAAAACATTTTATCCAAGATTATAATGATACTGTACTCAATCATGACAAACTGTGATTTTGGAAATAAAAAAATTTTAATCAAATCTTACAGCGAATACACTTTAAGTAATAGAAATAAAGTTAATTGTTAAGGAAAAATATTGTAGGTTTTTTTTTATTAGAAATTTTATACTTGTGTCATTTTAAAAAAGAAGATAGAGCAAAAATTAAATAACTGACACAACAAAACTAACATTCAAGTGATGAAACAAGGTACATAAAATTAACTGAAAACTCAATTTTTAGCCATAAAATAAACTTCAAAAATTTCATTCAAATGTTTAGATGTGATTCAGATGTTTCAATTAAAAAAAAAATGTTGCTTCACATAATTACAGAACTACTGTTCCATTGAAAACCCTGAAAACTCAAAAAAATATCATACAATGTTTTAAAAAATCAAAACTTATTAACTCACTGCAATAGTAGAACCATTTTTTCCCACGCCTCCAGTAAATATCATGGTAAAATTAGAATAAAAAGCAAGTGATGCAGCTAAAATTCCAGTGAACACTGGCAATAACTTTATTTCTATAGATAATGATGGAATCTGAAGGCAAACAAATATCAAAGCAAACAAAAATCATAAATCATGCAAACACAAATTAAAAAAATATTAAAAAAAGGCATGAAATTTATATTTTTTAAAAAAATGACAAAAAACTAACAGCATTTTATATCAATCAGAAGTCTTAAAATTTTATCAATTAAAAATATTTTTTTCCAAAGAGATGCTTCAAAATTTATAGCTTTTATCTGATAATTCATAGGTGGCTTTCAAAAATTAAAAATGAGAACTTTAAGAATTTTATACATTCGAAAAGTGATTTTTTTTTAAAAAAGTTTTTCTAGTGTTTTTGCAATAAAAAGCAATATTTAACAATGATGCACAAATTTCTTTTCTGACACTAATTAAAAACTAATGGCTATAAAAACTTTATTTTTAAAATACTAAATGAATAGATTCATAATTAATTTCCAAGATCTTTATGAATAAAATAAGCATCTAACATAAAAAGAAATTAATGCTACAGCAAATGATAAATATATAGCTGATATGAAAATATATTCTTACATGCAAAATAAAACAAGATGTGCCCAACATTCAACTCTAACAAAAAAATAATGGAAAAATAACATGTAAATTCAAGAAATAGACACAAGACATTTATACAGGATATTTTTTTAAAAAATTAAATATATTTATAACTTTAAATCTGAAAGTGTGTACGAGGTAACAATCTATTTCTAATTGAGACATGAAACAAAATATTCAGGTTCCACATAAAAAAAAAAAAAAACTCATACATACAATTATAGATATTAATGGATTAAATATATATAATTAGGAAAAACTTCAATAAATGTTTATATCTAGTCAGATTTTTATTAAGAAGCTTAAATTCTCCAAAACATTTCCTTAAATTTTTTTTTTTGAAGAGAGAAAAATCTATTCAGTGATTTAGATTTTACATAAAACACAATATATATTAATAAAAGGAAGAGTTTAAGTGTGTATGGGCAGCTCAGCACAAAGATGGAAAAACACAGACTGACAAAATTTAGTAAGCAGTGACTATAGGTGAGGTGTGAACTCAAAGTAATATTATTGATATACTTTGTGCCCTAGTTCTCGAATGAAACATTAGAGGGTTATAATTCTTGTACCATTGGATAGATATGTTTTTTTTTTTAAAGTGATTTTCTTATAGGTGTGCAAACAAATTCATAAATTTAGTGAATTTTTGAAAATAGCACTGAAAACTGTCAATTTCTGATTGATTTTAAATTTTATAATCATTCTATCCAAAAACATCACTTGTATTTTAAACAAATTTTTAATTACACAATTAGTCAACAAGCTTTCCCCCCTTCTAAGGAAGATTACTACTCTGCTACATATAACTGTGACATATATTAAGTTACAGTAAATCTTTCTTACCAACAACCTATTCTGCTTTAAATTCTTTTCAGATTAATTTGTTCATTTGTTTTTAATAGAAGAGTAAAAATTACTTTTTGAATGAATGTTAGCAAAAAGTACTCTTCCAAAAAATAAAATTTTAGTTTTGGCCAGATGGTTAGCATGTTATACATTTGGTTTTGGTAAGTTATCTACAAAAACACTATGTATGTAAGACCTCATTTAAAATATTCTAAATTTTTGGACATCTTATACCAGATTGGATATGAACCCTTATTAAAAAAATTTGCTAGCTAAATAGTTTGTTCAGTTTTATTTTAAAAATTCACCCCATGCCAATAAAGGGGGCGCTTAGTTATAAATTGCATATAATTTTTGTTAAGAATTATAGAATTTATAAAAAAAAGAATTGAAAAACATTTAATATTTGAAAAGACAGCTTCAAAATATCTTGTTCTAAAATACTTTGGAGTAAAATTATACTAACCTGTGTTGACCAAATATTTTGACCAAATATAGCAGATATCAAATGTATGACCATCACAACAAACTGAGCTTCAGTGACATCAACTCTGAAAATGAAGATTACATTCAATTAAAATATGAACTAACTGAATTAAATAAAGTTATTTTTTTGTCCAAGGAAAAACAGATGACAGTTTTACTTAATTTTAAATCTGCAATTAACTACTCAAGTGGCATAAATTCAAATTTTAATTAAAAAAATTTTACACAATGAATCTAAAGTTGTTAATTTTCACACACTAGGAATTAAAACTTGAACATAGTTTTTTTTTTTTTTAAATCCACATTTATAATATGACTAATGCATATTAAGTAAAATAATAATAATATACTATAATTTTCAATAAAATTATTTCAGATATTCTGATTTTGAAAATATCTTTATTTAGCACTCTTATGTTTTACACGAATTTCAAATGTTTATAAAATGTTAATAACCAGTATTAATTTAATGTAGGTTTATACAAAATAGCTTATTCTATTTGTCTATTGAATCTAACAATTGTTTTCCATGTGTTCTTCAAATTGTACACTGGCTTTACAAAAAATCCAAGGTAAAAATTTTACATTAAAAAAATTCGATATAAAAACCAACGTTTTTATATGGTGGCAAAGTTTATTAAAGAAAATTATTGAAATATTAGTTAAAACTATTAGTTATTTTTAACTTTAAAATTTACTTAAAAAGAGACATTTGTGAGCATATTAAAAAATTCATAATACTCATAAAATCAAAACACGCATTTGAAAGTTTGTAAGTCATTCTATTAAAAAAAATGGGAACCAGAATTCCAAAAAAATTATTGTGATAAGACACGGCACCAAATATTGGAATTTTTCTTTCTTGCGAATGATTACTGACTGAAAATCTGCAACCCTCACTATCTCCCCTTTGTGAGTTTTACGATACCTCATGTGGCGTGTGCCCGGTGTTCCCAGAGGGGGAAAGAAATTTTTTCCTCAATCCTATAAGTGCCAAGGGGAAAGAATATTTTGACTTATTAAAATTATTGAAATATTAGTTAAAACTTGTCACAAATGTCTAATTGCATTGTTAGGCGAGTACGAATGATTCCCAAAAACTCAAAGCTCTAGCTTGATGGGAAGTTGGTTAAAGAAACGATCGAAAATTTGATGACACACACACCAAGTGAAATTCAGAAAAACATTTTAAAAAAGGAGGGAGAGAAGAAGAGTTGCTTAGCATTTCCTCTCCCACCCTCTCTCATTCCTTACTTTTTAAAAAAATATGGTTTTATTTTGAGAATAATATTTTTTGTTTTGTTTTATTTTAAATCTGAGAAAGGGTAAAATACATGAAGAATCTAAGAAACAATTATACAAGGGATGTTCAAATGAAAAGATACAGAACAACACTGTAGGTATAAATGAAGACTTTATTCAAAGTATACATTATAGGCCTGAGCACAACCATCTCATTGATTAATGAGTTGAAGGTTTCCTTGTTCCCAGAATTCCTATGACCATGACGAGACTCAGTCCTTCAAGCCTTCTTGAGTTTGTCGTCCGAGTTGAAGCACTTCCCTTTCAGATGTTTTTTCAGGAGACTAAACACATGGAAATTAACATGTCTAGGCTGTAGAGCAGATGGTCAAGCTGCTCTCACTTGAACTTGGCTAGTTCCGTGTGTGCCACCCTGGAGACGTTAGGATTTGTGTTATCATGGAGCAGAACCACGCTCTCCAAGAGCAGCTCCGGTCTTTTGTTCTTGATGGACCTCCGTAGGCTTTGGAGTGTCTCACAACACACACCGGAGTTAATTGTTCTTCTGTGAATGAGGAATTCAACAAGTAGCAGACCTTGGTGAGTGAGTGAATGTCAAGTATATTGGCGTAAGAGCCAGATATGGCTATGCTGCGCCAAACAAGATTAAACTGTGGTCTAGAAGTGAAGTTGAAAAATAGATAAGTTGTTGACAAGAAGGAGGGTCGAAAATAGAGAAGGATCGCTAGGGTATCCCGGGAGTGCATCACCCGTAGCAGACCTTGGATGTAAAAAAAAAATGGGGAGCAACACATTGCCTGCTAATGCCAAAACTTTGAACTTTTTAGGAGGAGGTGATGATGCATGCTTGTTCTGCTTTGTCTCTGGCTCATAGTGATGGCACCAGCTTACATCACCAGTGACGATCTGTTACAGGAAAGCAGGGTCTTCATGATACCAAAACAGATGTTGAAGTGCTAGCTTCATAAGTAGTTCCTATCGCTGGTTGCTCAGTTGCTTTGGAACCTACTGCACACACACCTCCTGAAAATGAAACCTGTCATGTTCCAATGATATTTACCTTCACCGCCAACATTCGCAATATGACGTGCTGATCACTTCTCACTAGATCATCCAACTTGTTGATGAGATTAGCTGCAATGACTGAGTTTGCCTGGCCTAGTCTCTCTCTTAGCAGCACAGGCGAATATGTTAACGGTTACATTGTTATGACATTTCGTACCTATACATTTGAATACCCCTTTTATATATAATATCAAAATTCAAGATACAAGGGTGGTTCAAAGAGTATTTATAGACATATGACATCAAGATAAATTGTTGTTTCCAATGGATGCTGCCCTTTGTTAAATGGAGCCGAAACAATTGTTTCGGCTCCATTTAACAGATGGGATTGCTGCTGCGTCAAGTTTTTACCAAGTAACAAGACCTGGATTCAAGATTATGCACCGGAAATCAAGTCAAAATGTTGGGTTGCTTCTAGTGAATTTTTACCACAATAGGCAAAGATGGCCTTGTTTGCTGGCAATATTATGATGAAGAATTTTTGAAATGCGAAAGGAGTCATGATCATAAATCTAACACTTAGACAGCTAACTAATAAGTCATGATGCTCACCAAAAACAAACCATTTTCAATGCTGCAAGCATTTCTTGGAATTTCTAAGAACTTACTGAATGACCCACATGTTTAAATCTTTTATTTCATGAAACAAAAAGTCTTATATGCTTGAGAACAGCTCTCAAGATTAAAACCTGTTCTGTTAATTGTACTGAAATTAGATTAACCTCCCTTTTACACTGATAATATGATACAAATTCACTCTTGAAAAATGGTTGTTGCATTGGTGATATAGTAAAATTTCGTTCTCTAGAATCACCACATCAAATTTAATATGGCAATGTGGAATAAATTTATTTTTAAATCATATAGATGCCACACTATGACCACTAAATCAGTCTTAATATACTATTTAAGACATTTTTCATTGACCTTTGATATTTCTATGATGTTTTAATGACCTTGAAGCAGATTTCTAATGGTTTAAAATGGAGAAGAGGCTACAGTTCTTTAAATTTACTACCACATGCATTTTATGATAAGATTGTTTGTGCTCCAGCCATTTCTATAGTACTGTTAGACATATAAAGAGAAAGGGAAGTACAATATACTGCAATGCTATTAGACATTAATAGCATGTTAAGTCGATCTTTTAGTGTGTAAGCTAGAAAAATTACATATATTTTTACGTTTTTAATTATAACTTTAACTTGCTACTTTGTTTCAATAAAATTGAAGTAAAAAATTTAGAATAATGAAACTGTCATAAAAGGAATAAGTATGTTATCTATTTAAATTTTAAAAAAATTAAGTTATTTGCACAAAAATTGGATTTTTGCCAATTTTTAATGGGGAATCGTACTTATTGGTCCGAAGTGCTGAAGAAAGAAAAGCCATCTTTTAAGATGTATGCATGAGAGATAGGCACCACCCCATAAAGGGGTTAAGCTACTTTAAGAAATTTAAGTGCAGTAATAAATTCAAACCAACACAGGCAAATGAAATTTCAACAGAAACAAATTTTTTAAAAACTCGTAAATATAATCAATTTTATCAGCCTTAGGTTTTAAAGGAATCTAATTTTACAGCAACAGCATAGTAGACATTATTATGGTATAAATTATTCTTAAAATAGATAAAAGGTACAATGCAAGTTCATTAATACAAAAAGCAATTTGAACAAGATAAAATTATACAAATGCCACATTGTTTTATTACTAAATTTGATTGTGAACAGTTAAAAAATCCTGCTTTACGTGAAACAACTTGCAGTTGTTTAAAAAAAATGTTAGATATAAAAAATTCTTGAATTTTTAGAAATTACTCTTGACAACAAAGATTGAATATTCAAGATTAGAAGCATGAGCAATAGGCATTAACATCTGATTGGTATTAGCATTTGCAAATTAACTTACTTCTATTATTAGCAATAGAAGATTGGGTAAATTACCTGCAATTATCTAAGCTATGGATATAAAATAAAAATTCATATTCTGATATTTTATCCTATTTTTGTATACTGTGACAAATGTATATGAAAATAAATGTATTCTGAACACATAAATTTTTCAGATATCACACTTATTTGTTTAATAATCATTTTAAAAAAAATCATACACTATTTATAAATATATTTTTCTGTTGAAAATACTTCAGCTCTTTTTTTTAAAACCATTTTAATAGTTTTTTTTTTATTGCATGTGTCAGAAAAGAATTATTCTGCTGTATTTCTATTCTTGTTTTGATTAATAAACAAGCTTTTATTTCATGGATTACATAATTGCAGATATCAAAGGAATTATGTGTAATGAATTTTTGGAATCACCAACATTTACTAATTCTGTTCCAACATGGCTGAATTATAGCGTGCTTATAATGTTCATAGTATGGATATATAAGTTCATACAATATCTAAATTATATTTTTTACAGTTTCCTTAATTGTTTTATTTAAAAATCATGCAATCCTCCTCTTCTTACTTATTAGAATCAAAATTAAAAAGATGTTACAAAATATCAGAATAAACAGTCAATTGTTCTTGTATGAATATATAAATGATGTATCAAGCACTCTTTCATTAAGTTCATTACTCCCAGCAAATATGTACAAAAAAGTATTATACAAGGGATGTTCTGAAAGCAAGTTTCATTAATTTTTTCACAAGGAAAATTTATTGCATAAAAAAAATAAACCATGTTATCATGAACCATACACCTTGCACATTTTTCAACATAGTTGCGACTGACATTGAAACATTTGTTGCAGTGAGCAATCAGTTTGAAGAAACCTCTCTGGTAAAACTCTGTGTCTAGCAATACAAGGAATTACTTCCTGCTTCGATCTTCCCGAAGCAGGAAGATCGAAGGGATGCTCACTTCAATCATCCTCCTCAACACTCTTTCTTCCTTCATTGAATATGTAACACCATCATCCAACCATTAGACGAGACATGACCTGTTTATTATACATGATCTGTAGGCATTTATGGATGACTAGTCCCACATGCCCATACATACTGGATAACAAAACACAAGTCAGCCATCATGACTGTAGAATAATGGTGGATATGTCGATTGGTTACCACACCCTCTTCATCCTCGCTTTATTCATGCATCATTCCTTCTCTGCAGACCTAACTTCCATCATTGAACCAGTAATGGGAGTGGATTTTTATGGCAGTTATTTGCATCATCTGGTGTACCATGTGCTTTTTCAAAAAAAATGACGAAACTTAATTTTGGAACATCCCTCATAGTTATTTACATAATTTACTACTGAAAACAATGTAGAACTACCATCAACTATTTGATACTACAGTTCCCAATATACCAACAATGTAATTTCTTCTTAAGATAAAACAAGAACAGACAAGAGCTTTCTGTTAATCTTTTAAGGCTCTAAAATGTATAGAGCAAGTTCTTGGATGCAATTAGCTTGTTTAAATGTCAAATTGTAACTACATGCAAGGGCTATTGTTAATTATGCCGGAAATCCTTAACACGACTAAAATTAAAACAGCTACTAAATTCTACATGTGTTAATGGATTAGGAAACTGAGGATTTTTATTGCAATATATTTATAGGGATTATTTATATGGAAACAAAATGCTACATTCTAACTTCCTCCTTGTAATATGATTTACCTAAAATCATATCTATTGTCTTTAAATAATATTTGTATCCTTATGTTCTTTAATTAATGATTTATGCTTTTCATTACCTTGATTTGCACTTTTATTTTGAATAACTTCATACATGAGGCATTATGCTTTCTCTAAAACTAGTAGAGCTTATAGTTTTACTGATATTATTTGACTATTATATCAAAATAAAGAGTATACATGCATGATTAATTTTTGAACATAAGACTAATTGAAAATTTAAAAATATTTATCAGGGTGGTCTGAATACTGACAGTACACATCAGTAAAAACTAGGAAATGTGGTTGTACATCTTTTAACAGGTACTCATCAAAATTTCAGTCATTTTGGAAGAGCAGTTGTTGTCCGATAATCACTTGAGCGAGTCAATGCGTTTTTGTGAAAATGAGGGGAAAAAATATATTGAGTATCGAGTTGTCAATTATTTGTTTTTAAAAGGCAATATGCCTACACAAATCAAAGATGAGTTGGATGCTGCATATAGCAATTGTGTACCATCACTTACCACCACAAAAATTTAGGGCAGCTGGATCTCAATGTCGCCTTGCCAACTTGGGAAACAATGAATGTTTGGGATGTCCTTCGCTAAAGTTCACCAAATGGTGCAGTTGAATTAAAGTGAGAGAGATAGCAGAGGCTATGAATATGTCCAAAGAACATGTTTATCACATATTGAACCAAAATGTACGCATGAGAAAGCTGACTGCACATTGAGTGCTCCATTTGCTCACATTAAACCAAAAAACATGTTCGAATGAACATTTCTAAAGCTCTGTTGGCACAATTTAGGAACAATACACCCGAGTTGTACACAGTTTAGGGGTAATAAATCTGGCTTGGATGACAAAAACAGGCAACTCATTCCATGCTGCTGTAAGTCTATGCCACACTTCATCAACCGTATTATCTGAAGATGAGTGGCAGGACAGTCTCTCAACAACCCATGACCTGATGCTTTCAATGGGGAAATTACAGTAGATGAAACTTGAATACACCATTATAACAAAAATACAGTCAAAACAGAGGACTGCAAAGGGGAAATTGGCTCTAGAAAAAGCAAACACTGTTTTTCCGACAGGAGAAGTGATGGTGTCTGTTTTTGGGATAGTCAGGGTTATCTTAATCGATTATCTTTAAACAGGAAAAAACACTACAAGAGCATACTATGCATCATTATTAACAAGCTGAAGGCAGAAATTGTGGAAAAACAGCCACATTTGCAAGATTAAAAATTCTGTTTTACCAGACAATGAGCCATCTAGCATCTCAGCAATGGCCAAGGTGAAAATTTACAAATTACGATTTGAACTACTTGAACACCCTTTTTACTCACCAGATCTAGCCTGAAGGGACTTCTTTTTGTTTCCTAATCTAAGAACTGCACTCAGAGGACAAAGATTTCTCAAATGAAAAGGCTATCACCATTGTAAACAATTATTTTGTAGAGAAAGATGCCAAGTACTATTTGGATGGGTTAAAGAGATGAGAGCATCGCTGGGAGAAATGTGTAGACTTACAAGGAGACTATGTAGAAAAATAAATTTAAAGAAAAAAAAAAAGCCTTGCATTTTTGCAAGGTCAAAAACCTTTTAGACCACTCTCATATGAAAAGAATAGGGAACACTAAAGGATTCGGGTAACTTTAGAAATCTCTTACACTAGCTGTATTATGGATAGAAATTGAAATATGAGCTATCATACAAAGCATACTCTAATTCATAGGCACCAAATCTTTTTTGTCCAACTGTCTACTTCTTGAAAAAAGTTTACTCACAATTCCATTAAAAAAAAAAACCTCATTTTTAAAATCAATAATGTAACTTGTCAAATTTGTTTGGATCACATCCAATTTTTTCACACAGTGATTCAATGAAGCCTTTCTAAATATACTATACTATACATGCTGTCCTTAAATTTGAGGGCTGAATTTTAAGGAGAAAAACAATACACATAAACAAGCCCCCCCCCCCCTTTGCACACCAACCTGGAGTTAGAATTGGAAAAAAGTTTTGCATTTACATCAGAATGGAAATCTTGCTAAAAATTCTATAGAGCAAATAATTGTTGAAATCTTTGATTATAAACAGTGATAAAGCCCTACAAAAGCCGATGCAATGGTTAGTGCACATTATGCGAGAAGGTATTGTGCTTTTCTTTATTAGCCTATAATTACTACCAAATTGACTCAAAGGCATGATGTATTGCATCTTTCTAGAAGAGGTATTACCAAAATTACATAGTTCCAGTTACCTTTCCAAGTGCCAAGATGGAGCTCCTGCCCATTTTGACATTACAACTCATAATTACAATGCTCATTTGGTCCTTGTTGGACTAGATAAGGTGGACCATTTGTGCTTGGCCAA
This sequence comes from Nephila pilipes, assembly GCA_019974015.1. Lineage (NCBI taxonomy): Eukaryota > Metazoa > Arthropoda > Arachnida > Araneae > Nephilidae > Nephila > Nephila pilipes. Next base: position 128,729 of record BMAW01011542.1, read on the forward strand.
TACATTAACTTGATTTATCAAATATAAATTTTTTCTTAAGGGGATACCATCAAGACACTTGTCTATGAGACTCCCATCTCATTTCAAAAACTTTCAATTGCTGCTTCAACTGTTTATGAAACACCAGGCATCATGCCAGGCTTGTATGGATGTCAGTAATGATGCATTCGAGTATTTACTGCAATTATAATGTCAATAAAAGTATTTTTTTCATTCTCTCAACATCTCGTTTTCTTGCAAAAAATTTTCCTTTCCAATTCCATAATGCTGTTAAAAAAAATGCTTTTATGTGTGTATTTGATTTTTCCTTACAGTTTAGCCATAAGTTCAGGTGCATTCTGTACATCGAAAAACAAGGATAGCATACTAGGGGAAAAGGTAATAGAAACAAATAATGCACCAATACCCATGTTAAAGATGGACTGATCTTGCCTTAAAAAAGACATTTAGAAATATTAGTTGAAGCATAAGCTCAGCTATTTTTTTTAAAATTTTTTTATCAAGATTTCCCCCACAATCTTGCAAATACTGGCCAAGGAGGCAGCAGTGAATTTTACCTAAAAACTCACTGCCTAAATTTGCTTTGGACAAAAAACACCTCTTTAAATTTCTTAAACCCTCTGGCTGCTCATCGCGCGATTTCCGCGGGCATGTGTTTTCTTCCTGTATTGAGAAGCGCATCCCGCTTTTTCCCTAATTAACCACTGAAATAAATTATATACAGTATTAAATGTGTAATTTATGTTTTGGCCAACAGATGCCATTCATTGTCCACTAAATTGAGGCATTTAAAGGCATAATGCAACAAAAAAATACACAATTTTTGAAAAGATTTCGGTCCACAAATTGAGCAGTCAGAGGGTTAATACCCACCTGTGTATAATACCGATCCCATTGGAAACTACTGTTCTAGTCTATTGTTCTTGTAGTGATTTGTTTCAATAAAAAATGTTTTCGCAGATACTATTGAGATTGCTTAAACTAATGCAAGAACAAATGACATACAGCTACAATTTGATGTTTATACAAAATCTACATATTTTAAATAAATCTTTATGTTTATATATATGATTTGTCTATTTGTATATAAGTATTTATTTCTCAAACAATCAATACATCTTACCTTCCAAATCGAAGAGTTCCAGTTACATATGTCTGCCAATGAGCAGTATAAAACAGAGCCATGGCAGTAAAGCACTGAAAAAACATCCAAGATGGGAACATTCCTAACTGAACAGCCACATTAACTCCAAGGGACACAAAAACTGAAAAATAATAATTTTATTTAAAAAAATATATTTAAAACATTAAAAAGTTATATCGGTTCAAATTTTAGAATTATGATATAATAGTTACTTTAAAATTCATTTAATCTGACTTTTTACTTCTTTTCTTGAACTATGTTTTAACTTCACAAAATAATTTATATTTTAATTAATAAACTTTAAAAAAAAATTTGTTTTTACAATTGAGTGAAAGAAACCTTACTAAGGTTTAAGCAATTTATTTATAATTAACATTATACAATTTAATTACCCCCACCTATAAATAAAATCATATTGCAATGAAAATATGTTTGAAAAAATTATTATTTAAGAAAGCACTAAAACAAATTCATTATTAACTATTTAAAATTACTTTATCAGTAATTAGTACATTTGGTTCAAATTGCTCTAAATATGTTGATTTTTTTTCGTCAAACTATTAGAATTCAATTTTAAATGACTTAATAAAGTTTAAAAATGTTTTTATTAAAAAATTCTAAAATATTTGATACGTAAAATATAAAAATAAATTACAAATTACTGTAAAGATATTAATAATTTTCACTCATATACAATCTTAATTTTGAAAAATCTACTATGCTTTCCCCTATAACTGTTAAGATTTGTTGATAAATTTTAATTCAGCAATCTTACTTTTACATCCAATTTTTATATTAAAACTTACAATGCATATTTTTCCAATTAAACTCGTGTATTTTTTTAAAATTCTCAAGCAATAAGAAATTGTACAAAATTCAATTTTGCATTTAAGTATCAAATGATTCTGCAAGCTTTTTCTGAAATGCACAAGAATGATTAGAATGAAATTTATTTATAGCAAATTTTACAATTTTTGTAGAAGAAATATGTATTTATAACAAAAAAAGGCACGTTATATTCCATACAAATAAATTCACATCAGTAGATAAAAATTAAAGCTAAACATTTAATAATAACATATGAAAAATACAGTAATAATATATAGATAAAAAAGATTGGTACTTTCCCATTTTGCCGGCACAGGCAATTAATTCTTCAAAAATGATGCGACTGATGTCAAAAGGAATATGTATATACTGTGCGTTATTCGTAATAAAGTCTACTCAGAGAGATACGCACCAGTAAAATGGAAAAGTACCCAAAGATTTTGTACATTTTCCTGCCTTGAAAAATTACATAAATATTTTACATATATGCTTGCAATATTTTATCTTCTTAAAGCATATTTGAATCTATTAAAATCGAGACAAAAATGGTAATCCAGGAGTTATAATCTTATTGAATTTACAACTTATTTTAAATTACCTATTGACAAAGAATCACATCCATGATCAAATAATTCTCCAAGAGGTGAACTAGTCCCTGTTCTTCGAGCTTGTTTCCCATCACAAGCATCTAATGTCTGATAGATAAAAATACCTATAGCACAAAATACAAATGCCCAACGAGGAGCCTGGAAGGAGAAAAAAAACAACTTTTTAAATACACAATGGTTTTCTATAGCTCATTCTCACATTCATATACAATAAAAAAAATTAAAAAACAAAACATTTAGTTCAGTTCTCAGTTATTTATTTTGGTTGAAACTTTTTTACCAAAAAATATACCAATAAAGCATATTAGGTAAAACAAATTTATAATAACAATTTGAATTAACATTTACTTATGCATGATTCAAAGGGTTTAAGACAGTATTAAAGAAATAAATTTGACTTTGTAATCAATATTTTTTTTTATCATAAAGCTGCAAATAATACATTTTGAAGAGCTTTAGTATTTGAAAAAATTGTACAATGAAATACTGGGTAATAAGAACATTATCTAGTGGTACTAATTCATAAAAAATTTATAACATTGCATAAAAGCTTGTCTTACAGATTTGTTTAAATTTATTATAAAAAAAAAGTAGATATGAAAAACGTGAATTTTAAAATCAATTTTTGTAAGTATATACATTTAATTAATTAAAATATGATTTATTCTTTTTCAGAAAAAGGTCTTTTAAATTTTATAAATAGATACAATTTTTTTCAAAGATGAAATCATTTTTTAAAAATATTTATATAACAGTAATTTTTTTAAAATTACAAAACATATTCCAATTACAATATTATTATTACAACAAAAAGGAACAATAATTTATGATGAAAAACTGTGAAACATAATTTAATACCTCTGTATAGTCAGTAAACACATGAATAACAAAGAGATATTTGTTCAAATAAAAAAGACAAGTTACCTCACAGCATCCATCTAGTATGAAAATTGATTAAATAAAATGAGACTAAAAAACATTTTTAATAAAATACATGTATAAAAAAATTATAGCCACTTTATTTGATAATCAATGCAACATGATTAACATAATCCTCGAGATATTTGGCAAGGTATTAAAAAGGCACAAAATGTTAAATACAGGTGAATCAATATTATGCTAATGAATATCTAGATTCTCAACATGAAAGAAATGAAAGAAATTTTTTCCCTATTTATATAAAGAAGAATATTCATTTATAATATTCAAGATTTTTTTTATCAACAAGTTAAATGACTGAAAATGTGAGAATTAAAATATAAGCAAAAACATTAAATTTCTGTACACAAGTAGGAAAAAAAAACTATTGACTTCATTTATAATTTATGTATGTGTATATATATATACAGTTGGGAAAATAATTATCTATATTCTCTAATATTTTTAATAATATAAAAACATGTTTTGATAAAAAAATAGTTACAACACATTTACAATACACATTTTAGATTAAATACCAAAAAACTCTGATAAAGCTAAATAATAGGTTTATAATAATTATCTATATTCTCTAATATTTTTAATAATATAAAAACACGTTTTGATAAAAAAAATAGTTACAACACATTTACTGTACACATTTTAGATTAAATACCAAAAAACTCTGAGGAAGCTAAATAATAGGTTTCTAACTAGAAGAATTTAAAGGTTCCTTGCAAAAAAAGTATTTGTACCTTTTCTCAAGAAGATATATACAGTGTTTATATTGATGATTGAAAGGACTTACATTGTAGCAGTAAATAATTATTAACTTTCTACAATTTTTAAAGTCTGACATTTTATATACAATATTCTTGAAGTAATTGAAAATGGCACCTCTAGACATGAGAAATTATCTTATTGAGCACTGTAAAAATGGAAAATCAGACCAAGATATTGGAAAAACAATTCAAATATAATTTACACAGATGGCTACATTACTAAACATGAATCATTTAGAAAGTATGAAGAAATTGGATGTATCGAAAAACAAATCTGGACAAGATGCCTCAGTAAATTGACAAGAGCAAAAATAAATATTCAAACAGCTTTAAAAAGTCCTATGGGTTCAGCTAAAAAAGTTGCTGAAGAGCTTGCAACAACTTCTGTTATCAATTACACCTAAAATGATAAGAACTGCAAAGAAACAGCCATTCATAAGTGAAAGAAACAGGAGAAAACACCTGGATATTTACTTTGGTCTACAGAAATAAATCAATATAATTTAGGAAAACAGTGATTAGTAAGTTTCAAATCTCTCTTCCAATGCATTTGAACAATTAGGTGCAAAAAATAAAACTATTGAAGATCCAAAAGATATATTTCCATCTCTGAAGCATGATGGGGAAAATATAATGTATGACTGTGTATGACTTGCGATGGAGTAAGAAATGTGGATTTTATTGACAATGACAGCTTTATCATATAATGAAGTGTTGCAGTGAGTGAAAGTAAAGGTTATTGGCGCAACAACCCCATGAGGCTATGCTGCACCAAAAAAAGATTCAACTGTGATCTGGACTTAAAAAAAATTGGAAATTAAAAGACAAAAATTGGTTGACAAGGAGGGTTGAAAATAGTGAAGAATTGCTAGGGTATCCCGGGGGGGGGGGGGGCCCCCGTGTTTACCCAAAACAGTAAATTCCATGGGAAAGAAAAAGATCACTAGGATATCCCAGGATCATGAAATGAAGTGTTGCAACATAACTTATTAAACAGTGCTAGTAAACTAGGATTACAGCAAGCTTTTCACTTTCAGCAAAATAACAATCAAAAGCATACTGATATGATCATCAGGACACAGTAACTTTACTTGAAAGCAACTTTTAATTTCTCCACAACCTCTAGACCTGAATCCTATAGAAATTTTATAGATTCACAAATTAAAAAAAAAATCTCAAGTGAAAGCATTTTTAAAGACACTATAATTGAAGCATGGAAATATAAACCCAACTGCAAGTAAAAAGTTAGTGGAATCTATACCACATCTTGAAGCAGTCATTCAAGTTAAAAGGACTTCAACATAGTATTAACTAAATTTTTCTTCTTTATGATACACTAATGAAGTGTTCAAGTACTTCTTTGCATAATAATTTTGTATATTTGTCAGTTAAAATGCACAAAACTGAATTTTATAATACAATTAATATATTACAATATTTACTAAAAATCTTATTTTATTATAAGATAAGGAAATAAAGTGTGCAATTTTTTTCCCCCCCAACTTTTATTTCTTAAATATTAATTCATGCTCATTTTTTTTTCTCCTGATGAAAAGATATATAATTTTATCAAAACAAAATTGTAACCAAATTTGAAAAAAATTATAACACAAAGAGACATGCATAAATTTTCTTCTATTTCATAGAAAAATACATTCCTAAAAGTAAAATGTTTGGACTCGTAATACCTTAATTACATTACTGAGAAGTTTATTGACAGATTTATTTAGAACTTTTGTAATATTCTTAAGAGATAAAAGATATGCCTTACAGCAAGCAGAAAATGAGAGCACACGAATACATTTTTTGAAATATTACGAATTTCATCAGCATTACATTTTGCTTCAAACAGGACAATAATATTAATCTATGTTTCACGCAACTTAAAAATCCACCTTTTAAAGTAAAATTATAATAGTACACGCTTACTTCTTGTGTTGCATCCGGGCTATAAAATACTAATATTAAAGAAGTTAGAATGTTTATTATAAGTCCAGTTATTGTCATCAAATTTGGTGAAAGCCATAGCGGTAATTTTAAAACAAGCCAATTCCAAAAAGGTTGAACTATAGGGTCTAATAAAGTTCGGCCACATGAATTGTATCGATGATCGCTCAGGCGTTTAAGTTGAACTGGAGAAAGGACATCCTTCATTAAAAACATTTTAACACATATATTAAGTACGTATTGTATCAATAGATGGATTACAAGCAGAAAATAAATAGAATTTAAATTTCTTCCATGTTAGAATTGTTTCATTTCACTCTTCACGAAAATATTAAAAAATCACAAATTAAAATGATGTTATACATTTACAGTGGTGTGCTATTCGAAATGCGTTTTAGAGTGAAAAATAAAATTAAACGACTTAGCTCAGGCACACACACACAACCCCTAACTAATCTTCTTTTCCACTACTTTAGGAACATCACACGCATGACGACAACAATATATTATTATAATTATAAACAAATCATATTGCCACCGGATCATATTGAAGTATAAAATAAAATTTCATTAAATTTAATTAATGATGAGTTTTTGAAATAAATAAAAACTAAAGCAGTTAATATAAATAGTATTATTTATTTCTTTAGTTATAATTAAATTTAAATGAAAAAAAAGGTGAAAACATTTTCTTCCTATTTTGCAGAATATCGATATATTTAAGTTATAAAGAATCGTTATCACTGTTATTAAATCTCCTTCTTTCTAGCGTTTGTTACTTTTTTTACACTTTCATTGCTGTCTTTTGTTCCTTCCGCTGTCATATCTAGGAACCGGAACCTAAAAACACATCAGAATGTTTGATGGAATCTATTATGGTTATATTTGTTTGTGATTGATGCGAATTGATATATATTTCATTCATTTGATGTAATAGGAATCCTGGTTGACGAATTTGCTTGTTGAAAAATAATGTGAATTAGTGGATTGACGAAAGTTCTTGCTGTTTGAAATGGCTGTTATCCGACTGAATGTTGTGGGCTTGCTATGCTTCATTATGTTTACTGTAGCAGGTAGGCTAATCCGTAAATTCTTTTTTAATCGAAGAGTTTGTTATACAGCTAATATAGTAACAGCTTTTTCAAAATTATATGAGCATAAATTATGAAATATGTAAACAAAATTTTCATAAAATATATTCCCATAAACAATTCTCTCGATATTGTTTTGCTGGTGTTTGAATTTTTAAACAACAAAACCAAAAGAAAAATATTTGTAAATGCATTGAAAATTGATAGCAAATAACCAATTAGTGGAGGAAAGATTAACGAATGATTAATTATTTTTGTTTTTGAATTTGTTTTGAAAATGCAGTACAATTTATATGCATCATATTCATATTTGTGATTTTTTTTTTATTTATGTGTTTAGAATTCATTATTTATTTTTCAGATAATATTGGAGGCAAACCAAATAAATTTTGAAATAAAATCCTGATATTGTAGAAATATATTTCATGTTGTATAATATTTTTATTTGAATTTTTGAGGATTCAACACTATTTTTGATAAAGTAATATGGGAACATTAAATCTTGATCTACATGTTAAATTTATGAAACACAATATAAGTGCATGTAATATATGTTTTCAATATTTTTAATAAACAACATCTTTAAGCCAGGAAAATGAAGGGAAAAAAATCATATAAAATACACAATTATAGCAAAATGGATCAATGGAATAATCATTTTATACACTTAATGATTATTTTTCTAAATAAAATGCTATTCATATGATAACTGGAAATAAAACATTATAGAATTTATAACACAATTTTGAATAAACTTTTGTAAGATGCAGTAATTTATTATTGAATAATAAATAATTCAAGCATAAGTACTCTTTATATATGTAGTCTTTTTCCTGTACTTATGTTTTTAAAATATGCATATATTTCATATCTACTTGTATCTAAAAATGATACGATCATCCCCCATGTGCAGTATTTGAGTTTGGGATCTAAAGAGATAGTTTAGATTTCAAAAACACATTTTTATTTTCTTTACCAGATCAGTTAAAAGTATTAATTTTAGTTTATTTGGAAACAAACTGATTTTTATCAAAGAATGTGTACAAATAAAATAATTATTTGCCAAAATGTAACAATTTAGTGTCATTAATGTGTTGTGTGACTGTGATGGAAAAATGTTTCAAGCACTCTAGCCACCGCACAAAAGCTTCATTTGAAATAATTTATGTGTAAAAATTACTTCAAATATCACAACAAGTCAAAATATAAAAGGAATTGAGAAAAGTAATAGAGAAATTTAAAAGAAACTGTTTTATAATCACAAATTTAGCAAACTTTTTTATTTCTTGACAGAAAATGCAACAAAATTGTTAATTGAAATGATCTAGATTTAATCAATAATTGATGTACAGTTTAATTTATAATTGATGTAAATTTTAGTTCCCAGGAAAAATTGCAACATATGTATATATATATATATAGTTATGGATTGCTAAACGAGACTCAAATTTACAAATGTGCATTAAATTTTTTAAATGTTGCTATAAATTGTTTAAAACAAAATCATATTATAGGAAATTTTCATTAAATAACATCATAATAGTTGCCTGTTACTTATGATAAAGCAGTTCCATAAAATTTTAAAATGAAATATATAAATTTTTCATTCTTTTCAGTGAAAAATCTAAATTCCCCTCCTCTTGTTCTTTAATATTTTTTCAAAAAATCAAACAATTATTTTTTATTACAAATGGCTTATATTCCAAGTAATTAAAACAATCTAGCTCTGAGTAGAAAAGCATTTAATCTATAGCAGGGTTGGATAATTCTTTTGGCTTGGGGCTCTTTTTGTGGAAGAAGAGGCTAGCTGCGTAAAAAAAATTATCTTTTAAAATGATTGCATTCATAAGTTTACTTTGCATTTAAGAAAATATATAAATAATATCATTAAAATGGATAGATATAAATTAAATAAAATAGTGACAGTTTTGTCCAATTCATTTTTTATGCTGATTTTATATCATTTAAGGTGTAAGCACATTTAATTTCAGAATCAATTTAATGAGTCAAATGTACCCTATCATACTTTTCTGCAGCATTTCCCCTCTTAATCAAGAGTGAGATTACTTGTTGAGATATTCATCACAGTCTGCAAGTCAGTGTCTGTTAAGAGCTTTTATATTTAATAGATATTTTCCCATTTCACTGGCGCAAGCAATAAAGCAGCTAAAAATGATTCTACTTGATGCCAAACAAAATATTTGTTTACTGTGTGTTGTCGCCAATAAAGTCTGCTTGACAAGATTTGTATCGGCAAAATAGAAAAGTAACCATTTAAGTTTGCTGATCTTCAAGCAAGAAATTTTTTTCTCACATATAACTATGTATAGACCTAAGTAAAATAATTTTTTCCCAGGAGACAAAAATTAACTAATGTTGTAGCTTTAAACATTTCTTACTCAAAGTGATCTGACCATGTCAATTTCAAGCTGCAGCTCCTCAGATGTTGTGTCTCAGATGTTGTGTCAATATCAGTAAGATGGTCTAAGAGCACAAATTGAATTTTGCTCAATTTTTGTTACATCTTGAATTCTTCTTGTGACCTTAAGCCTCTAAACTCTGTAGATGATCCTTAATTTTAGTAGAAACTCTTTTATGTATTTTCTGTTTTTCTTTTAAAGGGAAATATTTATAATTGTTTTCTCCTACTTGCTTTGCAAATAGACTTAGTTTTGCTTTGAATAATTTTATGTATGGGAAGAAAATCTCAGTTCAAGGCAGATTTTTCTGAATGTCTTGGTAGGCCGCAAAAGACGGCAATTGTCTGTTATAGTGGCGCTCGATGATTAATCTCCAAACGACTAAGAAATATGCCAAGTAAGTTGTATCAAAAGATAGGCTTCACAAGTTTGGCGACAATTTGGCGTAATAATAATTTGATGGCCGATGCTATAACAGACAAGTATCCAAAAGACTCTTGTCGGGCTACTATGTATCCACCCCTGATGTATAGCATTATTGTTATGTTTGGAAATTCATGGTGGCATGTTGATGGGATCCTTAACCCTTTAAGCGGTCAATTATTTTACCAGAAATGCTTCCCAAAAAGGCATATTTTTTTTTATTGCATATAATTAAGTACCATACTATGATATTCAAAATATCATAAGAATATATTTTCCCTCCAAGTGAGAGGGAAAATTAAAATAAATAATTTGATTGATGGATTCTCCCTCCATTTCTTATAAAATAATATAATTCCAAGAGGGGAAGAGAAAAAAGAAGAAGAACTCAAATCTTCATCAGAGCTGAGCTCACTGCACGAGTCATCTGAGGAATAATCCAAATAATTAGAAGAAATATCTGTATCTGTATCAGAATGTAGTTCATCATCTAACAAGAAAGTATTTTCGTCGTCTATTTCATCCATAATTTCCATAAGATTCACAAGCACAGAGTACAGTAGAACAAAAATTTCAAAGAAAAGTTCCCGCTACATAGAAAAACCTGGATGAAAAGCATTTCATTTACATGGACAAGCCACGCCATCTGTTGAAAAATAATAATACTAAATAGTCGCTTTCAATAATGAAAAATGCGGGCAAACCAGAAAAGGAAAGGAGAAAATATCGATGCCCGTACGGGCAAACCAGAAGAGCCAATTTCGGGTAGCACGTACACTGTAAGGGCAAACTGCTTAAAGGGTTAATTGAGTTGTGACTTGTCAAAATTGATGAATAATATATGTTGTAGTTATTTATATCAACAAAAAAAATCACAAATGTTGTGCTCTGGTTGCTGTGACTAGTTCATGTACTAATCAAGGCGATATTGGAAAAAGAGTTATAATGTATAAGTACCAACAATTGTAATTTTGACTGATCTTGCTGAAAAGGAATTTAAAATTATCTTTTAGACTAGCCCCTAGTGCATAGATTTTTAATCCAGTCCTTGGGGGACTCGTATCCTTCAGATGAGTATGAGTATCACTCAAGGGATCACGGGGATCTTCACCCCTTCTTCCCAACCCCTCTTATTTTCTTTGTCCTGCGTTTTGCTTTGGTGAATTTTGTTTTTGTCTTTTCTTGTGTGTGTTATATTGTTACATAACATGGTTTGAATTTTGTTCCATTTTTTTTTTCTGACTGTGCTAATCTTTGTTTCAAATTCTTTTTTTTAAAAAAAAGAAAGAAAAGAAAAGTGATGTCCTATCTCTCAGATAAACAGGCTTGCAAGGTATCTACCCTGATCTCCCACATGTCTAGCTCTGGCCATAAGTGGTTGCAGTAATCGCTTATAATGGTATCCATAAGGGAAACCATTTGTGCTGAGAAAAGGCCATGACTGGGGAAGGGGCTGCTGTGGAAGATATATGAATGTTATTGGTGATAATTTTGCAATGTTTGGTTGAAAATATTTCTAGAGATTGAAGGCCTTGGTTAGGGATGATGGTTGCTCTCGCCCATTTCGGGAAATCTCCCTCGGCCTTGGACGTGTGCATGTGCCTAGGTACATTATGGGGTTAGTATCCATTTCCTAGCTTTGAAGAACTTTCTAGAAATGAAGGAAACTATGAGAGCGAAGAAGGTTAGAAAAGGATGGAACGACAGCACTTGGCTGGACTCCCAATTTATGTGGAATTAATGTTTTATTTTTTGGCAATTTGAAAGAATTTTGATTTGCTTCTTAATGCTAATGCTTCTTTTACAGACCTCTCTCTCTCTGTGTGTGTGTTGAGCAACAGATGATGAAAAGTTTGCTTTCTCATTTGTACCCTGATGGAAGCCAAAATTCGTCATTATATATCATCGAAACCAATTTTTTTGATTCATATAATTTATAGATTTTTTTGTTGTAAAAAAAGCAAGGTTCGCTAAAAATTCCTTCTGCAATCCTCATCAATAGAACTATTCAAGGAAAGATGGGAGATGTCAAGTCTTTAAAAAACTGCAATAGTGGTAACTTTTTGATTGAAGTCCTATCAATGAAACAGGAAGAGATGATTTTGAAATTGAAAATTATAGCCAATGAAGATATTATAGTAAACCCTCATTATTCTATAAACTTATTGTGTGGTGTTATTTTAGAAACAGATTTAATGTACTGTACTGGAGATAATATTCTTGAAATAGCTAAAGATGTGTTTGTCCTTTCAAAGTTTGTCTATGTCAAAGATCCCTTTGATAACAATCAATTGTGATGGTAAAATATTTGTGACTCACTTTGATACTTACTTTTAATAGCCTGACACTCTCCAAATCAGTAAAAATCATCTATATGAATTGTTCAATCTGCTCTTTCATCCCAAATTCTTTGTACTGTTTCTGGTGTCAAAGGTTAGGGTATTCTATCACAGCCTGTTGTGATCAGCAAATTTGTGTCCACTATTCTCTATCATAGGACATAAAAGCAAGTAGGGACTGCAATTCAGAGCCCATCTGTCCAAATTGCAAAGGCTGCCATCCTGCCTACTCTTGAACATGTCCTCTTTGGATCATGGTAAAAGAAATGCAAACAGTCAAAATTAGTTGAAATATTTCATTTCTGGAGGCCCGAAAAATAGTAATTGAATGTAGGATTTTCTAGCTAATTATCAATTTATTAACTGAACTTACTATGATATTAAGAAACTAGTTCCTCAATCGCTCAATATATGGTACCATGAATCAGCTTCACCTCATAGCTCGTGCAGTGCCCCCTATTCCTGAACAAAACTGAGGAATGCTTGGCTCTTGCCGCCTTCTCTCTGTTCCGCCTTTTCTCTTTTCTAGATCTAGCTAAACTTCAAACACCAGCGTGCATTTCAACATCCATCGTTGATATGATATAAAATTGGGCTGTCTTCAATCTCTCCAGGGAACTAGTATATCCAAAATAACTTGTACATAGTAATATTGTAAATAGTCTTACTTCATCTAATCACAAATAAAAGTAATGATTCAACTTTTGAACCTCATCATTGGATTAGTAAATAAATCAAAGTCCGAATTCTGAAAATGCAATACCCCCCCTAGACTCCGAAGCTCCAGGAGGTGTCTGGTGCGGACAGATACCACCTACTTGAATGTACTCTCACCATTGGCATATCCTATGCTATTGCACTCAAAAATTATAATTTTGTCTTACACATCTCTATTCCATCGAAAATAAAAGCACTAGATACTGATACCTGTACAATAGCAATAGAAACAGAAGCTACCTTCATGTAGTTTAGCAGACTGTTACTTTTATATCTTAATTCTCTTCAAACAGTCAAACTTAAACTTTACCCTCATCTATTAACCCTTTCAAGGGTGGTGGTATATTTTTTATACCACATATTTAGCATGTTAAGAATCTTAGCGAAGTACACTTTTTTCCCACACATTTATCATCAGAAGGTAATTTATAGTTTTACTTACTTAAATTAGATGGCACAAGCTTGCAGAATAATTATTAAAATTATTGCTTTGATTCTAATGAAAGCTCTTAACAAGTGGTTGTTTTATACCTCACAGAAATCTTTCTGAATTGATTTAAAAATTTTAAATTCATGAGCTACCCAATCTTCATGTTTGAAACTTTTATGTAAATACTACTAATTACTCAAAACAAAATATTTAAAGTATTGGTTTCATACTCTAAATTAAGTAGTATCATAATTATACCACCCTTCTTTAGAGCACACAGGGGGTTAGTGAGCAACAGATGGCAGCACTGAAAATTTCGATTCAGACTGATATATGACGGTTCGTTTTGTTTCGTTGAAAAATAGAAGTCATAAATATGTTTTCGAGTTCCAGTGTGGCAAAAATCAGAATTATTCTCGTAAGAAAAGAAATTTAAAACAGGAATAGAAATTTATCAATGCAGTTCATGCCCCCCCCCCCCCATAAAAAAAGTGCAGGGGAACAAAAGGATATCTGAAAACCAAAACTATTGCAAAAAATGAAAAACAGCCTTTCAAGGCATCGAAAACAACTGCCTAGAGACAGCAGATTAGGGACTTGTTGTCTTTGATAGAGACTTGTAACTATCATGGATATAAAGTGTTAGTATGAGATCAAAATAGATAACCTACCTGCAAAAGAAGGGCAAGAATACGAACTCCTTGCATCTAGCAGTGGACTTTATCAAAGAGTCTAAGTAAACTGATATATAAATCATTGACAATTAAGTATTACAAAAGGTACAGTACAGCAAAGAGATACCCGCTTTGCAAGAAGAACTGAGTCTTCAATGTTTGGGCGCCAACATCCTGTAAATTCTGAGTGAGGAGGACTGGTGTTTTTTGTTTGACACGTCTGTTCATTACATGTGGGAGCGTATGTTCTGAATAGGTTTGATTACTGTGGTCAGCTAGTTTTTGAACTTTTACAAAGACCATACAACGAACAGAATTTTAGGTTTATCTAAAGTTCGTTTAATTCATGTTTTCGTTTAATTTTCATGACTGTTTCAGATTTCGTATAATAGTGTGCATAATTATTTCAGAAAAATTCAAATTTTATTTTATTTAGCTTTATAATCTAGTTTTAAATAATTTTTAAATATATGAATTCTAAAATATATCTTTAAAAGAATGCATAAACGGCGAATTTTGATAGCGAAAGAACTTGCTTTGTTTGAAGAGCTCCATGCTGATGGATCAGAGTTATCT
>BMAW01011542.1:143635-247138 GCA_019974015.1 Nephila pilipes
TACTAAAGAGAATAGTGGCTGATAAAAATTTCTTAACATCAAAAGTGTTGTCAAATCGCGGTAATCACGTGGAATTACGTTTTCCGATATGACGTCATCCCACGCATCTGGCAATGGACATAATTCGATGCAGAGACGCATCAAAAGGCTCGTCCACTATAGGGACGAAATCCAGACCCTGATCTTATCAAATCGCAGGAACCCGGACTTCGAAGAGGGAGATGAATTATTCCAGTCATACCTGTTTTTGCACTCCAAGGCCCAGGACGACCTAACTAAATAGAGGGTGAGTACTCAACTCTTCCTATTTGCAACGTTCCTGACTGCCACATACATTATGCACTCCCTATAACACCTAGCAAAAATTTAAACTTAAAAAGGAAAGACGAAGACGGCTTCGTCACCCCACCCAGTAGAAAAACAGCCAAAAGGCAACTCATAACTGAAATAGGCACCACTAGCACACAAAATAAATTTAAAAACCTAACCATCCAAGAAAACCTAACTACACCAAATAAAGAGGTTGTCATTCCAGCTAAAGAATGACTACCCCCCCCCCCATCATGCTCAAAATTAACAACTATAAAAATCAGCTGAAAGCCATCAATCAGATTATTCCAGACCTACGCACCAGATTATCTGGTGAATATATAAAGCTCTACGTGGACACACCCGAAGAGTACCGTAAATTAATAGATTTCTCAGCACACGTAAAGAATTTGAATACTATGTCATTTGACTAGTCCAATTACGTCCTGTCAAGGCCATAATAAAAGGACTTCCCAGGGAAACTACACCACAAGAAATCAATGAAGAACTCATCGAACAAGGCTTTTCACCTATAAGAGTAGTTCAGCTTTCAAACCGAAGGACCAAGATCCCGTTGCCTGTTTACCTAGCCACCCTACCCAGATCACCCATTTCTGAAACAATCTTCACCATAAATAGACTTTGTTACATGTCTGTTAAGATCGAGGGCTACCGCGGAAGCGGTAAGGTCACTCAATGCTACAGATGTAACTTTTTCCACCACTCGGCGGAAAATTGTCACATCACGCCAAGGTGCCTAAAATGTGCAGAACCGCACATGACTAGAGAATGTCCTATTAAAGACCGAATATCCAATCCTGAATGCATTAACTGTGACGCAAAAGGACATTTAGCATCCTACGGCGGATGTGAAAAATTCCCGCGACCACCCAAGAAACAAAACATCATTAATAAGGACAGAAATATCATTCGAGAAAATTTTTCTTTTGCAAATGCTGTTTCTAACCCACAACAGATGGCGCCACAACAACCCAGCACCTCAGCCAATCAGAAAACAACTCGAAACAACCCTACCTCAGCAAATAACAAATCAAACAGTAATAGAACCAAAGCAGTCAACCTGGTAAATAAACATCTTAAAAATAAACAAACACCCCAAGAAGAAGAAGATGAAGACGCACCACTTGACTTCCTATCAGCAATAGAAATGTTTCAGACCCTCACTGAAATATTTAAACAACTACCTGGCCTCCTTAAAAACTTACCAAAAATAAAAGCTGCAAAAGGAAAAACAAACAAAACTTACGCACTAATAGAAGCCCTAATGGATACAGACTCTGATGAATAGACTCTCTACATCTCACCTACAAAGCACCCAGAACAATAACTTCAAATTTTTCGGACTTAGTATCTGCAGCTGGAATGCAAACGGCTTACTATCTCGTATTGTTGAGCTACGAGATTTTGTACAGAAGCACAGACCCGATTTAATTATGATACAAGAAACTCATCTGAGACCACGCAACACAACATTTATACCCAACTACACCGTCTACAGAGATGATAGACTTAACCAAGAAACTGCATCTGGAGGTACTCTTATTTTTATTAAGAGCTCACTCACACATCATAGACAAACTACCCCACCACTCCAACATGTTGAAGCCACCATAATCATACTCACTCCACCCAACCACTCAGCTGTCACCCTCGTTTCCATATATATACCACCTTCATCACACAACATCAATTTTACACAAGATCTAGACACACTCTTTAAAATTAACAATAACACTGTAATCATAGGTGATTTTAACGCCAAACACCAGACATGGAATGCACACACCAACACAGTTAGAGGAGTAAATCTAAATAAATACATAAACACAAATGACATTACCCTTGCATTCCCCCCCCCACACCAGATTTGGTACTAACACAGCCTCAACAATAGACTTTGCGCTTATTAAAAACTTTAATTATAATCACACAATTACCTCAATACCAGAATTATTCTCAGATCACAATCCCATAATACTAGAATTTAATTTTACCCTTACACATCACATCAACAAAAGAAACATCAGAACAAACTGGAATAAATTCAAACAGGAAATTAACAAAAATATAAATTTAATAAACTTCACTAACATCAACACCACTATTATTCTAGATCAAAAAATCACAGAACTCACTAAACACATCTACACAGCACATCAAACAGCATCAGAACCCATTACCACAAAAAATGAAAGATACACTCCTCCACATATCAAACAACTCATTAAACATAGAAACAAAACTAAAAAACTCTATCAAAAAACCCTTGATCCCAATATAAAAACCCAGCTCAATAGAATACAAAACAAAATTAAAAAAGAAATTCACACATTCACACAAAACAGCTGGACACAGACTCTACATACACTCAATACTCAAGATAAATCAAAATGGAAAATTACTAAGTCATTCAAAACCAAAAGAAGCAACATTCCCCCCCTCCAAAACAATAACTCAATTGCAGAATCAGAAATTGACAAATCAAACCTTATTGCTCAAACACTACTTAACAACTTCTCAGAAAACAAAAGACCAATTAACTATAAAACTGGCATTGATAAAAAAGTTCAAGAAACGCTACACAAACATTTTAGCAATCCTGCTCCCCCACTCACACACCCACACACCGTCTGGCCCAATGAAATCACTGCATACATAAAACGCATCTCCATCAACAAAGCACCCGGTAAAGACCAAATCACAAACAAAATGCTTAAAAATTTCACTCCTAAACTCATTTTCTTATTAACATACTTACTTAATCAAATACTTAAATTGCAACACTTTCCCAATACTTGGAAAACATCAATAATATTCCCAATTCTAAAACTGGGGAAAAATCCCTGCCTCCCAGACAACTATAGGCCAATAGCGTTACTCTCATCACTCAGTAAACTCACTGAATCAATCATACTTACACGCATAAATGAACACATAGACAACACAAACATAAGAAATCCAAATCAATACGGTTTTACAAAAAACCTTGCCACCACCCACCCATTAATTAAACTCACGGAATACATCACATCAGGTTTAGAAAAAACTAAATCAACAGGCGCGGTTTTTCTAGACATACAAAAAGCCTTTGACCGCGTCTGGATAGAAGGCCTAACATACAAACTGATAAACTACAAATTTCCCACACCACTAGTTAATTTAATTTACTCATACCTAACCAACAGACAATACCAAGTTAAAATAAATAACACTTTATCAAACACTCACAATACAACATATGGAGTTGTTCAAGGATCGTTAATCGGTCCTATTTTGTACAATTTGTACCTGAATGACATCCCAGAATACAATCTCACTATACTTAACATGTACGCTGATGACACAGCGATACTCGCCAAATTTAAAAACATCAAAACTATCCCATTTGCACTAAACAAGCATTTACAAATACTTGAAAGATACTACAATGACTGGAAAATAAAGATCAATGTCAAAAAATCGGCAGCGGTCTTGTTTTCCAGAAAAAGAAACACAAACATTCCACCCCCCACTTTTTACAACACACAAATCCCGTGGTCTCAGAATACTAAGTATCTAGGACTCATACTAGATAAATCACTAACCTGGAAACAACACATATTACACACGCGAGATAAATTCCGGAAAGCAAAACGAAGTATTTACCCCCTAATTTGCCGGGATTCAGAAATGAATTTACAAAACAAGTTGCTTCTGTACACAGCCGTCCTCAGACCCATCATAACATATGCATGTCCCGTTTGGGCGTATGCGGCTAAATCTAATATTAATATCCTTGAAATAACACAAAGCTCAACCCTTCGAATGAACACAAAAGCAAGATGGTATATAAGAAATAATGAAATAACTAAAGCCACTAAAATTCCTACTTTCAAAACTTTCATCCAAAAAATTTCTAAAAATTTTTTTAACTCATTATCTCTTACTAATAACACCAACATACTAAATCTAGAAAACTATATTCCTAGACACAACGCTAAAAGATCAAGAACTGTTTTACTCGACTCATACAACCCCCCTTAATTCAATTACACATTTTTTATATGAACTATAACACTTAACAACACATATAATACAGCTAATAACTCATTTTACTAACGGCCGCATACGACCCCATCAGTTAAACCACGAAATCAACTTGATTCTAAAAATGCAGCACCCAAAAACATGGTCAATCAACGGGAGGGTGACCGATTGACGGTCTCCTCCACTTTTTCACTTTTACACAAACACAGCAGTCAGGAACAGCCGATAGGAAAGCTCCCCTCCAAGACTCACCATCCAATAGGAAAGCGAGGATCCAACACCACCCCTGACCGAAACTTTAGCCTTCAAGTCAATCATTTTACCAGACAACCAATCAATAGCAAACCTATTTTAAATCACTCTTTACAGAAAGTATAAATTCCAAAATCACCAAGTTTAAATGCTATATTAACTCGACCCGAGCTTGAAGGCCGCCCCGCGGCCTATGTGCTCGATTAGCATTCCAGCGTATTGATGGACTGACTGGCTTGCTGGCTACCTGGATGTTAGGCTGTGATTGTATTAGACCGTAACTATGATAATATAGCCTTTGGCTGATACTATGATGATATTAATTAGTCCTGTAAACTATGTACATTATGTAAATAAAATTAGATTTTAAAATATTAGAATTTGTCTTTCTCTGTTGATGTGGCATTTATATTAAATTAAATTATCAAAGGCCTACTCTAGGGAAGGCCAACAAAAAGGGCTACCTTTCAGAGGGAAAATCGAAACTGTGGGTTCAGTGAATGACGGAAATTATTTGGGCACTTTAGAACTTCTAATTAAGTTTGATCCATTTTTAAATGAACATATTAAAAAGTATGGCAATTCTGGAAAAGGTAATCCTTTTTATCGATGTGCTACAATTTGTGATGAATTCATTGAAGTCATGACATGAAAAGTCTTGGAAACTATTGTGACTGAAATACAGAAAGCTAAGTATTATTCTATTTCCCCAGATATGATTCATGCTGACCAACTAACTTTTATTTTATGGTATGTCCAAAATGGTGCACCCATTGAGAGATTTTCGCAATTTATTAATGGATATACTGCAGAGTATCTGACGGATGTTGTGATTTCATTTTTGAAAAATAACGACATTTCCCTCATTGATTGTAGAGGTCAGTCATACAATGATGCTTCGAATATGTCTGGGAAATATTCAGGATTTCAAGCCGCCCAACATCAAGAAGAAAAAAATGCACTGTAAATGTGCCATATGCAGAACATTCTTTGAATTTAATTGGCGTTCAAGCAGTAGAATTTAACTATAATGTAACAATTTATTTTGTTTTGTCGAAAATTTTATAACTTTTTCTCTTCGTCAACCCATTATTGGAACATACAAACATTAAATGTGAGCTGTGATAAAAATAAAAATGCACTCAAAAACCCATTAATCAGCACGCGCAGATGCGATTAAAGCTTTAAGCTCCAGATATTCAGAACTTGTCATGAGTCTGGATTGCTTAATTGAGGAAGAATTACAGGCAACGGATACTCTACTTTTTGTTAATAAATTAAAAATTAAGATGAATGAATTAGAAACTATTTTTAACTATCCTTTGGAATGACATTTTGACAAATATTGACAAAGTAAGTCCATTTATCCAGAGTAAAAATATGGATTTGTTGAAAGGTGTAAAATTATTGAAATCGTTAATGTTATACATAAAAACCAAAATAGACTCTTTTGACTATTTTGAGACAAAAGCCAAGGAAGTATCAAAGTGTTCACATGCGTTACGACAACGCTGTGTCAGGGTAATTTTCCTTGAAGGAAACAGTCACACTGACACAACATTTGAAAACAGTCACAGCCAGAAATTTGAAATCGAAACCTTTTACCAATAATCGACTCTAATTTGCAATATACAAACATGTAGAAAAAAACATGAGAAGCTTTTTGAAATGTTTGGATTTTTTGAAAATATTTCTAATTAGGATGACACGGATATTAAAATAGCATGCAATAAAATATGAAAATTATTGGGTTAATGGAGAGAAACTGAACTTGGAATGTCAACATTTCAAGTCATATATGATCATTGATGGTGAAAAGCTGAAGAAAAAGCAAAGAGAAGAAATAGAAAAGAAAGATTAATAAAAACTATAATTCTACAAATGTAGGTGAAAAACAGTTTTTAGAGAAGGGGACTATAATTGGGACCAACACACTCTATGCGTAACATGTATAATAAAAGACTATTCACAGTGTTTACCAATATTGAAATAATGAGAATTTTCTAATCAAGGAAGATTGCTAACGCGAGTGGTGAGCGTTCATTTTCAAAACTCAAACCGGTCAAAAATGAATTGAGAAATCGTAAACTCAGTCATGTTTGAATAATTTAAGCTTGATGAGTGTTGAAAATGAATTATTATTAACAATTGATTTTGAAGACCTAATTAATGATTTTGCGAATTTAAAATGTAGAAAACGAATATTCACATAAGACTTCATTTTACTATAGATTACTTTTATTGAACTGTACATGTATATACACCGAATTAGATTAAGATGTCGCAGATTGGGCCTGTTTTTTCATAAGGGTCCAGGGCTTTAAAAAGTCTTAAGATGTCCCTGATGATGATGCTTTGAAAGTTTACCTCTCCAATGAAAACAAAATATTTGATGGATGGTTATTCTTCTGAATCATCACCAAATAAGAGGGTTTATTTTTTCTAATTTTTACTATAGCTTCTTTGATGTTCTGAAATTGTAGAGGGTATAAGAATAAAATAGCAGATTTAAAGGATATCAAATAAATACAGTTCCATTGCATTTGCCCTTCAAGAAACTTTACTGAGAAAGATATTACCAACATTCACCAGTGCAGACTTTTTAAAAAAGACTATCTTCCCAAAAAATGAGTGGGAGTGTCACTTTGGTAATATATTTTGTTTGTCCGATCACTCGATTCTAGTTATTAACTCGCTTTTCAAGCCGCTAAGATCAGAATTCACATTACCTTTTTGGACATTTAAAACTGACTCACATCTTTTTAATAGTGATTACTTTCCAATTATTTTGTAATATCTGAATCTCTAATCCAGTAGAACCCAATATCATGGTATAATACATTTATGAAATTGGCAATGGGTTGCTTTTTTCCACCTTTTGTCAATATCTCTGAAGAAGTAGTAAATTTTCACAGTATTGATGAGGTGTTGCACAGGACATCACAGGTATACTAATTGAAAGTATTAATGCCCCTGTAAAAAATTGCCTCTAACAAACCAAGAAAATAATCTAAACAGTGGAATGAGAATTGTGAATAACCTATAAAAATCAGAGAAGGTCTTGGACTGTTTTCAATAATTTTATTTCATACAAGCAATACAAAGCCAGTTTTAGAAAAGTACCCAAAAGGGAGCCAAAAGAAATAATGGGTGAAATACAGAAGAAATAATTTTTTTAAAACTTATTCTGCATGTGAATAATGTTGGAGCTCCTGGCAGAAGAAAATCTGAATGTACTGCACAAACATTTATTTAAATTTTTGCAATATTTTTTTAAAACCACACGATAAAAACCTCCAAAATACGAAATGTGAGGCTTAAAATCTTATATATTATATAAAAGTCAAATTTTGTATTTCAACACAAACAAGTTGTGATTCCCCTATCAAGCTGTATGAATTTATAACAGATGACTTATAAAATGTTAGGCAATGATGATGAAATGCCAGACAGTCAATTATAATACAATGAACAGTGTTTGGACATGACTTGAAGGATACCAGATTAGACTGTGTACAATTTGGTTCCAAAATACATATTAAATTAGTTTTTAAATTATAGTCATGTTCTTTAAAAAAAAGTATAATCTGAAATATTGTACTCCTGTCGTAAAGCACTTGAAATTTACTACAATTCAATGAAGAATAATCTGGAATGAAAACTATTTTCGTCACTATTTTATTCTGTGTGTATTATTTCTTATTTAATCATTGCCATTCAGTATTATTGAAAGGAAGAACTGATGTACAGCAATTCTTTGAAAATTGTAAAACCTTAATATTGTAAATATAAACGAATATCTTAAAACAACATTTATATGAAGTTATAAAAACTTGAATTCTTTTGAGCATCATTGCTGTATAGTCAGTCATCTATGAAAAAAAGTGTAGTAAAACGCCTCACAAATCTGAAAATTCTACAACACTGCTTTTTAAATAATATGGTGTCATTCTGTAAAATAAACAAAACAAACTAAAATAAAAATAATCCAAACAATCAATATTTTTATTACATTTTACAAAAAATACAAGATAATGCATTGCTACATATTTTTCAACAAATATCATCATCATCATACTCAAATACTTACATGTATGAAAATTTTTATAACTCTGATCTGTAATAATTCCGAAAGTTACTTGGGTCTTCCCAATTTCAATTCTTGAAAAGTTATAAGTCACTAAAGAGATACCTGCAATATAATATGAATATAGTCTGTAACACACACAAATAATTACTCATATGAAAATAATTTTCTAAACTGATCACTAACAATTCTTAAGATGTAATAGAATCTTTCTGTATATAACCTTTCAAATATGCAATGTTTTAAAAATATTTAAGCACTTTTACATTAAGCGTTCATTCAAATTTGAAAATTCTCAATGTATAAACCATCAAGTATAACCAGACAATAAAACAAATGTTAAAAATGAATATTAACATACCAAAAATCTAAACATTCCTCAAACAATTTTATTGAATTAAATTTTGAAAAACAGCAGTAAAGAAGCATTTTTTTTTTAAAAAAAATTTATTAGAAAATTGTTAAATTAGGATGTTTTCATAATTATAAGAAAAATGTCTGTATAAAAAAACTAAGTAAATTTGAAACCATTATTTTTTTATCTTGTTGATAGAAGAATGATTCATTATATTTATGCTACAGCTTTCTAAAATTAAAATTATAGCATTTCTTTTGAAACAAGATACAAAAAAAGTTATGTGATGATTTCTCATTCAAATAAAAAGTATAAATTGTAAAATGCAAGTTACTTAAGCATATGAAGCATAACACATTTCGCAAATGCAGTATTAAATAAATGAATTCAAGATTTACACCAGCGGTTTGCATTTGATATAGATATCACGTGATCATGACGTCACATGAATTTGGTTTATTGATTGGTAATTACCTAGAAGTTATAGTTAAACGCCTTGAGTTTTTATAAATTATATGTTTTATGTATTTAAATTTGACTCTGGTTCTATAAATAGTAACTTTCACACACTCTGCAAGCAGTCTACTATCCAGAGACCTACAGAAAAGCAGATTTCATGATAAATTGGCCTCTGACTGCACAATTTTTAGATTGTTACAGTAAAAAGAATGCCTTGGATGAAACAAATATATATTTAATACTTGTGGTGATATAAGAGTTCATATAGATAAAAAATAAATTATGAACTAGAGTTAGAAAAGCTTCTCTGCTGACTTATCAATTTGTGATTGGGAATGGAATTAAAAAACTTCCTCAGTGTTATTGCAAAACTAATTAAAACTATATTTTTTTATCTGTTGTTGACATTGTAATACTCATGCAGCTGAATTCTATTAACTGATGAAAGAAAATATTCTTTCTTTTCTAAGCAATATCCCACTCTAAGTTTATAATATCAATAATATTATTGTTTAGAATAAACTGCTGATTGTGTAGTATTGAGTGATGAATAAGTTCTCACAGCATTTTCTTTCAAGGATGGTTTGTGAGGATCTAACATTCCTCCTAATAACATTGTACATATATTTAATGTTTATTCTTCAATATTTGTACATATATCTAATGTTTATTCTTCAATATTTGTACATATATCTAATGTTTATTCTTCAATAAATATTATTAGTATATCCTTGCAAATATTGCCTAGCTATATATGACAGTTGGTCTTCAATATCTCATAAAATTGACCATGTATATGAAATGTCCTCTTAGCTCTTAATCTCTATCTGTGGGTGCTCCTGCTCTTTTTGGAAACCACTATTTTGTAGTTTAATATATGTTTGTAAGAAAAATGTTTTATTTGATAAAAATGGCATTATAAATGTTTATCTTTTTAAAAGTTTTAAGGTGATCATCTTATTTATCATTGAATTCTGAGGATAGCACTATGTACTCTTGATTTCAAATTTGTAAGACAGACTGATAGTCTTATTAATATTTTATGCCATGCATCATCACAAAAAGGGGGATAATAGTGGTTGCTGTATATCCCATAAAAACAACCAATTAATCACCACAAAAAATATTCATTGATGCTTTGAGTTTTGTCATTCAGTTACTTTTTCACAACAGTTTATAATGCAACATAGTTGAAGGTAAAAAGATTTATTGAAATTTGTATTGTTAGGCAAATTGTATTTTTTAAAGTTTATGAACCTGTATATAATTTTTTTTGTTGATAGTAGAATCAACTATTTTTTTTAAAATTTATATTTGATACCAAATGGCACAGAGATGTTGTTATATTTTGCTGAAATTCTTACAAATTTATTCTTATATACTAGGTGATTTCATAGTAATTTTTGTATTTATGGATAAATGTACTAAATTTAACTTTATTTAATATTTATTTATATCTAAATCAGATACTCTTATTTTTTAATTATATATTATTTAATTATGTATTTTATATTTGCTAAGCTATTTCCATCATTCATAATTAACGGTTTGACAATTTAGCTTGGAAATGCAAGCAAAATATGTCAGATTATTTTTAGGTCTTGCAAGGGACAAGATGTAGAAGTTTAGTTCAAAGGACATGTTCTGCAGAAAAGCATTTTTTTCAAAGGTGTATAATATTTGAACAAAAAAACCCATTCAGTCATTCTGTAAAAGGGGCTATTGCTGCTAAGATATAGACATGTGGAATTTCTTTAGTTTAATTTTGTTGTAATTTATTTAATTTTAAAGAGACTTCTATTGAATTTGGAATATAAATTTCTTTGAGCTTATAATTTTGCTCTGGCTGGTTGTCTAGCTAATATTTAGTAATATATTTTTTTATTCCAGTTCCCAAGCTCATATCAGATAATCATACATTTTAAATAACCTCACAGTCTCTCACTATTAAAATCCTAACTATTCAATAGAGGTATTGGAATAGCTGTAGCTTTTAAGAGATCTAAAGTTGTGCGCATGTCTCATCATTAGTTTTCAAGTTTTAATTTTTTTGTACCTCATTCAATTATTTTATGTATTTCAGAATGTTTTTTGTCTATATATTCTTACATTACTTTTCTAATCTGTTTTATAAAGTTATACATTTCTTCTTGAAAATGTTTTTTAACTTTAAAAATATGGAATGTGTAATGGGCAATAGACTTTTGTACATAATTTTTTTTGTTCTCTTTGTCTCAGTAATTAGCAAATTG
This sequence comes from Nephila pilipes, assembly GCA_019974015.1. Lineage (NCBI taxonomy): Eukaryota > Metazoa > Arthropoda > Arachnida > Araneae > Nephilidae > Nephila > Nephila pilipes. The sequence continues at coordinate 155,397 of BMAW01011542.1, forward strand.
ATTAGTGTTTATAAAGAATTAAAAAAAAGTATTGCTAAACATTTAAAACTGGATTATAATGTTCTCAGACAGTCTCCAATTCATTGCAAGTTTGTATTTTTACAAATATTGTTATATTTATTTAAAGTTTCCTGGGATGTATTCCTTATCCGTATTTGCATAATTTATTCTGTTACAGATTCATCACCAAAAATGATAGATGATGACGCTGCTGATAAAAGCATTGCTACAAATCAAATTCATGAAAATCCTCAACCTAATAAAGATGTAAGGGTTTTGCATTTTATTGGCAATTTTCCTCCAGAAATAATAAAAGCTGTGCAAGAAAGCTTGGCAAAACAAAAAACATCTTCATCATTGCTAATAGATAGACTTATACCTGAAAGCAACAAAATCATCTTTGTAAGTAATTTTTTTTTTGGAAAAAAATAACAATGAAGTATAATATATAACAAGTTATATCACAAGATGTATTATGGCATTTTTATTTATTTTTTGTGGATCAGCAGATACAATTTTTTTAACATATAAGTTCCCTTTTAGTTTCTATGGTTTTCTTTTCATTTTACATTCATTTCATTTTTTTAAAAAAAATTATTTGCTGTTAAAATTTAATTTATTTTAAAGCTATTAAAGAGTGTTATATTAATTTACATTTAGATGGTAAAAATGTAATATAAATAACATGAAGTAAAGTTTCAATTTTGTTTTTGCACATGCTGCAAAATATTCTTATATTATGAATGATTTGTTTTCATTACCAGTCTAAAATAGATTTGTTTTTTTATTGGAATCTAAGAAATAGTTATTAGAATAAGCTCTCAAAATATCTTAAAAATTATTTTTAAGCTTTTATTATTATTACATATTAATTGAAAACAATACATTCCATATGGAAATTTTGATTATCAATAATACATGTGGTGCAATAACATATTTATATTTCTAAAGAAAATTGCCAGGGAAATGTATTTGGAAAACTAAGAAACAGGATTTTTAATTGTGTAATTTCTATACAACAGCAGTTACTAAAATGTGTGATAAAAGTTTTTGCCAGATAAAAATATCCAAATATTCCCCCAAGATTTGTTTAACATGTATTATAATTTAATTATAATTTTTTTTTTTTTTTTTTTTTTATCTTCAGAGCATTCAATTGAGAAAACCAATGTCAGGTTTGGATGTCATTGAGCAATTGAGTGAGGCTGTTGCAGAACATGCTAATTTAGAACTTGACAGTATTAAAGTTACAAAATATGAAGTAAGTGGTATTTTACTGTTTTTTTTTTTTTTAAATTAATATTAGAATTTTTTTTTGTTAGAGATAGTTATGTGTGTAGAAGTGTTTTGTTAAGAACAAAAGTAATTCTTGAACTTTTTTAAACTTGAATAATAAATATCATTTTCCTATATGTAAGAAATCAATTCCTATATTTTCTACTTTATACTGTACATTAAAAAAAAATTGAAATGTTATTAATTTTATTATATTATTGAGCAAATGAGAGAAATTGACTAAATTTCAATCTTTAAAATTGTGTAGTTATATGAAAGGTTTGAATTATATTCTTCCTAATCTGTGATTGAAAATAATTTGTTATGAAGTAATTTCATTAAGGAAATTTAGAAAGCAAAACATATGACAATTTTATTTCAAGCATTGGTAGTAAAAGAAGAGAAAGGACAAAATGAACAAAAATGGCTTTGTGCATTAATAAGAATTATTTTAAAAAATGAATAAGTTGTACATGGATAATATATGCTAATAATAATAATTCTAAGTTGCAAAATAAATTAAAATAAATGTTTTCTTTTGGGAAAAACTTTTTGGGGTTATATTTTGAAACTGTTCATGAATGTGATTATTTATTGAAATTATAGGTTTGAGGCTGTGATAAAAAAGGTTTAAAACATTTTGTTAAAATTATTTATATTGATAATCCTGAAAAATGGAATTTATTGAAATACATAAGGGGGGTTGGAATATTGATTTTATAATTGAAAAGTAATCTTTTAACATAATGTAGAAATTCAGTGATATTTTCCAATTTTATAACAGCTTTGCTGATATGTAAAATGACACACACATACTTTTTCTTGACTTTTCCGGAACAATCAATATAGAGCAAATAGTAAGCAACGTTTAATTCTTTATTTGTTTTAAGAATTTTTTTTTTTTGTATTGTAAAGTAGTTGTAAGTGATAAAATATTTTTTCTTTTAATGCACAGAAGCAGATGCATAAAATATTTTTAAAAAAACATTTAGCAAGTTCTTAAATGCTTATGGTTGAACAAAGAACTACCTTGTGTATACGAGTAGGATCTGTTTGTGCTTGTTTGGGTTAAAATCGAAGAGGCAAATTAATTGCATTTTCTTGGATTACAATGTAAATCTTGGAATTTAAGCATAGCTCTTTTTATAATCACTAAAAGATAACGTTAGAGCCAAAAATTCAAGTATCTATGATTTTTAAATTTACAATATTTTGTATCAATAACTTTTTTCATAATGCTGACAGAAGTTTATAAATCTTTTAATTATTAAAAAAAGTGTCAGAATTTCAAATTTCTATAAGCAATTATACAAATATTATGTATAGAAAATTTTTATTATCGTTTATGTATTAAAATACTTAAAAAAATTAAAAACATAAAATTATTATTAATTAAATGCTTACATATAAAATTCCTTTTATTGCAGAATTTGCAAGTTATTTTAATATAGCTTTTACATAAATGTTTTTGAGCTTGTAAGTAATTTGTAATAATGGTTTTAATTTTATGATTATATAGGCAGATGTATTTTGCTTTTGCCTAAGGTTTAATTGTACAAACGTAGGAATAAAATAATTAAAAATAGAGTTAGAAAAGGATATGAAAAATTAGAAATGTTTACAGTATTCTATAGTAGGAACTGATAGCAGAGGGGAAAAACTTGAGATATCTGTTTTATGGAAGATTGAAAATAATCTACTCTCATGAAGAAATGAACTAAATGATATATACTTCTGAAATTGTAGCATATCTACCTCTGAAATTGTAGCATATCAGTTATAATCAGTCTTGGGGAAATTTTAGAAGACATTTTTTATTTTTAACTTTGAACTTAAGTATATTATGAACAAGATTCTAGAAAGTAGTTAGGTGACATTTTGATGTAAAACATATCAGGATTATTCTTTTAGCAACACATATCCAAATCGGAGAAAACATCCAGTAAAATAATGCTATTAATGTTACTTTTGAAAAATTTCTAAATTGATATTCTGTGTCTGTTAGAATTTTTTAGGTATAAAATAATTTGAAAAAAGATGAAATAACATAAATTATCAAATTGATAACATTGAAAGTTAGAAAAGATTTTTTAAAAAAATGTATTTCAGTTCAAATTGATATTCTATAAATTTAGTGTAAAAGAGACTTTTTCCACCTAAAACAAAAGAATTGCCTACATTAATATAATAAATACTACCATTCTTGGTTTTAAAAAAAAAAAAGCTTTTAGACTCATTCTTTCTTTTATGATTGAGTAGCATACAATATTTCAGTATACTAACATTTTCAAAATTTAATCATGATTAATATCTTAATTTCTGATTAATTTAATATGCATGGAATTTACCTTTCATATCCAGTTCAAAAATATGAAATAAATTTGTTTATTATCTTTTTGAATATTCCCAATCCCTGCCCCCTTCTTCCTGTCTCTTCTTCTCTTAAAACATATTATCTTTTCCCTTAGCCTTATTCAGGAATAGTAAAAATGTTTTTTGTGCATACTGTTAAACGAGAAAACAACACAGAAGTTTTGAAATTAAGACCAGTCTCAGACATATATGAACATTTGACTGTTAAGAAAAGATTACAAAATGCTGGTGGTGCCATAAAGATTTTAGATATTCATTATGGAAATGTAAGTTGTGTACTTACTTCATTAGCAGTAAGTTATGTATTTTATACTAACTTTAAGTACTAAGACTTACCAAAATACTTTTGATAAAGTCTTGATACTTTTCTAATTGACTTTTTGTGTATGTATCTGTCTTGTATTATTACTCTGTATCAAATATTTTATTGACTGTTACAACAATACGTATTTTTAAATGTTATTGATTTAAAATTATGAATAGTATATTTTCCATGAAATGTATATTTAGAAATGTGTAAAATGTTCTCTTTAACAAAAACAGATACATTTCACTATTTTCATGGGTTGACATGACATGCAACATGGAAAATTTTCCTAATCACGGGACATTCTGAAATTTAATGTAAAGGTCTCTATAATGAATTGTAGGAAATAATTAAAAAGGTTTTTTTTTTTTTTTTTAAAATAGATATTCATCTCTATATATAAATTGTGTAGCATAAATAAGGTTTAAAATAAGATTTCATTCAGAAAAATGAAAGCCAGGAAAAAAAGTTAAAAATTAGTATAAGAGCAATTAAGATTAAAGTGATAACTTCTTAATTTTTTTTAAAAAAACTTATATTTGTGAATGTGTAAATTGAAGTAATACTTCTGTATAAATGGATATGAGTTTTATTTTAGAAGCAAAATTAATACTGATGTTTTCAAAATTGTTACAGAAAGTCATTACACATTTACATTTTAAATATTTTGTGATATTACTAGATTTGATTTCCTTTTTAAGAACATTGTTTTCTTAAATCTTATCTTTTGAAATTAATTACTTTAAATTGAATCTCCCCCAATGGTAATTTACTCTTCTAAGAAACCTGTGTGGTGACCGGATATGACAGAATAGTCCCAATGTAGCTCATGCATGTTGCCTTCTTTAGGTAAGTACGGGCATCATGACCTCGAGGCACCCCTAGCAATCTTTTTCTTTCCCATGGGATTTACTGTCTTTGGTAAACAAGGGTGACAGATCCCTATGTTACTCTACTCTATTTTCGATCCTCCTCCTTGTCAACTAATTTTTGTCTTTTTTCAATTTTTTTTCACGTGTAGACCACAGTTAAATCTTGTTTGGCTCAGCATAGCCACATCTGACTCTTGCTCTAATAACCTTTACATTCACTCACTCACATTTACTCTTCTAGAATATTTGGCTCAGTAAGTGATATTTTATGCCATAAATATAAATGGTAAGATAGGTAAATGGATTTCGCTGATATTGCCCTTTGACTGATTGTATAGATTGAATCTCAAATCTTTAGATGCAATGTATGTAACACTTTCTCAATGGGTGCTAAATTCTTGTCTACTAATTTTTTTTATCCATTGTTACTACTTCAGACAGACAAATTGATTTAGATTGTGGAGTTTAAAAAAATTTGAACCTAGATTCGACTTGCTAGAGGTTTCTTTTTACTTTTCCAGTAAGGTCTGGTTTATGAGTTGATTATAATAATTATGATTATTAGTGACCAGCTGAAAAACATATATTATGGATTTTTAACAAGTAATTGTACTTTATTTATTGTTATTTTATATCTTTTTATCCTAACATCTATTTTCTCAAAGCATGTCACTTTGTAATGATATATAAGTAAATATGATCGTATAATGTAAGACAATAAATTTTGAGAGCATACAGATCTACATATTTTTCTGCATTATTGGAATTCCTTCTTTAACTATTGCAGCTAATTATTATAATTTCTTAATACTGATATTTTGTATCTTGTATTTATTTTTACAGGATCCTTCTTATCAAAATTCATATGGAAAGAAAATAAGTATCCAAAGCATATTTAGTGACAAGAATTGGGAAGCATGGCAGTTAGCTGTTGTCATATCGGCGACCTTATTTGCTATGTTTTTTATCTTTGTTATTTTTGTAAGTTATATTTTTATCATGGTTCTCACAAATTTCTTAATATTAAGCTTTTTAATGTATTGCTTTTTTGGTTAAATATCCCTTTTACTCAATCTTTGAATTGGAATTTACTGTGATGTTTTTACCTTTATTCTTTTTATTAATTTTGGTGCAAATAGTAAATTGCTTTATGTGTAGTAAATGTTCCTTTGTACCTCAGAATGATTTTAACTATTGTATTGAAGTGCAAAGCAATTATATTTGTAATATTTAAAGAAAATTTAATATTTTTCAAGCATATGTTTGTTCTTTAATTATATAAAAATACTTTCCTCTATTTAATATTCTTTTAGTAAACTATATCTTTACATAAAAATATTCATGATATGTCTATGATTTGGCCATTTATTAATAAAGGAAATATTTTCATTCCTCAAATAATCTTTTTGTGAAGGGATAATTAAACTGAATATATATGATGCTCTTTGTTGAACCTTTATTTTTTATGCAAAAAGAAGGGGGAAAAAAAAGGATTCATGTAGATCACCATTTTGACACTTTTCATTCGGATATAAAAAATAGCCATTATGGTCTTTGTGCTATTTACATAAATATGAATTTTAATATGCAGAAATGACAGTTGCATTTTTATCTAAAAATTTTTTTACTCATATGCCTTGCTTCCTGGCTGTATTAAAAATATTCACAACTTAACATATAAAAAGCTTTTATGCATTTCTTGATGTATTATTTATTATTTGAATTTTTCATTGATCTTGAAAATGTTTACAATTGTCAAAAATTTGCTTTTTATTATATTTCTTGTGCTATTATATTTTTTAGTTTATTTTTCGTGTATCAAGTTGTGTGAATGTTACTTTGCAATTAAATGTTTTTCAAATGGTGAATTAGAATGGAATTGTATAGACTTTTTCGTTCCTTTAGAATTTTAGCTCTTATTTTGCTTACTATTAATAATTCAAATTATAAAAAAATAAGTGAAAAGTCCATCTTTGTGGCAAGGCAAATTTTTTAAATGCTCTGTAAAACTTTCTCTGCATGCATATATATCATATAAATAATATGTATACTCATATGTATATATACATACATATATATATCTCATTCATGACTTCTCTAGCAGATGTTTGTAAGTTCACAACGCATTCCAAAGAATAAAGTTCGACCTGTAGAAGAACCTCGCCATGTCATTGTGCAACCTATTTTAAGACCTGTGGTTGCTGGTGTTGGAGTTATTCAACCTCCACCTGAAAACAGAGAACACCATATAGCTGCAATTGATACAGATTCTGAACATACACCTAGCCCATCACGAAGCCCTATGAGAAGAGGACGAGGCTTATTAGAAAGGTATGTGCTTTTTTTTCTTTTGTATAGATAGTTGGAACTCCTTGTATGATAATTGATAGTCCAAATAAATGAAAAAGTAAAAATCTTTATAAGAGCAATGATAAGCAAGTATTAATACAATTGTTTGAAAAATGAGACATTTGTTAATCTTCTGTAATCTTGTTGCAGCTACACGAAAGAATGATGAGTGCTAATGGCTCATAAGGAACTGAATTATTGATGTTATTTTATTGGTTAACTTAAATTTTGTTTAACTGCTAAATGAATTCTCAATTTATTATACTATTTTTTGTAGTAGGTGGAACAAACTTTCAATAATTTGTTTTGAATTTCACTTAAATCTAAGAGTCAATTCCAGAGATTTACTATTCACTAAATTTTTTTAATTATATTAAATATCTATTGGAGTTGTATTAATGCTTAATTATGAATACAAATAGGAAGAATATTCTAAATATTTCTGAAAATACTACCAATTAGTGTGTCAAGTACAATCATATTAAAAATCCAAATTTCTTTAATCAAATAGAAAATTTAATTTTGAATTATTTTGTTACATAGTTAGGTGAACTGATAGTTTTTCTGTAAGATTTTTTTTTAGACTTGTCATTCAGTTTGACATAATTGTTTGATGTTTGATCATGAATTTACTGCAGTTAAAATAGTAGCATTATGCATTAACATTGTGTATATATCTGAATAACAGTGTTTAAACAATACTGATCAGCAGAATTACTTATGTACTGTTTAAGTACTTTAAAAAATAAGTTTGAATGATGTTGAAAGCAATAAAAGTATTCAAATTGGATTGATTTTAATTTACCAAAGAATAAAATTCATTACTGATTTTGATTATTTTTGTTTCTAGAAAATATTTAACAAAATTTCAATTTCTGTTACTTTTGCTTTTCTTAATTATTGTAATTATATGATTTTAAGATTGATTAGAGGTTTTGGAATTTTTATCTCTGTGCATTAACTTTACTTTTTAAAAAATCAAATTATTTTAAATTTTTAATTACTCATGCTTTGGTGTGAGAGAGGAAGAGTATGAACAAACTAATTTTATGAATAATACATGTATATATGAATATCACTAAATAGACAGAACAAATTAAAGCAGAGCAGGAAAGATTGAAAATGGGGAATATATTTCCAATCATTTTTAAATTAGTTTTTGTTAAAAACATAATATATTAGTCAAAGTAATATCCACTTAGCTCATAATCATGGAATTTATATATAGGTGTTTCAATAACTTGGTAATTTATGAATTCTGGCTATCTTATATCTTCTACCATGTTGCGATGGTTTTGTTATAACTTGGTTTGTAAATTGTTGTAATGATATACTTGATATATTTATTATATAGTATTACTATGTAACTCTAATGTGACTTATTAATATAGGTTTGGTTGTGGCATTATTAAATGTTTGGGCTGATGACATGCATCAAAAATTGTAATTAATCTTAACCAGAGTAATTTATATTTTAGTGAATTGCATTAATAATAGAGAAGAGTGTGATCTTATTATTTTTTTTTTTTTACTTAGATGACCATTGAAATTATATATTTATCATTTAGTGTATTTACAAATTTTTTTTTTTAATTCTTATAATCATGAAAGAATTCAGTGTTTCCAATTTTATTTTTAAATTTTAAAGCATTATTGAGAATAACTCTTATGTTTTGTATTTGAAACCTGATTTCTACAATGTTAATTTAAAATGATTAATTATTAATTGAATTACTTTTATTGAATATAAACATTCTTTCATTAAATTTTAAACCTAAGTTTTATGCATAATGTTATAAAAACTAAGTATAAAGCACATAACTACTTTGCTTATCTTACATTTTATTTATCTTGTGTTATGATAGTTGTTAGTATGCAATAGTTTCAGTGTTTAAAATCACAAAAGTGTTAAAAAATTCATTTAAAAAAAAATTCAAAAATGTTTGTAATAACTTACTTGATAAAATTCTGAATTTATATATATATATATATATATATATATATATATAGAATTAATTTTACACAAGTATATCATTATAATAGAATATATTATTATTGCTTTTCTCCATGCTCCATTAATTCTTTCAATTTTTTAGACGTGGATCAAATGCTTCTTTAACTTTAGATCTGAATCGATCTCAAGAAAATATCCACTGTGGCACACCTCCTAAAGAATGGTAACTCCTATTTCATGTCTGTAGAAAGTTATTTTCAGTGCCTTTTTAAAATGTATTTAAAAAGAATTTTATTACTTTGTATTTAATATGCATAGTCAGGTATTTCTGTATTTAATTTAGATATCTTTTCTTTTGCAATAATTATTTTATCAATGCATCATATTTATTCAGAATAAAAATTTAATAATTTCTTTTTATATATATGTGATCTGAATTTTTTTCGCACATTTTTGGACACTTTTATTTTTGTTTTTTCCTGAGTCAAATTTAAATTTGATATTTATATATGGTTTAAATTTGTGTGCTCATTCCTAAGCTTGCATAATTGTTTGAATAAGCAAATTAATCTATATTTTTGCTTATTATTCTATCTGTATTTCATTACAAATCTGTATTGTAGCAGGTAATTATGTAAAACTTGCCATACATATAGTTTTTAACTATAAAAGTAATTTAAAGTGGGTTCATCAAATCCTAAATTATGAATTTTTTTTTTTTTTGTCTGCAAAGCAAATGTAAAGTGTCTTAAGAATGTGAGTTGCACATATTTGTAGATTAATTTATTAACATCTACTCAAGCTTAATGGATTATACTTGTAATTTATATTTATTGTGAACTTAATATGTAAGTATTGGATGTATACTTGGTCAAAATATCTAGTTTTAATAAAACATGTTTGGGAAATAATTCACACTTAAAAAAAAAAAATGCATTTCTAAAAGTTCTAAATTGATGATGGGAAATATTTATTATTTAGTGTATATTTTTCTTCAACTCAAAGTAGCAAGTGTTAAAAAAATTAATGTTACCTTCACAATTTTTATTTAATCATGTTTGTATAGTTTATAGTCACATGTTTGTATAGTTAAACATGCTGATTTATTTAAAGGAATAAGAAAATTAATTATGCAGTGTTTATTACCAAATAATAATGTTTAGTTCTGAAAGTTATTAGCTACTTTAACTTAAAATCAGAGTATTATACACAGAGTCTTGGATAGACTTAGTTTATTGTCTCAAAGAAGATTATGACATTAAACAGAGAGAATTATATATTTGCCGGCTTTGTGTGATCTTTTTTTTAAAATTGCTATATAGCTAAAGTAGGTAATAAAACTGTTAAAAAAATTACACTAACCATAATTTACCTATGTTTTAAGAAATCAGCAAGTTTTTTTTTCTTCATTTTTACTAATTTTGTGATAAATATATCCTGGATGAAATAAGTTGACTTACAAAAACTTTGTTAATAGTTATTCTTATTAAAAAAATTGTTATTCTTGTAATTTTTACTCTTAAATTTTCTAAAAAAAAAAAAAAGTATATGTGTGATAATAACCATATGTAAAAGTGACAAAAATATATAAAATGTTAGTTTTGTATCAAGCCAACATCATTTAGAAATAAATGCAAATTAATTTTAGTTCTGGTTTTTAAATTATGAAAGATAATTAATGCTCCATTATCTGTTGCATTTAACTTTTATTTTACCTGTCCAAAATAATTTTATTTCTATTTATTTGATTGGGTCTATTCCTATGTTTTTTATCAAGTCAAGTTTTGATTTATTAAAAAAAAAACGTTACTCCTTTTTTTTAATGTAATATTATTTTCATGTAAATTTGAAAAGATAGATCTAATGAAATTATAGTAAACTTTGATTCTTAAATTATATACATTGTGTTATTTTTTGGGTATACAAATTCACATCGTTCAACTTTAATATATTTTTATTTCCCCTTTTTTTATATAATTGTTATCATTGTTTTTGTAATTTTTTTTATAAATCTTGCAGCTCAGCTGAAGAATTTTTACAGTCTGCGTCAAAGAGATTAACGCGTCGTCAACTGCGATCAACTCTTAAAGATGTTAAAGCACTTCACACAGAATTTTGGGTAGGCTTAAAAATTTTATTGCTTTAAAGATTTCGTTTTCCTGTGGAAATATTTTAAAATATAACAATGATAAAATTACATTTTTATGCAATGTTGCAAATGTTCTGAAGGTTTTTTTAAATAGCCTATTTTTTTCTAAAAGAATGAAATACTGTTTTAATAAATATTAAAACACTTCTTTAATAAAGTATTATATACATATGTGTAATACCTGGATTTATATTTCATGTCAAAAGGACTTATCTAACTGTAGATTTAGAATGTAATGTTTAAACTAGTAAATTAATGCCATGAGGGTGATTCAAAAAGTAATTGTATTTAAAGCAGATGGTATCATTAAGGTAAATTATTGTTATTATTGGGTTCTGCCATGCGTTAAACAAAGCTGAAACAAATTAGATATTGATTCATAAATTAATTTTGATTTGGTAGTCATTTGTTGCCAAATCAAAATTTGATTGCTGCTGTATTGAGTTGTTGATGTTGAGGAGACCTGTATTCCTCCTAAAAATCAGAAATCAATCAATATTCAAAACAATGGGTTGCTTTTGATGAATCTCCTTCAAAGAAGCTGATAAGGATCTGTTTAGTCAGAAAAGTTATGATAAAGAATTTTCGAGGTGCAAAAGTCTTAATGATAATGAATACCAGTGACTGAGACAGATGCCTAGTGAATCATGATGTTTATTATAATCAAACCATTTTCGATACTATGAGCACCATCTCTTGGAATTTCTGAGGACTTATTGAATGACCCTCATATTATTACCATGAAAAAAATATAAACTAACTGAAACAGCTATAGTATTTCTCAAGTAATGCAAGACAATAAATTCAGTTATGTAAATATGGTTGTAAAGCTAAAGATACATTTCAATGAAAATCAAATTCAGAAAAATCGTTTCATAAGAAAATAAACTAGAAATGTCCAAACAAAGTATCTAATTAGATTTATATCATAAAATAATTATATATAAAGCAAAAGTATTATGAGATAAAAGAAATAAGAACTTGCATAACACATAAAATCTTTGAGAAAAATGGTTGATTAAACTCCTGATGAAAATTCAGGTAGAATGTTTAAATGGTGATATCACCATCTACCAACCAATGTTACAACTAAATGAAAACTAGAAAATAAAAAATAAATTCTTAAAAATGAAGCAGAAAAAATAATGAAGAAAAATTAACAAATACAAATTACAAAAAGGAAAATCTTATTGAAAAACAAACATATATTTTTAAAAGTTAAAAAGCATAAATTATTTTTCTATATCCTACATAAGAACATTTTATTCTATTTATAGTTATATTTAAAAAAGAATTTAGTAAAATTAATAAGGTATTCAGCAAGTGAACTGATTTCGTGAAATTTATATAAATTTTTCAACTATGTACAAAAAATAATTTACTTATTTCTGTAAAGTAAAATATATATAATATTTCTAAAAATAGATACTAATGTGCTACTATTCCGAAAAGTTACTTTGTGTATCATAAAATGAAAGTTATCTCTCATATTTTAAATATTAGTATAAATTATGCTATCAACAATTAGAAAAATCTATAATTATTAAGATTCAAGAATATTGCTATTAATTTGCAATAATTTTAAATAAGCTAGTTTGAAGGATAACTAAGGTTTCTTTTTTATTTTAGAAAAATATCAGGTTGTCAACATATCTAAATATTGTACAAATAGTATCAATATAATTATATTCAAAGAAATACAGATAAATATTAGCAAGACTATCACTAGTAGGCCTACCTTGTGTAATGTCTATTATTTGCTTATAATTTTTTTTCATAAGATATAGCTCTATTAATATGAAATTTCTTATAAATATCCATTTATATATGATTTTTGTGCCATTTTCAAGAATTTCTTTTTTTTACCTTGAAAAATTTCAGAAATTATGGTATCAATATGAAGTAAAAATTATTTATATGAAGTAATAGACTGATTGCTTTTAGTTTCGTCAAGAGAATTAATTTGCACTAATTTTCTTTCCTGTCTGACTTTTCTAAAAATTAAATTACTTTAAAATGGTAACATATTTTAAATTATAATAATAAGCTATTTGTTTTATTTTCATTGGTGGTTAGTTATTAATTTTTCTTTTGCTGCATTAAAATTAACATGCATCAAAGAATCTTATGCAGGATTGTATCGGATATTGATATATACAAATGTTTTGTTTAACTTGATTGCTCTGTTTACTTTAAAACTTTGATTGATGAAGGGGGCTGGGGGAGCAATGAATTTGCAGCATTTGAGAATTGATTTGTTTCATTGGACATTTTGAAAAATCATAATTTTTTTTTTAAAAGTAGTTGTCTGCTTTGTATACTGAGGGAGGTGTGAATATACATTTCAAAGAAATTCAACCCTTAAGAATTATGCAAAAACCTTAGTTTACTTAATGATACATAATTATTGAGAATTTTATATACACAGGAATTTTATATTCAAAAGGAATGATACAATTTAAAAAATAACTATTCATCTTTAATCCATTTTGATTGAATAATTTATAGGTAAAAAAGAAGGAAATCTTGAGTTTCACACAGATGCCAACACATATCATGTTCTCATACTTCTTCCTCCACTTCAGCGTTTGTCAAGATGGCAATTGCCGAATAGGAATTGTGTTGTACATTTCGCAAAGGGCGAGTCTGTAACAATTGTTCAGCATAAATTTTATCAACTATATTCTGGTGTTGGAACAACTGAGAGCATTAGGCAGTGATATGAACAATTCCAAGATACATTATCTGTGTAAAGGGAAATCCCCTGGCCGTTCCTGCATGTCAGACAAAAATGTGGAGCACATCCAACAGTCTCGCACACAATTTACAAAAATCCACGTGTTGTGTTGATAGGGAATTTAACATTTTATATAACATTTGTCTAGCATGTTTTACAGAGAAATTGGTTTTTGAAACCATTTAGGATTCAATTGATGCAAGTTCTTAAAACTGGTTATCTAATCTCAATTAATTGTAGCATTTCCATGTTCCTAATTAATAAATAAGATAAAAAAAAATAAATGTTAATAATAAGTGAGACTTTTCTGTAGGTAAAGTCTTGTTTATTTTATGTATTTATCAGTTAAAAGTATTCTCAATTTTTCCTTATGCAATGCATTCTGTATTGTATACTTATCTATATTTTCATATTTATGATATAAAATGTTAAATATTTATTCTTAATAAAATATTAAGAATTGGTTTGTAGCATATTGTAGAACTTTTTATTATGTATGTTGTATTGTGGAAAGCAAAAGAATATGTATTTAGCAAAAGTATATAAAATTAATGAGTTGTATAAATCCTTCAAACATTATCTAAAATTTTCTGTGATTAAAGTTAATGAATTTATACAAATTGTATATGTTCTATAAAATTGGATATATTCCTTTTCTTTTAATAGGAAATCCCAATGAATCATCCTGAAAAAGTAGAAATTGCTGGATCAGGGACAAAAAATCGATACAAAACTATATTGCCAAGTGAGATGATTTTTTTAAATTTTAAAGGAGATTTATTCATTTTATTTTTAATTGGGAAGTAAATAAAATAAAATTAGTGTTTGTCTCGTATGTTCTCAAATGGATATTATCATATACTGTTTTTTTTTTTTTTTTTCACTTTAAAAATATTTGAACGTTTTTTTTTTAATAGATGAAACTACTCGAGTTCATCTGTATGAAAAAAGTGAAGATCCTTTATCATCATATATCAATGCCAATTATGTTCGAGTAAGTATAATCTACCTAAAGGAAATAAATGGCTAAATTAAGATTTTTTTTCAAATGTTCATGAGTTGCATGCAGCCACAGTAACCAGAGTTAAGGGTGACTTTTTTTAGAAGACTTCATGAGAGAGGGTTATTAACGTACCGCTCAGTTCTGCGAACTGGAGAATCCGCTTAAAATGGTTTAGAGGTCATAGAGATTGGAGTATGAATTAATGGGTGATAGTTCTCTTCACTGATGAATCCCTGTTCAACCTAACAAGTGATTCTCACCTTACTTTCATGTGAAGGGAACTATGGATCTGCTACTTGCCCTCCAATATCCAAGAAATTGACCATTATGGAAGTGGAGGCTTGATGGTCTGGGCAGGTATATGTTGAATGGCTGCACACACCTCCATGTTTTTGAAAAAGGCACTGTGACTGCTGAAAGGTATAGGGATGGAATCTTGGAACCCTGTGGTAGCCTTTTTGAGGGGTGTAGTTGGTCCTGATTTCCTTTCAATAAATGACTATGGAAGGCCACATAGAGCTCGTGTAGTTGACAAATTTCTGAAAAGGGATATATTTGCTGGATGGATTGATCAGCCAGATCTCCAGACTTCATTTCTATAGAGCATGCCTCAGATGCTCTAGGGAGGGCAATTGCAATTCGCAGGCTTCCTCCGAGAACCATCCAAGACTGAAAACATCATTGCTCAATGAGTGGGACCATTTGCACCAGAAACTTCATTATTTCCAGCATGAAATAATGGTGCAAGTTCTGTATATCTGTAAAAGGGCACCATACCCTAATTAACCTATTTCTTTTTGTTCTATTCTGCAACTGCTGTTTCATACCTTGTGACTCTGATGAGTATTATGCACAATCGTGTGTGTATTATAATTTTAATAGTTATTTTTTGTATTATATCAACCCTATGTACAAGCCAAATTTCATTAAAATCTGTCCAGTAGTTAGAAATAATCTACCGAATCGGGAATATTCTCTTAATTTTGAACACCAGTGTATTTTGAGATCTCAAAGACCATAGAACAGAAATAAATAATTAAAAAAAAACATAAATTTAAATTCGTTTAAAAATATTAATATGGTGTTAGATTTAATTAATTACTTAATTTTGAACACCAGTGTAGATAAAAGTAAATTTTTTTATTTAATTTAAAATAAAAATAAAAAGGAGAGAAGTATTTTTATACATTAGATAAAATCAATCATTTAATATTTTGCTATTAGTATCTTTCAAGGTATAAAAGTTTTCCTCCTAATGATTAAATTTATTAACTTTCAAAGTAACACAATAAGGTAAAATATAAAAAAATATTTGATACATAAATTCTTTTACATCAGCTATCATTTCTATAGTAATTAAATTGCATATTTTTTTATTCATCGTAAAATTGCACTATATACTAAGGGAAGGAATTTTTTAAAATTTATTTGTGCAGAATTTAAATCAATTTAATGTGATGTTGTGCATTAATTCTTGAAAAATATATCCATGTATTTGGTATCATTACTGTTTTTAGTCATAAAAATTGTCTATGTAATATCCTTACTATTGAGATTTTATTATACAGTTAGAAAATTTCAGTAGATATTCCATTTAAAATGACAAAATATTTAACTTTTTCCATTATAGGGATATTCAGATGAAGCTAAAGCTTACATTGCAACTCAAGGACCTCTGCCACACACAGTCAATGATTTTTGGATGATGGTTTGGAAAGAAAAAAGTCCCCTAATTGTGATGATTACCAAGTTGAAGGAGAAGATGAAGGTAAATAATGTAAAAAACAATATCTGAAGTTCTGAATAAATTTGTTAAATATGAATTTTTAACTATTGTAACATTTTCAAGGTGAAATGTGAGCCATATATACCAGATTATCAAGATCGTTATGGAGATATTGAAGTGACTGTAATGCGTGTTATTCCCCGTGAAGGATATACAGTCAGAGAGCTCTTTTTACGTGTAAGTTAAATGGTACATTAATATTTAAAGATTTACCTCGTATGAAACAAAATTGGAGAGAATAATATAACACTAATAAAAGTGTGATGCGAGAGATTATTTTTCATGTTCATTATTTTCATTCTCTCATGAAAATTTTTCTTTTCTTTTTTTTTTTTTTAAATGGTATGAAAAAATTCAATGTTTACTGATATTTGTTTCTTGTGTTCTTTAGGTAAAAGTTTTGTTTTTTGTCTCGTTTACTGATTGCTTTTTTTCCCAAATAGTTTTATATATTTTTAAAGAATAAGGATTATATAGAAATTTTTCCTATTTGATCATTTCCCTTTTATTTAAAAAAATTCCAGGTTTGCTTCTTGTGAATATTATATAATTTTATGCAATATGGAAAAACATAATTTTTTTTTTCCAATTTTCTTCAGTTATAAGCTGTAAATATTATCTGACTTAGGAAAGTAATGAATGTAAGTGAAAGAATAATCACATATTAATGTTTTATGAAAATTGAAAATTATTTGTTATTAATAAGCAGTGTATTGTATATAAATATTTTATTTCATTAATGCTACTTTTGCAATTTTGAAAACAATTTGAACTTTCTGATCTGCTAGTTATTTTTTAGACTTGTAATTGTATAAAATTGGTTTTGTGTGTGTGCTCATTACATTTACCTTTTTTCCTCATCTTTTTTATATAATAAATGTTGTGTCAAAACCATTCATATGGGAAACTTAATTATTATTTTATTTTTGTTTTCAATGATCACTAATGAATAAAATTATGCATACATTTTTTGTAAAAGTATGATCCAGCATAATTATATTATTATGCAGAATTATACTTCTAATAATATTTAATGATAAAATAACTGTATGGATGATTTAAAATATAAAGATTTGTTATAAATAATATAAAATATTTATCAAAAACTTTCTGATTTTGTATTTTGCATTATTATTTCATGGATTTTTTTTACATAAAATTTTCTTAGAGAGGAAGTGAAACTCATACTGTGCATCATTTCTGGTATACTACCTGGCCTGATCATAAAACACCAGCAACTGCTAAGCAACTTCTTAGTATGGCCCTTGAAGCAGAAGGTATGAGAATGGGAGAAGGAAACTTGGCCAAAGGGCCTATGATAGTTCATTGCAGGTAAGTGTAGGGGAATTTTGAAAATTTTTTCCAATTATGTTTTTTTTCCCTTTAAAAAAAAAAAAACTTTTATTTTCTATTATGATATAATTTCCTTTTAATATTAAGTTTTTTTCTTTCCTTAAAATGGGGACCATATTTTATAATTTTCATGTTCTATAATACTTCCTATTCATTTTAAATGAAATTTTTGGTGAAAATGTTTGCAAACTTTATATTTTACCTAAATATGTTAAAGTTGTTGCAATAGCTTTTATTTTTATGCACATATTGTCTAATTTGTACTTATTAATAATGATTTGCAATATCAAAGCTTTTTCTCGAAGTTCAATATATTTAAATAATTAAACGTTTGCCTTTGAAATTCTCTAAAAAGAAGGAATATTTAAAGAAGAATTTACTATGCACAGTATTAGTGAGAATTATTTCTATCATTTTCAATACATTTTTATACTGATTTTTCAAATTAGTTAAAATCTCCTATGTTTATTTCTGAATTAATATTGTAGATCTTTTTTGCAATGGGTAAATAAGACGAAAAGTTAAATTTAACTGTAGTGTGGGTGAATTATTATTTATCCTTTTCTTTTTGGCTGTCTTTGCATAATGCAAATAAATAGAACCCAAAATAGGAACACTTTTTCTGATAGAAAAGGCTCTGACATTCATATAATATTCTGGCTTCACTTCTCTAATTGTACAGCATATATTGTGCTATTCATTTTTGTAAGAGTTAATCAAATTTTCTGATCTCAAATGTGTTCCTTACTTTATTTCATATAACTGTAATATCCATACGTGTTTTAAACTTTACCTTTTAAAATGATAAATTATATATTTATAAAATGTTGTTTAGTGAAGTAAATGCATATGTATCATGAGTTTATATGATATTAGGGCATGTTTCTCTTTGTGGCAATTTTGCATCATCTTTGATACTAATCAAAAAGGCCTTAAGGATTTATATTTTTCCATGTTACAACATTTATTTTCGAAAATGCCTTTCAGTGATTGCATGAAGATTATTTTATTAATTTAAATTTGTTTCAGAACACTTCTGTTTGTTTTTGTATGTGATTTTTAGTATAAATCATTTCTAGATAATTGTGGTAGCTAAATTTGTTCTAGAAATTTTAAAAAATTATGATCTCTTCTCCCCTAATAGTGCTGGGATTGGCAGAACTGGATGTTTTATTGCTGTGAGTATTGGTATACAGCAACTCATGGAAGAAAATTCTGTGGATATCCTCGGAACTGTTTCCTCTTTGAGACTGGACAGGTACTCTTCTCCCTTATGTAATTAGATGGTTTTAACTTTGGTATATTTACATTAATAACATTAGTACTAAGACTGATATAGCAAAAATTCCATTATGTAATGCATACATTCAAACAATATCAGGTTATTCAAACTCATGCTCTTAATTGCACATAATATTTCAGATTTAATTATTTTTTTCTCTGATATTCTTTTTTTGTGAACGAAAGCTTAATTCCCCCCTTCCCCATTTTTCTACTGATATCCTGAGCTTGGCTGGTGTTAAAATCTCGTATTTCTTCCTCCTTTCTTAAAAGCAAAAAAAAAAAATCCTGATAGGAATTGAAATATATATGTGTGTGTATATATATATATATATGTGTGTACACACACATATATATATATTCTAGTTTCTGAAAATAATAGATCTGCAATGTAACCAAAAAAAGATTTTTTGCAGTTAGAAAATTGTTGATCAAATTTCTGAAATAGAATTAAGTGATGGCTCCTTAATTCTATTTCAGACGCCATCACTGATGAATCACAAATGTGTCCTCTTCCTTCATGACAAAGCTAGACTGCATGTTTTGCAGGTGATTAGGGACATCATACAGCGACTTGGTTGGGAAACTTTGTGACATCCTCCTTACTCATCTGACCTTGTTGCCATCCAATTACCACTTTTTCAACACTCCCTTGACAATAATTGTTGAAATTTTTCACAAATGAAGCAGGCTTGTATCAAGCATCCACAGGCTTTGTGGAATTCACAGAAATTTTTTTTCAATTCCATCTGAAATGTTAAATTTTTCAATTCCCATATGTAAAGGACAGGTATACTTGGTAGTAATATGATAAATGTGAGTTAGGAAAGTTCATGTATGTGCAAAATAGCTCTTAAAACTTGTCAGAGTGTTATGTGCAATATATTCTTTTATGGATTTTACTATTTAAATAGATGTATATATATTTATATTGTTTACCTTGAAATTTTTTTGTATAGTTTGGCTGACTTTGCTCTTAATTTAAAGATGGACATTTTGATAATTAAAAAAAGTGAAATTGTATTAACCTTTTCTTGCTTAGTTATTATATTTGCCTATTTAAATATGTAATATTTCTTTTTTTAAATAATCACATTTAGATTTTAAAAAATGTGTAATTAACTGTTTCTCCATTTAGGGGTGGAATGATTCAAACTGCTGAACAGTATGAATTTGTTCATCAGGTTCTAAGTATATTTGAGTTGACCCTTCCAGAAGCAACTGGGGAATGAAAACCCAGAAAATTTGATGTTTGGCCTGCATCTATGTATTTCGAATTGTGAATTGATGTGTTGTTTCAGTAAATGTGCTGATTATTACACTTTATGTGGTGTTGGAGGTGTTTTCTGTGTGCTGTGTGGTGTAATTTAGTTCTGAAGCTATTATAAAGCATGTTTCAGGCTATTCTAATGCACATAGTGCTATGTTATGAAGGTTGTTATTTGTGCTATTTTATGAGCGTCAAGTATTATTGTGTATGTTATTAAATGTAAAATGTTTATGGAACTAAATGTTTATTTTATATCCATATATTTAATTTTGCATGTTCAGATATATTTAAACTTGGATATTATGTACTTACATCCTATTGGTAATGCAAGTTATTTACTTATGTGATTTCACTAAATGCATGAGTCAAATTTCTTTTGTCAAACACATAAATGAATATATTTATGATAAATGTTGTATGTATGTGTTTTTCCGTTCTAGAAAATATCTGCATATAGTAGTTTAGTTAGTATTGTTATTACTATGTACTCAAGGTTGTTATTGGTTAAAAATCTTCATTGAATTTTTTTTTCTATTTGTGTTCATAATTATATAACAAGGATTGAGAAAACATAAGCAAAGAATTTGTATAAACTATTTTAAAAGATGTGTGTATAAGAAAAAATGCATTTCTATTTTAGCATATTTATATTTTATCATTGTTTAATGTACAGAACTGAATAATGAAAGCTCATGTCATTAACTTAGCACAATTCTGTAAAAAATACAGATATTTTATTGAGTAATTTAAGAAAAGCATTCTGCACATATCATTATAAATTATTGGGTTATAAAAGTATTGATATATAGATGATTACTTGTTATAAGAAATTGGATTTAACATTTTACAACATTTCTGAATATGAAAACTGTATATTCAATAAGAAAAATTTTATTGAAATTTATTTAGCTGAAATTATATGAACAAACACAGTTCAGCTGTTAAATTTTTAAGGTTATAGGAAAGATGTGATATCTGATGAATGTTTAAATTGATGTTCAATTAACGTATTTTTCTTGAAAAGAATGGATGTGCCAATTTTTCATTTGTTATTACTTGGAGTTTTTATTTATTGATATTTTAGTAGAATCTCATTTTTAAGTTTTCTTTATCTTTCCTTAAAATTTTATTTGCTAGAGTTCTAAATCTAATTTTTTTTGCATATTGTTTCCCCCTAATTAAAATAAACATTCCATTTGTTTATGTGCACTTTTGTTTACTTTTCTGTATGAATGTTTTTATTCTTTAATCTTTGTTTTTTAAGTTTTTATTCAATTTGTTTAAAGTAAAGTTAGTTAAACCTTTAAATTGTTGCTCATAATATTTGTTATCAATGTGTTTATCATGCAATACTGTTTTGTACACTACATAACATATATATTGTAATGCTTTTTATCTCTATCATTTATGGTCTATAACAGGATTCTATTAAGAATTATTTCACTTTCTTTTTATTAAACATGTTTGTTGATGTAATTTTTTATTAAAAGGTGCTGTAAAAGAGAAAATTATTTGAATATATAGTTATCTATTTTAGTTTTTTTAATTGGAGATGCCTTTATTAAAAATAATTTTTCTCTCTTATTTTGGGTTGCTGCATCCCATATTTTAATTTATTAATATGCAAATATTGTTGAGGTATTAAATACTTATTTCACCTATTTTAAAAATGAATTTCAGATCCCAAAATATTTATTAAAATGAATTCTAAAATTGGTGAATCTGAAAATAAGATTTTAAGATTTCAAATGTTTTAACCTTTAAATGTGTTGATAAGAATGCAATATAATTTGATAACCTGGTTTTTAAATAAACAAAAATGTTTTGTCAAAGTACCTGTTATTTTAGAAGTAAGTTATCATAATTTTATGATGAGAAATTAAAATACAAAGGTTAGTGTTCAATCTATTGCTAAAGCTCCTCAGTATGTGCATTAATTTTTTTAAATATATATTCTGTATTCATTAAAACAGTTGGCGTACTGCTTACAAATTTTACATGATCATTCATCTCCCAGATAACTTAATTATCTATATTAAAAATTTCAGTATATATTTGAAGACCTTGTATTTAAAAAATAGTAAAGATTTTCAGTAATTAAAATTTTAATGTAATGAGAATCTTGTATTTTATTCTTAAGAAAAATTTACTTAATTATTTTTAATGAGAAACAAATTATGGTTTAACCAGAATTAAAATATATAAATTATATGCTGATTTTTTAGAATGGGTATTTTTGGTGTAACTATCTTGAAAAGAAAACATTTTATGAAAGGTTAGTCCTTTAATTAGCTAGATAGTTCAGAGAAAGAAAGAAATTGGGAAATTGATTAAGGATATTTATAAATTTTAAATATATTTTATAAGCTTATATACATAAAAACATCCTAAAGGTGTAAATTGAAAAATGTTTAAAAATATATATTCATTTAATTATCTAAATGCTCTTATAAAAAAAAATTACTGAATATATTTTTGCTAGCTTTTTTAAAAAAATATATTTGTTAAAATTAATAAATTCCTTTGACTTGGTATTCCTCTTATGATTTCTGTGGATTTATGTAAAAGGATAGCTATATCTCATTTTGTAGAGAGAAAATTAAAAACTTATCTGAAAGTTTAGGCTTGCATTTGGTTTTGTTAATATTGACTTTCAAGATATGTCTACTTTTTTATACTTCAGTTTTATGTATTTCCATGTATATTCATGTTTTTGTGACTTTTTAACATAGTTTAACATATCACATTTTTAAGTCAAATTTCAGTACAAAAGCCAATTTTTATCAGACTTTTCATAGTTTTATTTAAATCATCTTGTATAGCAAATTCAAAAGTTTTCATTGATTTTTATAAAATTCATTTATTCTTATCTGTCAATCATATGTAGCATTCATTATAATTTTTTTTGTGTCTTTGTGTATTTCACCTAAAAATTTTTGGTGCATTAAAAGAGGCATTTGTTTTTATCCTTATCTAATATGATTGTCATGTAATAGTATTTAATTTACAGCTGCTGAAATAATGTGTGTGATATGTACATAAATAAAAATCAGTATTGTTAAAAAATATAAATAAATAATCAGGGCTTCAAAAAGATAGAAGAAAGTTTTGACAATGATATATATTTTAAACAATATTATAAGGTATTTTACCATTTGCAGTTGGACATGGTTATTTAAAAAGTGAGTGATGATTTTAGATTAAATCAAATTAATAATCTGAAGTATTGTATTTTTTCATCTCAAAATATGTTATATATTACTGTTAAAATATCTTTTTTTTTTTTTTCTTAAAAAAAATTAGTAGTTTAATTTTTTACTGATGTAATTTATGTTTTACATTTGAAATCCTTTAATTTTTTACTGTGCTATTTTTTATGTTTGCAGTTTGTCTCTGTTTTATATAACTGCTTTTATTCTGTTAGTAATTCTTTTACCCCCAATATTATTCTTTGTTAGGTTAATTGTTTAGGATTTTTATGTGTATTGTTTTACTTAAGCTTTAGTTAAGGTTAAAAAATGTGTTGTATAAAACATGTTAGTTACTCTTTCTATTTTTTTTTTTAACTTTAAAACCTCAAACCTTTTGGTTGGCAAAAGAAAAATATTAAATTTTTTTTTTCATGCACAATATTTAACTTGATTTTTAAATTACATCTATGGTTAAATGCTTTTATTCCTTTAAATTATGAATATATATTAAAACACTTAATGGAAATTTTGCCAAATTTAAAAAAACCTAAATGCAATGTATATTACCAATTTTTACTCAGGTGTATTTTTTGTTAGTGAATCTATGCATGTTAGACAACTAACTTAGATTTTGTAATACTTTTACATTCTATGTGAAAGTGTTTTCTCTTCCACATTCTTTGTTGTGCCATATATTTATGAAATGAATATAAACATTGATTTTAAATCTGTTTTTAGAATGTGGAATTTCTCTGCAGTGGAAGTGATATGTGTAAATGTAAAATAATTAAGTTAAAAATTTTTTATAGTATGAATTATTTTAATATATATTATAAAAGAAGATAATTTACATTTATATAGCTTTTAAAAAACTAGTTTAACAATTATTTTGAAGATTTTGCTAGTGATTGTATTAATATGTTAGGTTTATTAATTATTTTGCTTAATTATATATATTGTCTAAATGTTTTGCATTTAGCATATAGCTTCCACTGAATATCATTTTTTGTTTCCAACTTTTATTAGTAAATTTTAATATCTAACTTTTAATGCATAGTGCCATGGAAATTGTTATCGAATCTCCGCACAATTTTCCATTATCCAATAATTGATACGTGTGTTTTACTTATATGTAGTTTTATTGCACAAAATCATTGAAGTAAAACTTGTGTATCTCAATAAAAACAAAAGCATGGTAGAGAGCACTCATAGATAGAGCTGTGAAAGCTCTTTGCATTTATTAACTTTATATGTATTCTGGGGCCAAACATATTGAATGATATACGTGTTTAATGTGTTGTGAAGAATATATATATATATTCCAAATAATTTGCTGTGTGGCTTAGCTAAATGTGTACATTTCAATAATTCCTTGTTCATGTTTTGCTATTCTAAAAATATTTTATTGGTGGTGTTTGTTAATTCTATCTTAACCACATCAAAATAAAAATATCTGCTACAAATGTTGATTCTCGTCTATTTCAATGGATAATCTTGTTGTTTAATTATACAAAATGTGCAGAAATTTTATGTAGAATTTAAGAAGTTTAAATTTTTACATATAGTTTCCTTACTGTGAATTTTTTAAGTTGCTATATATTAAATGTTTTTAGCTTCTCCATGTCCACATATTTATCGTTTTTTTGTTGTGTAAATGTTTAATATTGTTGTGTGATTATCATATATTAAAGGAAATATGGAATATTAAAGAAATATAAAAAGTTCTGTAATGAGACAAATTTCTATGTAACCTCGTGTTCTTATTATATATATACAAAGTAAAAAGATTTGAATAAAATTTTGAGATGTATTAAGATATGAATACATTGTTTGTCTGTTGTGTATCAATGTATGTACATATCTCACTTACTGTATTTTGTCACATTTTTTAATGTTTGAATGTGTATATATGTCATTGGATACTGTGTAGTTTTCCTTGTAGCTGTGAAAAATAAACATGCACCTTTAGAGTGATGAACACTGTCTCTGATTTTTTTTTTTTTTTTTTTTGCAATTGTTTAAAAGAAAATTAATGTATGAAAAGAAAAAAGAAATGTGGTATATATAAAGAACCCCTGTATTTTGAGCACTTAAAGTACTGGAATGTACAGAAATGAGTCTTATGAATGAATTTGAATGAAATTTTATTATTGTATGCCCTTTAAGTAATTTATTTGTGAACTATATATTTTATTTTAAGCATTGTTTCTAAAAAGAGAGAGAGGCTGTAATTATTACAGGAATAATAAGTCTTCTTAACTGTTCATACCATTCAGTGAAACTGAAAATTTTCTCAAAGCAGATGATTCAATCAAATATATAATTTTCTAACCCAAATTGAATTTTAATTGGATAGTTTTATGACTTAAGTATTTATTTATTTATTTTACATGTTTATAATATTTGTAAAATATACTTACAATTCAGATAAATCAATCCCTTTAAAGAAAACCTTAAAATGGCAGGGGGAAAAATAAGTTATCAGTATAATTTAACATGCTTAAGAATATCAGAACTTGAAGGAAAATGCATTAACAAAATGAAATGCTAGAATTAAAGAGAAAAAATATATACATTTTGATGTATTGGGGACTCAGTTGCTAAACTTTCAGAGCTTAAACAAAATATATATTATTATCTAAGTAATCAATATACAACTTATAAGAGAGGCTGAAGTTCGATAAAATAATTTTTCATTGAATATGTTGGGCTGCATGTAGGACTTTAAAAAATGCTATACTGAAAGTTGGTAAATGATAGGGGTTCTTCTATGAATGTATGTAATATAATATATATTTACTCATGTACATTTATATGTGTATTTGTTTTCTCTTTTGTATAGCTTTGTGAAATGTAGTTTTGATTCCTAAGAGGCAAACAGAAAATTAGATTGGAAAAAAATGGATATTGTTGCATTTTTAAAAGGGAAAACATCAAAATTAATAAATTATCTTCATATATATGGATTGTCATAAAAAGTTAACATATTGTTGATCTTTTTAACCAGTGGCTCTAAATTATTTTTTATGATTAGCCCTTGGTTTGGAACTCATACCATTTTAAATCTGTCTGAGCCCAAAATCCTCCTGTGGCGTGGTGTGGAAGTTAGGGGAGGGGGTGTCACACAGCTCATGTGTCGTACTCGTCACTTGACCGAGGTTCAAAATTACAAGGTCCGTTTGCAATAGCCCTCGTGTTGCTTCCAGTGCGATGTTAATGTAACCTAACCTTGTAATTCATACATGCATGTCTTCCCACCAAGTTAGGATTTCCAAACTGGGAATTTTGGTAAATCTCATATCTGTTATCCCCCCCCCCCCATTATGGAGGTGGTGATCTTGCAAACCATTTTATTCAACAGGGGACAACTGCATATATGTTTTTGAAGTTTAATCTTTCTTTTTACTTATATTAATTCCATTTCAATCTGAAAAAGTTGTATGATCTATGTAAAATCACAAAGGGAGTTCAATTTATTTTGAAAATTTCCATATATATTGTGATTCTCTTTGAAACAAGATTTTTTAAAGCGTTTTTCTGTATTTCACTTGGTGTGCGAGTGTGTGTCATCAAATTTTTGATCGTTAATTTAACCAACTTCCCATTAAGCTAGAGCTCTGAAACCTTGGGAATCATTCTTACTCGCCTAACGATGCAATATTTATACATTTGCGACAAGTTTTAACTAATATTTCAATATTTTTTTTAATAACGTAATTTGTATAGTAACCTGGCTCCATCTATGGAAGATATATTGAATTACGCAGAGAGAGTGATCTTAAAACGAGAAAGAGATGAGGTTTCTTTACAAGGTTTTAACTAATATATTTCAATATTTTTTTTAATAAACTTTGCCACCATTTAAAAACGTTTTTTTTTTTTTTTTTTTTTTTTTTTTTATCTCGAATTATTTTCTTGTAAATTGAGTTGCAGTAGTTTTTTTCCTATTATTTTTGAAAACCTAACTGTATGAAAAACAGTAACTAACAGTTTATGAATATAAAATTTGAAAATCAATTAAAGGGCTTCAAGCTCGTATTACAAGCCATATTTTAACAAGCAAAATTCGAATAGGTAACACTGTATATAACACATCGATCAATAACTCCCGAGACTAACCCAGAGATGGCGCTCGTAGTAAACCAGTAACCAGGTCTTTCTAGAGTACTAACCTTTGCTTGAAACGTGTCAAAATTTTAAGTCGATCGGACCAGGAAAAAGGTTTTTTAAAGTGAAGTGAAAAAGGTTTTTTCCAAGTGGGTGCCGCGATTGCTTTCGATGGAACAAAAACAGCAACGAGTCGATGATTCAGAAAGCTGTTTATCGCTATTTACTCGCAACAAAAAAGATTTCTTGCGGAAAAAAAAAAAAAAAAGATTTGGAAAAGCGTTGGAACGATTGTATCACCCTAAAAGGTGATTAACAAAAGGTGTTATGTTGATGAATAAAAAAAAATTTTGCAAAAAAAATGTTGTTTTCAATGTTAGACTCGGGAGTTATTGATCGATGTGTTAGCTATGGTTGCTCTTATTGTGTTCAAATTTCATGGCTTTTAAATATTTTATTTAAAGAAATATCAAATTTAAAATAAAATAATCGGCTTTGTTTCCCTCTTGTGAAAGAAATATCTATAACTTGCAAATTATCAAATGGATATATACATAAATGATAAAGAAATGTAATTACTAATGTAATTTTTTGATTGACAAAAATAATTATTTTTGTTATAAATTAACACAGTGTACTGGCCTATTGTACTTTTTAATTAGATGTAACTCGCTTTATTCTCTCTCTATATATAACATAAATAGTACATTTCAAACTCGTATAACATTATAGGAATATCTAAAGCAAAACAAGTAAGAAGAGAGAAAAAAAAAACTATATAAGGCAATCTCTAGTAATCGAATTAATATTTATGCAAGTCAAATAAAAATTTATATATAAAAGTATATAATAATGAAAAT
The DNA here is from genome assembly GCA_019974015.1 of Nephila pilipes. NCBI lineage: Eukaryota > Metazoa > Arthropoda > Arachnida > Araneae > Nephilidae > Nephila > Nephila pilipes. The sequence continues at coordinate 184,264 of BMAW01011542.1, forward strand.
AGCTCTCCCAGAAGGATCAATCGCGAAACTTTGTGAAGTACTGGTAATTGAATGATGTCCGATATGAAAATGATACAAGTTTGGTGCCATTGTGCATGCCCACACACTTAGCAGTGCCGCTGCAACCAGGAAGGGGATCCTATGTAAGCCAGCGCATAGTGGAAAATTCATGAATGTAACGATAACATTCCGACCAAAGGAGGACCCGTGTGGTGACCGGGGATGACAGAATAGTCTCACTGTAGCTCATGCATGTCGTAAAAGGCGACTAAAATGGGTACCCTGCCCCTGGGGATTATATCAGGGGACCTCAGGGACTTGCCTTCTTCAGGTAAGTATGGGCTTCACGAACCCGAGGTACCCTAGTGATCTTTCTTTCCCATGGGGTTTACTGTCTTTGGTAAACACGGGTGACGCACTACCGGGATACCCTAGCGATCTTTCTCTATTTTCGACCCTCCTTCTTGTCAACCATTTTTACCTTTTTTCAATTTCCCGTCTAGACCACAGTTTAATCTTGTTTGGCGCAACATAGCCATATCTGGCTCTTGCGCCAAAAAACTTTACATTCACTCACTCACTCCGACCAAAGGAGAACTTAAGTGAACCCAACAATACTAGTTACACGTATGAGAAGACATTTCGCAAGTTGAGTTTGAGAGGGGCCTGATCATCGGCATGAAAACCGTAGCACCATGTTGTTTGCCAGGTCGATAGTTCGGAGTGCGCCGTCAAAACATATTGGAAGCAGTGGACACGAGATGGTACCCTCGTGCGGAGCGACGGGGAAGATGACGAGGCGAAAGGATCGTGTTGCAAGCGATCACAGATACCACAATGACTCGTTACACGATACAATCAGATGTAGGGCTGACAATTGTTCCTAAAACTATTTCCAGACACCTTGTGGAAGCCAATCTGCAATCCAAGCGCATTTTTCGTGAACTGTCTTAAACACCGAAACATTGGCGACCCCGTCTACAGTGGTGCCAAGTCAGAGCGATTTGGAATGTCATAGGTTCGCAAAACGCGATGTTTAGTGATGAACCGCTTTTCGTTTTGGGAACAGATAAGAACCGCGTACAGGTGTGGAGGCATTCTGGTACACGCTTCAATTCTATCCATGTTGTCGTGCGACACATTGTCCGCAGAGCAGCCGAAATGGCCTGGGAGGGGGGGGGGGTTATAGTCTATGATAGCCGGTCCATCTAACTATGGTACTTGAAATCTTAACGGGCTAGCGTTATGTTAATATCATTCTTTGACCTCACATGGGACTTTTCCTAAATGGTCTTTTAATGACAAATTCGCAGCAAGATGATGTTCGTCCACAAACAGCTCGAGTATCTCGAGACTTTCTACATCAATGTTCAGACTCTTCCATGCCGATCTGTTTCCAGGACTTGTTCTCTATACGAGTATTTATTTAATTGTCTTAATTTTAGGATAAAGTGAATCTCTCATCTGTATAATTATGTGCCTTAATCTCTGTGTCTTATATTTTCGTGTGCATTGCTTCAGATTCTCTTGCTCTGAACTGCTTTATGAATATAGATTTTTGAAATTTAGAAGAAATAATTAACATTTTTTTTTAAAAATTGAATCAACAAATTTTATTTGAAATCATGGAAAATAAAAACGTTTTATGAGAAGAATTATTGAAAATTAAAGTTGTGAGAATTCCTACTATGGCATTGAGGGAGAGGGTGTATTAATTTAAGCTGTCAGCCAATGGGGTTTCAATGTATCCGGACAACGTATGGAGAAAAGTTTAAGCGGAAATTTTTCGTGAGAGCTCGCTATCTGATTGGCGTGTGGGTTTGGTATCATTAGAAGAAAATTATTGATGTAATGTCTATGGTATTTTATAGTAACACATTGAAAAGTTAAAGTATTTTTAAAAAATAAAATAGGATATTTTTCGGGGTCATTTAATATTCTGGTCAGGGTTATAGTTAGGAATGTTTTGAAAAGAATAATTATGGATGGTAACAAGAATTCAAAAAAAAAATTGTGGAAATCTTTAGCGTGATCGCTCGAATGGAGGGAAATTTTATTACATCATTCAGATCAATATTTCTCAAGAATCATCTTGCATTAAAATTTCGTCAAATGATGTGATTTTAAGGTGTATCGAGTTTATTAAGAAGGTTAGCTGTGTTTCATCAGACGGAGCAATCATAGTTAAGATTGATCAAAGAATCAATGTGTGACGCCCGCCCGACCCGGGAGTCCTCTTGTGCCATCACTAAATTCAATTATTAAACACTAAGACACAAATAATTAGAAACCCACCGAAACAACTTTCACAATTTATTAGTATATATTTACTATGACACAAATGGCTACGCTCTCCAGGGTAAGCTTTCTAACCCCTTAATTCAACCCACCAATAGTAATCTAACAGACTCTTACCAATAGTCCTTCCTCGACTGTAACTCAGATTCTGGAACAACTGTTGAAAACACTAATCAAAATCTTTCTACACCAATCCCTACTCGAACCCTCTACTATGGGCTTTAATTCCTCCTTTCTCTTATCTAACGCTTCAGCTTCACCTCCGGCATCTCTCTCAGATCCTCCTTCAGATACTCTTTCAGATCTCCTTTCAGATACTCTACTCCTTCCGACGGAGTTTATATAATACTTAATTCGACATTTTCACTTCATTCCTAACTGCTTTACATACTGACTTTATGTATCACGTTTCATTTTTGGTTGGGCAAAGGTTGTTTAGTGAAAGCAATCAATCTCAATTGAAAGTCCCCAAGATTAGTGAAGAGAAACCGCGAATAGCCCAATGTCACAAATGTATATATAACCATCTTATTTTCTCTAGCCATTTTCATTCTGAGCAATTAATGGGTAGTCTTGACAAGGGCTAGGTCGAAATTTCTTTTTGAAATGTGTGATGTGCTGTTCAAAAGTGAGTCTTTTATCCAAAATTATACTAAAATATTTTGTGTGTTGAGACTAGGAAATTTTTGGTTATTAATAAAGATGCTAGGATTGATTTTTTTTTCTACTACTGGAAAAGAAAGATAGAAGACGGCTACCGTTTTATTAACAGTATGGGTCAATTTTTCCGTTTGGAAAACCGGTCTTCTAATCGTGATGTTTATTGAGAATGTTATGTTGTTGGGATCTGTGTTTGGGCTAGATTCGCTATCACGTCTATCTTTCAAATATAATAACAAAAAAAGTCTTGATTTATAACAAGAAAAGGAACACATCATTAACAAGAAAAGTTATGATTTATAAAGTGAAACAGTTTCTAGTTTCTATGTAAATCTCAAAATGCAAAAATCAAAAGGAATTCTTTGGAGAGTTTATTTATAATTTTTTTATACGTGTAAGTGAGGGAAAATCAATAATCAGAATATCATATACACGTTGCAGATAACAAGAAAAAAAATCATGATTTGTATTTAAATATCCAAGTTTTGAGACAAGTAATAATCATCACGTTTTATTAACCCATCTTGCCCATCTGATGCGGTATTACGAAGTCTGTTGTACCATATTCAAAAGGCACAAAAAACACGAGTACAACTGATTTCTATCCTTCTCATTTCAAAGAAACAATACCTTAGAAAAGCCATACTTCATTGCAGGAAAGTTGTTTTAAAGTATAAAAAGGAGCAAATTATTGACTTGTACCAATATCGAAGTATTAAAGAGATTGCTGAAATTACCAATAACAGATTGGAAGCTGTTCGAATTGAAAATCTTTGAATAAAATGAGTGAACCAATAGAAAATTAAATTCTAACTAATTATAATTTAAAATATCAACTGAGTTACATAAAAAAAATTATTGAACCTACAAATAATTTTAATGTGGAAAGCTAAATCATTTCCATTCATAGAATGTGCAGGTAACTCAAAGGAATATGATTAAACACTTGATTTAGATAAGTTTCTTAGCCTGAGTTTGAACAATAACGGAAGATTTATGAGGTCCAATGAGTCTACTTGATTCTCTTCTTACGAAATCAGCTCGTGTCAATCTAGTAATATCAAATTAAGAAGATTGAATCGCATATATGTAGTACCTATTATTCAAATGGAAGAGGAAATGTGATCTAAAGTCGCTTCTGTTGTTTGGACTAGACTCAGTAACTCTATGCGACAATAAAATTAAAGTCTCATGAATATTCATATTTTTAGAGGGACCATTTAACCATTTTCCAACCTTTATCTTGTAAAAGTCATAGCGTATTTTTGGATAGAAGAGGCAAGATTCATTTAACTTATCCTATTTTGTAGCATGGAAATTCGCTTACGTTTTCTAATAAGTCTCATAAAAATATCGTTTTCAACTCTAGGGAGAATCAGGGTGTATCTCAGAAAAGAAATGTATGGAGGATAGTAAGGATTTATAAATCGAAGAATTTGGCTAAAGATTGATGCTTCTGTTGCTAAAAATAAATATTGAGTTATTTCATGATTTTGAATAATCATTGCTGAAACGAATGTGTGCGATGGAATCTCAGAGGGAGTCCATTAAATATTAAAATGCGTGAAGGTTGTTTTCAAGTCATGTAGTATATTAAGTGAGTGATTGTTTGCTTATGGCTATACTGCGCCAAACATTATGTAGTATATTAAAGTTATGCTATTAGGTAACATTGAAGAAGTTTATATTTATGAACATAATTGATTTCGCAATGTTTTGAGAATTGCTTTAAAAATTCAATTTGCTTTACTTTCTGGTGCTAATTAACATGTGTAGCACAAGGTAGTTTTCGCATTCTTGCTCTCAAAATCTAAATGTTGGTCAATATTTAAATTAAGTAAAAAACGCAATTATGGTAAAAGTGTTACCTTGATTATTATCACTACGTATATACTTCTTTCTAGTGGGAAAGAGTTCGGATAATACTTGTGTATACTCTCAAGAGAAGGTTTTTGTATTTCTTCTATTAAGATTTGTAGGAAGCTTTAAACTTTTCAATCAGAAAGATTCCTTAGTATTCTAGTGTCCAAAAATAAGATCACAAACAAAAAACTGAGATAACTAAAGAAATATTTAGTTTATTGCAATGAAATTAGGAACAGAGAGATATTATTATTGAAGAAAGCATATAGAAACATAACAATACAAAAAAGTAAATTTTTAGTAGATGTGATTTTTATCAAAAATGGTCAAACAATGATGCATTATATTTTGGGGAAGGTTCGACTAATGTGGAGTTTGGACACCTTACACTGCAATAAATGCCTTGAAACGAATGATCCTACTGCTAATGTGGGTGTAGAGAAATACTCGAGGAAGTAAATCCTATTCTTTTAAAAGTGCGGGTTTTGAAGTCTGGAAAGAGGGAAGATGGAAAAGTCCCCGAATGGGAATTACGTCTTGCAATAGCTCTACTTAGACTATCTCAAATATATTATACAGGTGACTTCGTGGGCCAGTCCATACATCGAATATCTTCAAGAAAATCATCAACTAAGTGAAGTCTGTGCATCCTCGCATTATAGTACATACAAAGAAGTTCCTGGCCTGAAGCACCCAGAAAAAACTCTCATAGACCAAGAACCTCTTCTCTATAGCACAGTGTGAAGACAATGCCCGCATCAATGATGTCAGTGATGCACAATTGCTTAACATAAGGCTGCCCCAGACAAAGATTCATCTGCTGTCAAATTAGTCGATTGCCCTTATGTCGATGTTGGCGAGCTCCACATTTTCTCCACATGAAAACTCACTGAGATCAACTCCGTGTGATGAATTTCGACTTATCAGAAAAAGGAACTTGTCTTCGCGTTTTTAACGTGTCCAAGAATGGCGAATTTGGCTCCACGATGAACGGGCTTTCCTGTGTGATACTGTCAGAGGGAGACGCACCACTAGACGCTATCCGTAAAGCACTCTCTCTCTAAGCATCTGAATACTGTTTGCCTGGAAATTCTTGCTCCAGATACTGAAACAGGTCACAAAAAAATTCTGTAGTCTTTGTTTACCTATGTCGTCGTGCCCTTAGTGTCAAATAGTAATCCTCTGTAGGTTTTATCTCCCTTAGGGAGCCTTGGCCGGGTGACCTGGTGATAGTACCATTTGTTTGGAATTGATTCTACAACCTGGATACTACTCTTAGTGCGACTTTTAACTATCAGGCCACTTCTACTTGAAACTGCTAAGCTTCAAGCCTTTCAATTCCTCTCCATCTAATTGAATATTCGAAACGACTCTGAGAATTAATTCTTATTGCAATCAATCAAAATTTTGGTTATTTACGTAATATTCACAATACTGCAGGCGAAAATCTTAGATGTTTAAATGGTCATATTTCACGCTGTACTATAAAAGTAACGTTAATTACAATTACCATTTATTTCAGACTAGATACTAATATATTGGGCTATCTCTTTTTCAAAATATATACAATACAGACTTTATCAACTTTATTGGTAGGAGTTTTGAATTGTTGTGAAAACTACTCGTGTTTATGACCTTTATTTTGAATACAAATGTATTTGTAAGACGTCTTTTATTTTTTATTTACATCCCAGGAAAATGTCGATAGAGAGATTTATCTAATAACGTTTTTTTATTGTGAAAGGCTCTAATTTCATCTAAGGCATTCTTTCGGTATTGATTTGTTCATAAGTTTTGAAGAATAATAAAAGCCACTGAACGAGTAATTTAAGAGGTCTGCGTATGATAGGAACATAGATTTTCCTATATGAGAGCACTTTTGTTTTATTATAGTTTAAAATTATGTGGTTCATCCTTATAATCCATTACGAAGATTTACGATATAATGTGTGTATGTGAATCGCAATCAAATCAAACGGACATTCATTTTGCATTATTTTGCATCACATTTTATTTTACGATTTTAAGGTATGTGCACTTAACTTTGGCTATTTACATTTCTATTGAGCTATTGTAAAATAAGAATAATTTTAACTTTTTAACATCCATTTTGCAGAAATATCAGAATAATTTGGTACATTTTAACTTAATATTTTAAAGATCCCGTGACAAAAAGAGTGCCCTCTCTGTGATCTTGAAAATCTGAATAATTTAATTTTGGTTTTCGGATAATTTTTTGAAATTTCATGCTTATACATATATGATTATATATCAATAAATATATAAGAGGTTAACAAATCTTTAATTAAGTTATGAGTTTTATTTTTTAAGTATTACAATTCATATGGTCTTATTTATCACAGTAATTTTTTTCTTTCTGCTTAGATATTTGTAAAATTAGTTTGTAAGCGTAATTATTTTTACAGATAAGCTTAATAAACTTAATTTTTACGAAAATAGTTATACGCTTTAGAAGAATGGTTGTCATAGAACAAGTCCCCCGAAGCAATCAAAATTTAATCAATTAATAAATTTAAATAATTAATATTAAATGTAATACATTAATTAAGTGAAATATTACCGACTATTTTCGTCTTATCCTGAACAACAGAATTCATATTGTATATTTTTTCACAGAGAAAATGCTTTAGAATTAATATATTATTTCATTAATGAAAAAAAGCAGCAATATTGAGCATATCACGAATATTAAATTATTGCATACTTACGAATTTTAAGGATTTTCACTATGATATAAGTTTGTTGGAAGGATATATATACTTGATTGCTCAAACTTCTACTTAATATTGGAAATATTTTTTATCTAGAAAAGTGTTTTGTGAAATGGATTTATTTTCTTTGATAATAGGAGGAGACAAATTTCGTGTTTTGCAAACTTTGTATTTAAATAATTGAGTTTCTTTACTCTCAGCCCCTCATTAATGTTAAAATGTTGTAATCTTTTCTCAAGAGAAATATTTGTAAAATACTTATTTTTCAAAAAAAGCTGTTTTCTTGCTCTTTTTAGGACGGGTAAATCTCCTTCCAATATACGTATCTGGCTTCGAATTCAATTTCTGAGCAACAGGTTCAAAACTAGTCTATACTGATTTATTAATATCAATGAAATTCGAGAACGTTATCCAGCTGGACATTCTTGTGGCTTAAGTCCTAGTGAATATGAGCAAATTTATCAAGCAGCTGTATCCACTGGAAAATATTCATCAATCGCAGGTCACAGAGATTGAAAATATTATGGTCTTGTCTCAAGAAATAAATTTGTTTTGATATAGTTTGAACTATGTATGTATAATGACATTTGAATTACATATTTTTTTTACATGAAAATGAACTGTTTCGGTATCGGTACGCCTATAATTGAAAGGGGTTATTTTTTTTTTTTTTTTTTTTTTTAAAAAAGCTTCATTTTTTGTGTGTTGAAATAAAATTAATAAAAACAAATGTTTAATATATTTTGCGATGCAATTGATAAAATTTTTATGATGATCAAGATGATCGAAATCGATTTTAATAATTATTATTTGTTTGGTGGAAACTGAAATACATATTTAAGAAAATGACATAAACATTTTTATAGAGAGAGTATTTATACATATCTAATATTTTACCTATTTTGAATAATTTAAAAATATTAATGACATTCAGTGGTATTAATGCAATTTTAAATAAAATCAAGAGGCACAATGCATTACAAATTTCATAATACTAAGTCATAGTTAGACGATTAGCTGATATCTCCCTCATCTATAATCTACTACACGCGACAATTTTGAGGCTTAGTTGTATTTAATGTACAGTAACACTAAAAAATTAAACTATGTTGCCTATTGTTTTGAAATGTTATTAAAATACATTTTATAAACAGTAATACTTTGTAGGACTTCGGAATGTCTCAAAACAGCTATAACGTATTGAAAATTGAACATTTTTTGCTGAAAAGTGTTACTAATCATAAATTTTGCATTTAATGAGAATTTTTTAAACTGGGACAAATTTTTTATATAATTATTTTTGCATCATAGGTTCTCAAACATTACTACTCTCTTGTAGACACTGCGATATTTTACAGAAATTGTAGAAAATCTAGGTATATTTAAGATGGAGGAAATGAAACATAATTTATGTACTAATTAATGTTGATCAGTCTAAGTTAATTGCAATAGATAAAACAAAAAAGTCTTAAGAAATTGTATTATTATTATACTCATGAAATTCTTACTTGTTTTCAAATTAGACATGAAAGACTGGTTGTACCTTAACTTCTGGAGGACAGTATAGGTGACTTCTATTTAATTATAAGAAAGTATTAATTGCAGAATGATTTTATCATTATTCACGATTTGTAACCTTATACTTATTATTCAGGTTTTGTTCCCTGTTTATTTTCTCAATGAAAAATCATTATATGACATTGAAGCGTATTTTTTTAAGTATTTCATTGACTGTTGAATAAAATTTTACTAATTATGTTCTTAAATAAAATTATGTTCTTTTTACAACTTTTGCAGTCTTTTCTCTTATAAATCAGTACAAATCTAGCTTTGAAATTATAAAATAATCACAGACATACACTTTTCTACAGGAACTAATAATATTAATATTTTCATTAACAGTTTAAATATTTCTGTCAAGGGAACAAATTCGAACATTCTTTTAAAACTCTTTCACAATAACTGTGCACTTTCTTCACCAATTCTGTAGTGCCATTTATTTGAAAGCATAATTTCATTGTAAAAATGTCAAACTTCGGAAATTATGTAATAAACCGTATCACGCGAAATTTTATATTAATAGATATTTGTGGTTTGTTTATTTTATATCATGTAAAAAAAGTGAAACTCTTTTTTTTTTAATAATGCAAGTCAAAAAAAAAAAAAAAAGAATTAGAAGAAGAAAAATTCATAAATGCTCTTCATTTTTAGTGCTTGAACGGTTTTGCAAAAATATAGGATTCAAACATTGTATAAGTATGTGTAAAGGGGTGGTCTTGCATATAAGATTGATGAATACCTTTTTATTAAAGCAATGGTAAAACTTTTTCTTGAAAAGAGGATAGCCGCGGAAAAAAGCTTTGGAATCTGTTCTTTACAGTAAGAATGTCAAACTCAAAGCGTACATGCCAAATGAACAAATGTTGTGAGGTTTGCCTCCATTCTTAGTTTTATCATTTGTAATAATTTTATTCTGTTCTATTAGTCTTATTTCTTTCAGTGAGTCCTGCTCATTTCGCGATATTGTTTATACAACCATGCGAATAGGTGAAAGAAACAGCATTTTCTGATTTAGTACATAATAGTGCTTCTGGAGGTGATCGAAAAAGATTCATATTGTAAAATTTTGCTAAATTTGAAAAGGTAATAACCACTAACCAACATTCTAGTTTTATTAGAATTTTACTTATAGTACGTCGATTTAGAGTTAGAATAATTAATATTTAGATTTCCGAATTTCAGTCATAACTCTTTTATATCTTACATTGTTCTTTTTATCTCAAGTTAAGGCTTATTATTATTATTATTTACCTCTTATTCTGAGAAAGACTTTTGAGCTGTATTTAGAGAGAAAAATCCATTTTAAGTTTTAATTTGTCCTAAGTGTGTTTAGTTTTCTAGGAGCTCTGGACTAAGAAAGTTATTCAAAAGAAATTCATAACTTATAATATTTGTGTTTTATATCAGCCAAATAAAAAAAATCACTTTTTGAATATCTAGATTTATATTGGAAAGCCAAATATTATCAAAGAGTGAAAACCTCTGTCAAATTGATGTTCTTTTGACACTCTCCTCGTCTTTTATCTTTACTTTTTTAAGGGGGAAAATCTTATTTACGAAAGTTATTTTCAAAGCTGACTTAATGTAAATCTTAATCATTCAAAAGATATTTCTTTTTGCCTGTGTAAATAATTGTTCCCATCAAAAGTGATTTCCAAATTATATCATAAATATTCGATTATCTCTCGCTAACTCTAATCATAATAAGCAATAATATTCATATAAATTTTTTTAAAGTATTTTCAAACGTGGCTCGTAAATATTTATTAGTGCACAATCCAATTTTTACCATAAAGTTTTCCACTAATTATATATCATTAAGTGGCATGAAACGGTATATTATAAATGCTTTAATATTTATTTCATTGCTGAATTTTTACTATTTTAAAATCATGCATTACTATTACTACCAAACCTTGACATTTCCCAATGATCAATTCAGATTTGAAGGAAGAATTCAGTGAAATTGACGGGCATGTGCTTTATCGATGTTTGGCAATCATGTTTAAAAATATTCAAATTTTTTTTTTTTTGAAATTTTTTCCCCACTTTGAAGTTTTGACTAAAACAAGAGCGGTCATTTATACTTATAAAACGAAAGATAAATATCCTGTCAAACTATACTTTTTCATTAGATATTAATTATGGGTCTATTTTGTTATTAATTGTTGCAAATAAGGTTTTCTATAAATTGCAAAACATGTAAAAATAATAGGTATTAGTGGGAGGAAAAATTCACAATCTTTACTTTTATTCTATTTTCAATAACGCTTTTCGCAAAGATTTAAAAGCTTAGGAAATACAATTTAGTCTTCTGTATCGGAAATAACAATTTTCGCATCATCCTCTTCAATGGATAAGAGATCACATTTATTTCATTCAAATCATGATCACTTTCCTTGTTAGATTTGTGGCCACGGTCACGAACTCGTGGGTGGGATTGTTTTTGCAAGTCGTGGGTTCCTGATGCCATTAAAGACACGCCAGAGAGTGGGGCTGATGCACGTAAAAATTGTCTGTTTTCCAAGTTTTCTTATTGGCATGGTGTGGAAGTTTGGAGAGGGAGATACCAATTCAGGTGTCATCCTCGTAGGTTGACCGAGACTCAGAATTACGAGGTTCGCTGCCAATAGTCATCGCGTTGCTGCTAAGTGCGACATGAATAATCAATCAAACAATCCAGATTGATCATAGAACGCTTGAAAAAGTATTGCGGTTTCTTCTGCCGTAAGATTACGCTTAATAGGAGCCATGTTGCACAATAAAACGGCAGAATACACCATACAAGTAGAATGTTGTATGCGTATGTAGCTTTAGTAACCAAGTGGTCATGATTGCGAATTTGCTACCAAAGTCGTGGTTTCGAGTCCTGATTCCATTAAAAAGGGCCTATGCACTTTAAATCTATCAGTTTGAAGTGTAATGTGGAAGTGCGGATGCTAATTCAGGTGTTGGACTCATCACAAGACTAAGGCTCAAATTTACGAAGTCTGTAATTAACAGCCCTGGTGATGAATCTAAGTGCGACATTAATAAGTAATCAATCAATGGTAAAAAAAAGTTACATCACGTCTAAATGTAAGTTTTCGTTTTTTCAGCCTACAACTTAAAGTATATTTAAGCTTTGCCAGTCTTAGAGTTTGATACTCTTGTCTTAGATATAATGTATAAATGCGCCAATCCAAAAATATTCAAATAAACACTTTCAGAAATAAAAGCAGATGTTTATCGATTCGCTTGTGAAGCGAGTCAAAAATAAACATCTTGCAAAACTTATTCTAGAATAATATAAGTAATTTCAAAAACAAGTGCGTTTTCTTTTCTGTTGAGTTCATCCTCTGTCGACCATGAAGTGTTGAAAACGCATTGCATGTGTCAATCACATCGTCTCACGCAATATCTTAAGGGAATAATGTTTTATTCATTCGTGAAAAACATCGCTTATGTAGCAGAAAAGGATTTATTACGTAGTTATAAAAAATAAAAGATCTAAACAGATACCTCTTTGTTTTCTTTTATTGCGTTCTTTCTTGTCAAAAATAATTTTGGGAGAACAAAAACATGTTCAGTGCAAATTTTTTGTTTAGTGTCTGAGATCGTCGTACGTGATAAACTGTGATTTATATGTGTTTTTCTCTGAAAACTGACATTCGTGTAAATTATAATTTTTATCAGCGGTACATGTAAATGAAATTAGGGTAGTAAAAAATAAGTTCTTATTTAATTAGCGTTAATAAAAAATAAGTTCTAATATTGACATTATTTAATTTTCAATTGTGTTAGACTCAAGATGAGTAACGATAATTTTAAGGTTAAGGTACAATCCACACGCGCGCGTGTTCAATCAATGTAACGTGACCGAACATTTAGAACCTTTACAAAAATAAAATATAAATATAAGAATCTGTATAGGAACTTAAATTTTATTTAAGAACATTTTTACCAAAATTAGTAATAAACATAGAAAAGATCCAATCTGTAAACAATTTATGAAATTTTTTAAGTCATCTAAGGATGCTGTCTTTATATTATTGAAAATCGTTTTTCTTTTAGAGTTAACAAATTTACTCTCAAAAAGTGTTATCTCAAATTTTCAAAAATATGTCATCTTAATACGAATATAAGAATCGTATTGTGTTGCTAATGATATGTAAAATACAAACATTAAATATTTTAAACCGAAAAATACTAAAAGGAGAATATTTTCTAAAGAGTAAAGAGGAGGAGAAATATTGATTTAAAGTGAGAATAGATTCTTATGGTTGTGACTCATAGTTGAGACTTTTCGCAATATTGATACTAGATGTATTTACATTGTTTTCTAATTATAAAATTTCTTATGAAAATTCTAGCATTAATTTAGTTGAATGTGAAGCATATACGTATCAGAAATGATGTAGTTTAGTATGTAACAGTTGATTTAACTATTAACGAGAGACCTTTTCTCAGATTTATATCTCCTTTAAGTCTTAAATAATAAGTAAGATTTCATATTTTGTAAGACTTTCGTTTGATTTCTGAACGGTAGAAATCAGTTGCTGTGCTAATAAGGAAACCAGTATTTAATATTCTGATAAAACCATAATTTAATATTCTGATTTTTTATATTTCTCGTATTTTTCCGGTTTTATTAATAAAGCTATGAAGAGTTTTAGTTGATGCATATTTCAATTAAAATCTCTCACGGAATCTAAGATTAGCAAAATTCAACGCTGTTATTCACTAACGTATAGTAAAAATATTTTTGGGCTTAGATGGGAAAAATTATGTTCCTTGTTCTTTACATGTTCTGATGTTCCACTAATATGTTTTATACACGTTTGTTCCTTTCAGAATTTTGCTGTCATGAGAAAGAATTTTTCATTACTTATTTGATTTGCGACAATATCAAAATTGGATGGAAACTTTTTTTTTTATTCTGAAAGCATTCAAAAAAGGAGACCAAGATTTAATGTTTTCAAACCACATGAGAAAAATGGTGGTTTCACAATTATCTAAATTTTTTTTTTCAATTCGATTCTTCTATTATTTTTTCACTTTTGTTTACATGCAGATAACGAGATTACTTCATTTGAAAAGATAAGAAATTTAGTACGTTAGTGTTTTATTGTAATTCATAAAAATATTCATGATAAATTTCAGTAAATTTTTTTATAGCGGCAAGAGGATGTTACAAATCGCTCGTTTTTCTCTAAAGGATTGGTCTCCTCTAGTTAATGTGGCCGAGACAGCCTAGTAGTCATGGTGGTGGCCGGTGTTTTTTTTTTCAAGTCATGGGTTTGAGCCCTGGTGGTATTTGAGACTCTCCTCGTATATCACGGCTGATGTACATTAATATGTTGAGGTTCCAAGTCTTTCCGTTGGTGTGGTATGGAAGTTTGTAGAGGGAGGTGACAGCTTAATTATCGTCCTCGTCACCTGACCGAGGTTCAAAATTACAAAGTCTGTTCACCAAAAGCCCCCGTGTTGCTTCTCAGTGCGCTATTTATAAGCAATCACAATCGCATCATCCCCAAGCTAATGTATTCCTTAAATTTATCCTTAAAAGATTGGGTCCAATTGGAAAGTAGTTGGTACACAGCGTAATAAAGTGTTCCTTCTAGGATTACGCTTACAAAAAAGGGAATGAAATGTTTCTTAGAATATCTTATGTAATTTATATACTTTCATTTCTCATTATTTCTAATTTTTCATCTCGGCCAGATGTAGTCAACAAAATATCGAATATTCCTACGAAATGTGAACAGAGTTTTACTCACTTTAGCTCATCTATATTAACACATGAATTTCATCGGTTTCAGAATTTTTTTTTAACTCTTGAAATTATTTATCTCAATGATATTGATCTTTAAAATTACTTTTTGATAGTTTTGATAGTGTATTCAAGTGCATTTTGTCATCAAATCCGAAACAAAATTTACTATATATCTCAGATATTACAAATCTCACAGTTTGTTGGATTACTTAATATCAACTCGCTCACAAACTTAATTATTTTAAAATAAAATTCCCTTGTCGGAGGATATGTAGATGAGCGGAATGATTTTATTCAATATAAGATATCAAAATTCTATATAAAATGACATTATTCTACCAAGGTCAGTATTTTAGTGAAAAAGATCATTTCATAGTATTCTCAAATTAGGTTTAGGTCCATTATTAAGCAAAATATTTTGAATAGTTATAAACTTTGTATTCAAACAGATGAAAATATATTGATGAAAAATAGCTATCGACATTATAAAAACTTTTACCAGATAATTAAATAAGGTAAAATCCTATTTTAGCTTACCCTTGGGGAACGAAAGCAAAATGGCTCCAAATTAATCCAAAAGGATTTTACTCGTATCATTATATTTTTAGTAGTTTTCCATTTCTTCAAGGATTGCCAATTAAGCATATCTATGGAAGTTTTTGGCACTATAATGCTTTATGTCTCCAAGACATGGAGTAAAAAAGGGTCCAACTATTATATAAAACGATATGAATTAGATAAAGTTTTTTCCAATGATTTCAAAAATAATATCTACTTTCTCTGTCATGTTAAAACTTTTTATAATTGTAAAAAATATTTTCTTCAATATTTACTTAAAATTTCCGTCCAATACAAAATGTACTGATTTTTAGTCTCTTTTAACACAAATTCACATCAATTATAATAGAACAACAAAAACATTAAAATTATTAGCAAACTAATTTTGAACACTAAAACGGCTCTACAGAAAATGATGGATTTAAAAATTTGTATGCAGCTGTTTTGTTATTAAGGTATTAGTATTCCTTACTGGCTTATGCTTCAAGCGAAAAAGACGAATTTTCTGCTGCTATATCCTGAATACACTGGTTATCATAAATTAAGGAAAAATCACAAAAATAGCGATAACTCTTTCAAAAGTAAGCCAAACCGTGCAAAATTTGCATATGTTGTCCACTAAGAGTAGCTGAGTAAAATTGCAATATGCAAATTAGTGACGCTGCACTCGGCTTACGTCATCTGCCTGGAGCATAAAAGTCCAAGTTTGAGAGAAAGCACACAAATTTTACTGTGATTGCGACATTGAAAATCTGAGATAGCCAATTCGTAATAATGACCTCTAGGCATCATTTGCCTGAAGAACTACGATGGAGAGCCATCGGGAGACTAGAGGCAGGGCAGAGTCAATCAGAAGTGGCCAGATGGCTAAATGTGAGTCCATCTGTGGTTCATAGACTTTGGAGGCAATTTCAAACCACAGATTCGGCATCTAGGAGGTTCAGTCAAGGACGGCCAACTGTTACGACCAGTGCCGATGACCGATATTTGACATTAAGTGCACGCAGGAATAGAACCGCTACTCCGACACATCTTAGATCCTCTCTTGCTGCAGCCACCGGAAGGTTGGTGTCAACGTCAACTGTGCGCAGAAGGCTCCACGAAGGTGGTCTGTATGCTAGACGACCAGCCATTTGCGTGCCGCTCACATCACGCCATAGGAGAGACCGTTTGCAGTGGGCCCGACAACATGTCCACTGGACGTCAGATCAATGGAGGCCTGTTATCTTTACGGATGAGTCCAGGTTTAGTCTAGAAAGTGACAGTAGACGTTATTTGATATGGAGAGAACCTGGGACCCGTTATCATCCATCAAACATCCGTGAAAGAGATGCATACGGAAGAGGCAGTGTCTGTGTTTGGGGAGGCATATCCTTAGGAGGGCGCACAGACCTCCATGTCTTTCCAAGGGGAACCGTGAATGCTCAGGTTTATCGAGACAACATCCTTGATGCTTATGTGCGCCCATATGCCGGGGCGATTGGTGATTGCTTCCTGTTACAGGACGATAATGCAAGACCACACAGAGCTCGCATTGTTGATGATTATCTTCAACAGGAAACAATTACGCGCATGGAGTGGCCAGCTCGATCCCCGGACTTGAATCCTATCGAGCACATTTGGGATGCTCTAGGGAGGCGTGTATCTGCCATCAATCCGCCTCCTCAGACCCTTGCCGCGCTTGCATCTGCTTTACAAAAGCAATGGCTCTCACTTCCTATTGAACTGATAGACCGCATAATTGAAAGCATCACACATCGCTGTTTGTGCTGTATTGCTTCTAGAGGCAATCATTTTCCATATTAAAGTTACTTTTTCTATTGCAAACCGATACTTCCAATTTGTTTATTTTATACATGTGCTAATTTCTATACTACTATTAATGTCTGATAATTTCTTTTTATGTTGTTTAATACCTTACTATGTGTTGTATATTGTGGGTAAGTTTCATAAAATTCCATGTGTAATTTCTTGAGTTATCGCGATTTTTGTGAATTTTCCTTAATTTATGATAACCAGTGTATATCCCTTTATTAACAAAAAGTAAAGTAATTTTATTTTATTGAATTTTAAAGTAATTCAATAAAATAAAAACTTTTAATTCAGAAAAATATTGCGTGCAATTATAAAAAACATGTATTTAATACGAAAAAAAAAAAAAAAAAAAAAAACGAAAGTCCTTTTTGCTTTTAAAAGTAATATTTTTCTAATAACATTAACAAATTTTGAAAATATTACATTCATGCTAAGCAATGTAATCCATCTTATAAATAACTTTTAATCAACCATACGATTATTTTTGCATATTCCTTTTAACACAGTGTTTTTAGTCTGGATTATGTGGATATTAAATAATAAGACTGGCGCTGCAACAGAAGTTGGCCTGCATCAAACGCCAGCAATCGACAGTTGCTTAAAGTGAAACCTTCGCTTTCGAATGCAACACCTCTCATTTCTGTAACCAAATCCGTATACATGTAGCCTTGCCTTCGTTCACATTAGAGTTATTTTTTTTTTCACAGGAAAAATGATAGATGGGACAATAGAGCAACGAATTATTGTGAAATTCTACATGAAACTTGAAAAATCCTCTGCCGAAACAATTTACAATTGTAAAAATTATAATTTATTGAAAGAAGTGTATAGCAATGAATGTTTATCGCATGTGTGTGTTTTTGATTGTTTTAAGCGTTTTAAAGATGACCAAGAAAGGGTTGAAAGTGTATGACAAGACCAAAATAAACAAATAAATAAAAAATAAATGGTGATATGGTTTGATCTGACCGTCGCTTCAGTATTTTCAAACTGTAGGAATTCACAAAAAACCGGCAAACTTTACATAAAAAATTTTTATGCAAAAAATGTGTGCCAAAATGGGAACTAAAATCGTCCCGTTTCAGCAACAAGAAGCTCGCAAAAATGTTTGTACTGATACTTTGAATGCCAATGAAAATAATGACCTAAACTTATTAGAAAATAATTCGAATTAAAAACCAACGTTTTTATATGGCGGCAAAGTTTATTAAAAAAATTATTAAAATATTAGTTAAAACTGGACGCAAATATCTAAATATTGCATTGTTAGGCAAGTAAGAACAGTTCCCAAAATTTCAGAGCTCTAGCTTGATGGGAAGTTGGTTAAATTAACGATAGAAAACTTGACACAGTGATACACACACAGACAGATACACACCAAGTGAAATACATAAAAACTTTAAAGCTAACTAAAATTAATTAATTCATCCGGTAAATTAAATGGATGGAATGCATTTTTACCCAACCACCCTTGGCGACAAGAATTACTTGGCGATAATTTGCTAAACGTGGCTACCCTGTTCCGTTTTACGGACTTAACGTTGAACAAAAAAAAAAAAAAAAAACCCAGCCAAGTTTAGTGCAAATTTTTGAAATCGCGCCAAGTGATTGGACTAAACTGCATTATTAAAGAAAATATTAATTAAAACTTATCGCAAATGTCTAAATATTGCATTGTTAGGCGAGTACGAACGATTCCCAAAATTTCAAAGCTCTAGCGTGATAGGAAGTTGGTTAAATTAACGATCGAAAATTTGATGACACACACACACACCAAGTGAAATTCAGAAAAACGTTGTAAAATAGTATCATGTGAGAAAACGTGGATTTTTACTTAAGATCCTGGAATGAAGCGCTAATCCATGCACTGGAACTTCACCGAGAGCCAAATAAGCTCGAATGAGCAAATCAAAATTCAAAGCAATGAGGATTTTTGAGATATTCATGGGATTGTGTATCTTCACTTGGTTCCTGAAGGTCAAATTATTAATCAACATTACTACCTTCACATTCTTGCTGAACTCCGTTAAAGAATAAGGAGAAAACGACCCGAATGGTGGAAGGACATGTCATTCCGAATTGTCTGTCAAGAGGATTCGAGTCAAGTACAGTATGCCAGAGTAAAACTATTCGCTTTATTCGCCAGATCTTGAGCCATGCGACTTCTATTAGTTTCCTAAGGTAAAATCTGCTTTAAAAGGAACAAGATTTGAGTCCGTTGAAGCTATGCAAGAGAAAGCTCCACTCGTTCTGAAGGAGTTGAAAGAAGACTTGCAGCACTGTTTCGAACAATGGAAGATTCACATGGGCGTTGTAGGGATAGAGGAGGAGTGTATATTGAAGGTGATAACAAGTAAATATGAATGAATTCTAAATAAAATGCTCTACAGTATCAGTCTCGTTATTTAATAGCCACACCTTGTAGTTATGAGCTCTGCCTTCAAGCAGATGAAAAATTATCTATGAAAAATAACCATCTACATGATTAAAACTTTTACCTGATAAATATATAAGTTAAAATTCTATTTTAGCTTAGGCCTTTGAGGCATCTAATTATTCCATAAGAGTTTTATCATTATACCTTTAGTAGTTTTCCCTTTTTTCAAGAATTGCCATCTAAGCGTATTTATTGCGGTTTTTGGCACCATATTGTTTTATGTCGCTGACTCATGTTCTAAAATAGGATCTAATTACGATATAAAACGATATGAATTACGTAACATTTGTTTCATTAATTTCAAAAATAATATCCACTTTCTGTACCATGTAAAAACTTTTTGTAATTGTAAAAAAATATTTTCTTCAATACTTACTTAAAATTTCCTTCCAATACAAAATGTACTGATTTTTAGTCTCTTTTAACACAAATTCATATCAATCATAGAACAACAAAAACATTGAAATAATATTAACAAACTTTAATTTTGAACATTATAACGGCTTTACAGAAAATGATGGATTTAAAATTTTTTACGTAGTTGTGCGTTTATCAAGATTTTAATACTTCTTACTGACATATGTTTCAAGTGAAAGAGATGAATTTTTTGTTTATTGAATATATCTCTTCTTAATATTTATAGACATTATATATAATATTTATAGACATTATATATAATATTTATAGACATTATATATAATATTTATAGACATTATATATAATATTTATAGACATTATAAATAATATTTATAGACATTATTTTGCAACATTTCAAAGTTATTCAATAAAATAAATGCTTTTAACTAAGAAAGATATTGGTGAAATTATGATAAATATGTATTTGATTGAGTTATTTTTTGTTTCACAGGAAAAATGATAGATGAGACAATAGAGAGCGATTTATTGTGAAATTCTACATGAAACTTGAAAAATCCTCTGACGAAACAATTTACAATTGTAAACTGTTTTACAATTGTAAAAATTATAATTTATTGAAGGAAGTGAATAGCAATGAATGTTTATCTCATGTGCATGTTCTTGATTGTTTTAAGTGTTTTAAAGATGACCAAGAAAGGGTTGAAGATGATTCACGCCCGAGTCGCCCTTCCACGTCAAACACGAATGACAATATCGAAAAAATCTGTAATCTGGTTCGATCTGACAGTTAACATACAAAAAGTGTGTGCCAAATTGGTGCATTTGAACAAGAAGCTCGCAGAAATGTTTGTACCTACTCTTTGAATGTCATTGAAAATGGCCCAAACTTATTGCAAAGAATAATAACGTGTGAGGAATCGTTGTTATTTAATAATTATGACCCAGAAACGAAGCGCCAATCCACGCATTGGAAGAGCCCATCTTCACCGAGAGCCAAAAGAAAAAAAAAAAAAAAAAAAAAAAAAAAAGGAAGAGCTTGAATGAGCAATTAAAAATTAAAAGCAGTGATGATCGTGATTTATTCGATTTTTATGGGATTGTGTATCTTCACTAGGTTCCTGAAGTTCAAATTATTAATCATCAGTACTATCTTCACGTTTTGGGTAAACTCCGTTAAAGAATAAAGAAAAACGACCCGAATTGTTGAAGAACATTGTTGAAGTTGAAACCGAATTGTTGAAGTCATTCCGCATTGCTTGTCAAGAGGTTTCTAGCCAAAAACAACATCCCAATGTTATACCATCCATCTAATTAGCCGGATTTTGCACCATGCGACTTTTCTATCAGTTTTTTAAGTCAAAATCTGCATTGAAAGGAACAAGATTTGAGTTATTTGAAGCTGTGCAAGTGGAAGCCGTGGAAGAGGAAGCTTTGAAGCTGTGCATGCGATCTGAAGGAAGGAGGGGTATATATTGAAGCTGATAATAAGTAAATATGTATGTGATCAAAATAAATGCTTTGCAGCATCAGTCTCGGTATTTAATAGCCAAATTATGTATTACAGTACACGTCGAGTGAGGCTGATCTCTCTAAAAAAATAAAAAAAAAATAAAGAAAAACCGAGTTGTTATCTTAAAACACTTATGAGATAAATTAAATCTTAATATTTATATCTTGTTGAGCATAATTCAGTATGATAAATTATCAAAGTTCTGGCATTAATTCAAATATCATGTAAATAAATATAACCCATTTATTTAAGATTAAAAATATTTTAGAACCCTCCTGGTGTGGAGAAACAGGCAATGAAATATAAAAATTAAATTCAGGAGCCATTCTCCTAATTTAATAATGATTGAGAATCATATATTCTGCCTCGAAACATTGATTGTGCAAGTGTATTGATTATATAATAAAAAACGTAACTATTAACTTTAAACGAGTTTTTTGAGGGGAAAAAATTGGTGTGTGGGTTGCATATTGCTCACGAAAAAAGTGATTGCTCAAAATATCTTTAAGGTAATGGGGCGAAATTCGGTATGTGCGTATCTCAAACATTTGAAGATGTAATGCACAATATAAATCAATATTATTGTGCTCATGAAAATTTTATTGCTGTTTTTGTGTCAAAAATGTTTGAAAATGTTACAAACGAAAATATAACTTTTATTTTATTTAAGGAAACGTAACATATATATATATATATATATATATATATATATCAATGAATTTATGAAAACATTACTTATAGAACTTATGAAAAATTAACTTTTACCATATTTTTGAAATTTATTCCCTCTTGTGGTCTATTATACTCCTAAAGGATAGATATTTCTGTACATAAACGTATACATAAATATACATATTCATAAAAGTAATTCAATATATGTGGAGTATTTTTTATTTGAAGTATTTTTTCTGAGTATTTAATATTTACATAATTTATTGCTCTTATTTCTAAAAAATTATTTTTAAATTTGTAATGTGTATTATGTCATTTTATATCATATTTTATAATAAAATATTAATAATAGCTTAGGTTAGAATTTTTGGAAAATATTTTTTCCCTAACGTTGTTGAATACGTTAATACACCTATGTAAAATTTCTTGAAATTAAATAGGAGAGCAAGAAAACAATATAGACTAAACTCAGGATTTCTTCCTGAAATATTGAAAAATTCCAATACATTTATTTTTCAAGAATGTTAAATTCTATCTGATTAAAATAATTGAAGGATTTCCTTTATCAGATGAAGTGCTGTACATTATATATGACATAATAATAGAAAGTAGTTGGAGGAATTAAATGTTTTGTCGTATGTTAGTACACTTTTTCTTTACAAAATGAAAGGAACGTGGATAAGTTGCAATGCCCCAACATTACTTGCTTCACTTTCCATTACAATTCACTACTAAAAAAGTCATGCATTGAAAGTAAAATGAATGGAAAGTCATACAATGATGATAACCAAATTATTTTACTTAAAGTTATAAACAAGAAAAAAATCAACTCCCAACGAACTATATCTGTAGATGTGTCCTACACCCGTCATAATCTAATGTTTAATATAATAATTATTAAGTTCAAGCCTTAAAATGAGGGTCCGATTCATTGAATTTATGTAAACGTTTCGTGGTTAGTGATCTGATCACTCCTTACATTTGTCAATGCAATCACTATTCCTTCGTTTATAACTCCTCTCTCTATCATTAACTAATTTCGTATTAAATTCTTCTCTGCTTATGAATGCAATTTGTTAAATCTTTTCACTAATGCAAATCCAATTTATATAAGTCATGTTTCATCAATTTTCAGATACATTCAATTCGAGTAACATCATTTAAGCGATTCCAGTAAGTTGATGAGGAGATACATAATAGAATCCATATTATAAAGTACACTTGTTTCCATAAATAAAGAAAAATATGAAAATAGCGATTACTTAAAAAGTTATGTCTAAATTGTAATAAAACTGAGTCATAACATGAAAATAAAATACCACACAATAATATGTCGTTTTAAAAATGAGGTTATGTATAAAATTAATAAATAGAATTCTAGTTTGATATAGGAAAATTGCCTTCAATATGAAGTATTATCACCTCTAGAAACTATATAGCACATACAGCGATGTGTAGTATCGTCATTTATGTGATCTATGAATTTGCTGAGAAATTAGAGCCATCGC
The DNA here is from genome assembly GCA_019974015.1 of Nephila pilipes. Taxonomy (NCBI): domain Eukaryota; kingdom Metazoa; phylum Arthropoda; class Arachnida; order Araneae; family Nephilidae; genus Nephila; species Nephila pilipes. The sequence continues at coordinate 208,010 of BMAW01011542.1, forward strand.
TTTTGCAAAGCAGCTGTACACGTGGTAAGGGTGTGAAGAGAAGGACCGAGAGCATCAACACGTTTTCCTAAAGCCTCTCAAACATACTCGATGGGCTAGAAGTCCAGTGATTGAGATCGCTATTCTTGCTCTAAATTGTTTCGTGCTGAAGCTAATCTTCCATAATGCGAGACTTGTGCGGTCTAGGGCTGTCGTACTGTTATAGAAAATCCTTACCTATTGCACTTAAGGGTGAATATAAACAATTAGGATGTCAACTCTATCGACATGATCATTCACATTCCATGAGGAAAGACGTAAATGTCTGTGCGTCCACCCAATGATATACCATCCGAAACACAGACCCTGCTTCCTTCATATGAATCACTGAAGATTTTGATGGATGATAATGTGTTTCCAATTCACTCTAAATCAAACAACACCTACTATCACTTGGGAGGCTAAACCTAGAGTCATTTGAGAGAGAACGGGCCTCCATTGATCAAGATATGCTGACGTGTAAACTTCAAACGTTCCCTCCTATGACTTGAAGCAAGCAGCACACAATGAGTGGTTGCTACGCGTAAAGACTACTTTAATGAAACCTTCTGGGTCCGGTAGACTCTGACATCTTTTGGTGGCTCCGCCAAGGGAGGCTGTAATTTGATTTGGGGTTGCAGTTCTGTTCCTTTGTGGCCCAAACCACAAATATCGGTTATTGGTGCTTTTATAATGCTTGGTTATCCTTGATTGAGCCTTCTGGATATCAAATCAGTGATATGATATTGTTGTCAAAGTATATGAACCACAGAAGATTCGTTTTTAGCCATCTGGTCATGTTTGTCTGAGTTTGCCCTGTTTCTGGTCTCCCATAGGTTTTCCATAATAGTTCTACGAGCAAATGATGCCTTGAGTTCATTGCAATGAATTGGCTATCCCCTATTTTTTTTTATCTCATTATTACAGCGATTTCTGTGTGTGTGTGTGTGTGTGCAGACTTATTCTCCAGCACGTACTTTCTTACCCCTCTAAAATGACACGTTTCTATTGCAGCGGCACTAAGTTTTGTATTGCCGTTTTATTCAACGGCTTTTATATAACAACGTATTCAAATTTAATACGGATTGGTTTATTTTTGAACTAGTTATTGTTGTTTTTGTGATTTTTCCTTAATTTTTGGAAACCAGCATACCATATATGAAAAATATCGATACAAAAGTTTATATCAGGCACCATTAAGCATGTATTTGATTTGGTAAAATTACATGAGTGCATGAAAATAAATAAAACAGATTTAAAAGAAAAAGAAAACACTTGCTATTAAATAAACAGGATAAAGGGTGGAGCATGTTTTGTTGAAACTGATGTCTTAAAAATGAATCGATATGTTGAGGGATGTAATAAATTGTATTCAAATTCTAAAAGACGATTATTCGTGACAGGCATTTTAATACCTCGCGGGATGATCATAATGGTATTTTTAAGCACACCAATCAAAAGATATTTACTAAGCAAATATTATTTGAATGACTTCCTCATAACAAAATACGTAACAGATTAAACACAAAAATATTTCAGATCAAATTTATCTGAAGCATATGATATTTCAGAGTTTATATCGAGAATTTTCAAAGGCGAATGAAAATAAAAAAAAAATAATAAATGGAAAGTTAAAAGAATTTGAAGTTATTAGTTTCTATAAAAGTTAAATTTAACGTATCCAATAAAAGTTTTAAGAAATAATTCAAATGAAAGATTAAGAAATTATATTATAAACTCTCAAAACATTTGATTAAGATTAAAAACATTTGTATGTTTCAGTCTTAACAAAATTTCATATTTGAAATGTTATTTTATTCCTTAGCTATTTTGTTACGGTTATCTTTTTTAACATAGTTTTTTTAAAGTGCTTCTAAGCACGAATATAATCAGAAGAAAAATACATATAACTTGAGATAAGGTATTATTAAAAGGAAGCTTGTAAAAAAAATGTAAACCATTATAAAATCAATAATTCAAGCAATCTGACTAACATCCAATTAAATTGAAGTATAAATATAGCACAGGCTTGGAGATAGCTGCATAAAGCTTTTGAAAGATTGATCATAACACTTGATTCAAATGTGAATCCAAAACTTTATGATATGAATTTTCTTTCATTGAAGAATGTGTTAGATTAGCTTAAAATCATACTTTTTTTTTATCAAAATAAAATTTGTATAGTTAAAACAATGATTTTCTCTTCGTTACGAGGGTGAATCAGAAAGTACCTGTTATTGAATACACATACTGGATAAACATTAAGAGAAAGAACTGGCCTCGAAATGGAACAGGCTCAGCTAATTCGATTGCATCTTCCAACTGTATTAATGGACAAACTATTGGCAAACGTTTTTAAAATTATCTTTTTCAAATGGTCAAAACATAAGACACCTGGCAATTGTCAGATTAAAAACGGACTATATGATCTTTGTTAGTAAAAATTAACAATTTACACACACACACACACACACACACACACACACACACACACACACACACACACACACACACACACACACACACACACACACACACACACACACACACACACACACACACACACACACACACACACACACACACACACACACACACACACGTATCTATCTATCTGTCTGTCTGTCCTGTTCTGTCTGTCTGTCTGTCTGTCTGTCTGTCTGTCTGTCTGTCTATCTATCTATCTATCTATCTATAGTTACTCGAGGGTGAGTGAGTGAAAACTATCCAACACGAAAAATAATGGCAAATGATACATGATACTTTATTCACAAATATTCCAGACAGAACGAATACAACCAAACAAGGTACAACAGGAATAAAAAATAGCAATTGCAATGACTATTACAGCACTTTTAATAATGTTCATCTCACCGGCTTACTAATTGGCACCACGGACAATCTCCTCGGTAATATTTCATTCAGACTCCGGAAGTTTACGGGAGGCCGTTTCCCGTCAAACTCATCACTTGGCCGGCACCAACATGATTCTCGACCCATCTCCTCAGCCGATTCCGATCATTTGCAATAGATTCGCATTTCTCTGTATTTATAGTCGATCTGGCCGATGTGGGAAATTACAGAGAATATTCAGGAATAAATCCGTAACTTTCCTCCCAGATTTTGACAATATTTCATGATCAACCATCTATTGTCGTAAATCCGATGCTAAGGTTGAGAGGTCATTGCTTGAACTTTCCTTGGTTGACCGATGAAATATCTGAACATTTTTTCCCCTCCCTTATATGAGTAACGTTACAGGGAAGTGCCATCGCAGGGGTTCGAAACAAAAAAATTAAAAAAATATTTTTTCATTAACTTCAAAAAAGGAGTTTAATATCAATTTACAAATTATCCATAAATTATAATTTAAAATACCGCTTAAAACAGATAGCAAATTTTTAAGCATGATGGAGTGGAAATATTTTTTTCTATAACTGAGTGTAATATATATATACATCTATTTTTTTCCAGAAACTTTTTAGAAACATTACATTATATTAAATAACTGCTTACATTATAGATTTTTTTATATCCTGTCTTTCGTTTTTAAATTTGCTTTGCTTTTGAATGAAACGTGATTTTCATTTAAGAAAAAGAGCTCACAAATTAGGTATTAGATGGTGCATTTGTTAATAATTTTCATTGCTGTGTTCTAGTAATGCTTAGTATATTGAGATACAAATACCATTTTTTTGCTCCATTTTTAATATTTGATACGAAGTAGGAATAGACAGCATATTAACCGTTATTATTATTTTTTTAAATTCCAAGTTCAGTTTCATATTCAAGAGCCAAACATTTTTCATATAACTTTTTAATCATAATACTTTGAAGAATGTATAAAAACTATGAATTTATTAATCTTTGGAATAAGTTTAAAACTAGATGAATGTAATTAAACATCAAAATGAGTTTTAATGTTCTTTTTAATAATTATGAATATTAAAAGTGAGATGTGTATGACAGAATTTTGGCCTAAGACTCTTGCTAAAGTACTTCAAAAAATGATTGCTGTGCGTGTGTGTGTGAATATTCGATTGATCTGAAATCATATTCATAAATTATAATTTTAAGAATTCAGATAATTGTTTGTAGTTGTTAAAAAAATCTTCATTAATTTCAGTACCTAATAACTTTTAATATTTTTTTGCTACCCCCTATATATATATATATATATATATATATGACTGGTAAAATACTATTGAAAATATTTTTATAAAGCAAATTTTAAAATATATCGAGGAAAATTGGGTTTACTGAAATAAAAATTGTTGTTATTTATTCAACTAATTATGAACGAGTTAATTTAATGTGACATCCGGTTAGTTTTCTTTATATTATTTTCAACATAAAGAAGAAAATTAAATACTGTCAAACTCTAAGGAAAAATGTGTAGCAGAAAAAATCGCTGATGATTACAAAGAATGTAAATTAGGAAAATTAAATATTACAACATTAGTATTTTTTTACTCCTATCTGGATCATGTTTTGTCAATAAATATGATTTTATTAAAGATGTGTAGAACTGTCTGGAGAAAACTCTTTGCATTTTAAAGAATCCAATAGTACTACACTAACAATTTTAATGATTAATTTTTTAACAAGACTTAAATTCATATTAAAATGATTGGTTATATTTTTAAGCAAAATTAGTAGAGCAATTAATATAAAATGCTATGGTAATAAATAAAAAATCTGTTTTTAAAACATTAAAAACTATTGTAGCAGCATAAGGTTTCCTGATTTTGAACGTTTTTCTCCTCAAAAACGTTTTATTGTTTATCTGTAATTAAGAATATGTCATAACTTTTTTTACAATTCAAATAGTTGTTTTGAAACAGCGACATTTGCAAATGAATCCCCTCAACTGTGATAACTATGATTTAGGTTTAGTATTGAATAGGTATTTTTGTTCAAATCACGCAAACTTGTTTGATCCAATGTTGAATTTGGTTTACAAAAGAATAAGGAAATTAGAACTGTGCTATACCTGAAAGCCTTACTGAAATGGAATGTTATTTGGATGTTCAAGGTTATCGCGAATAATAAAGCAGAAAAATGATATTGTTTTCAATTGCACAATTCTCACGAAAAAATATATTATAAAAAGCGTAGGATCCAATGGCAAAAAATATCTTTGAACTTTCCCCCCATAGTATTAGAAATGAAATTCACGGTAAGTTGCGTTTTGTTATATGAATTGAAATATTCTTTGATATTGGGATTTCATTAAAATCTTAATTGTATTTTATGAATGCCTACTCCAAATAAACAAAATAATTTTATTCGTTTGTTACTACTTTATTCCTTTTTTTCATAAGGGAAATTATTTTTTAATAATGAATTGCAAAACAAATAGAGGAAAGTATTAGGGAAGCATGCAACAAATTAAATTACAATGAATGGATATTCAATTTTTCAGTTACCAAATATATTGTAAATTTTGATGTAATTATTATTTAACACCTTTAACACAACAAATTATTATTTAACACCTTTTAAATTTTTTATTTATTTTATCTATTTCTCCTGGTTCGTAGGGAATAAATATACAATTTATTCTCAATCATAAATAAAACTAAAATTGTTGTCTTAAATATCCCATAATGAAATTAACTATATTTTCATAAATAGGTTTTATTTCTTAAAATTGTGTTTTAGAACTGTACAACTTAAGTGCTCGATTTATTGTTCTTAATTTATTTTCTGTTAAATAAAAGAATGCCGTTTTTGTAAATATTTTATAAGTATTTTCTTCGCGTGTTTTTCCTTCTTTTTCTAAAACATATCTCAAACAATGACTTTAGCTTACCCTAGTATAAATTGCATTAAATATAAATAATCGGATAATCGTTTCGATTATAAAATTGCTTGGACTCTGTCTTCTGAGACATCGAAATCAAAATTCAAATCCTCAGAAAGTTAGAGATTATGCTCTCGACGCTAACATTTTAGCTCGATTAACACTTAGCACTGAATTCTGTGTGAAGTCGGTAATCTTCATATACTAAGTTATTATTTGATCAAAAATAATATCATAAATCTTTTTAATGAACTGAAATTTACAAAAAACTAATGTATAAGATTTGAACTCAATTTGTGCACTTTCAAAATTGAAGTTGAAATAAAAATGAAAAAGAATGTGAGAATGAAATAAAATATGTGAAGAATGAAATAAAAACATTTAATAAAAGTAAAAAAAAAAGAATTTAATCTTTATTTTTCAGAAACATCAATTTCATATTGTATACTTTTTGAGTTCTTAAATAGTGAAGCAAATTGTTAATTTATAAAATATATAATAAAACCGAAAACGATAGTTAAATTTTCATTTGTTAGAAAAAAGTATTAATTACACATTTTGAAATTATAACAAATCTTGCACTGGATTCTTGAGTTTATTTAAAATTTCTTTGAATGAAATTTAAACGAAATCCTACTTTTGTAGAAAATGATTACGCTTCATCACCTGTGAGTAATAGTTCCATAATTTTGTTTATCTATTTATTGTTATATAAATGTATCGAGTTGGAATTTATATTTGTATTTGTTCACGATTCACTTCTGATTCTAAAAGTTATTATTTGCTAATATTAATTCCGGTTTGTAAATAAATAAAATAAAATAAATACAAATTAAATAAATACATTACTATACATGAAATAATACAAATTTAATTTTTTGTCATTAGGAAATTTTCAATCGAATAAAGAGTACGTCGTTTTACTTTAAGATCGACTTATTTAAAAAAAATATCGCCTCTAAATCAGCTTCTTTCCTTGGTTCTTAAATGAACAAAGCACACAAGGTTATTATTCTACCCTTTAGATCACTGATTTTTTTAAAAAAATTCTGATTTCTTATACCTATGATGAGGATTTTGTAATCAGGAAATAGTAAATACAAGAAAAAAATTGATGAATATCTGGCAGAAATAACTCTTTTCACAATAATTATTCTTTCTCAATCAAAAATTTCAATCAAGCTGTTTCAAAATTCTACTGACAAAGCAAATAGGAATATCAGGAATCGCAAATCAGATAAAATTTTTAATAGCGCTATTAATAATACGGTTTCAAAATTTTGCGTACTTAAATTCAAATTTAAGTAATAAGAATCATTTTGAAAAGAATAAGTAAAAAATTCTTGATGAGAAAAATTAATACAATAGAAATAAAAAATCATTGAGAGAAAAGAGTTGTTGGTTTACTCAAAAAGCCTTGCTAAGTGGATAGCAGAAAAATAGTGAGATTTAAATATTTTTTTTCATTTGCCAAATAAATATAATTACTTGCAGTACTTTTAAATCAAGTCTTTTTTTCTGTTCATATGGGGAATGTTAGAATTATTGGTTCCTTGTTACCTATAATGATTTTCTAAGTGACAATTAACACACATGACTCATTTGTTTGAAGACAACATTAATGTTTGAGACCTATGTAACAGTTAGTACTGATATTTATAGCAGGATAATGTCTCATCCAAAAGCTTATGTGTATAATTCATTAAGACAGCTTATATATCTTTTATATCGACTGCAATTAATCAGTTTGATACAACTGCGATTTCAATTTTGTATCAAATTTTACATTTACATTCAAATTTCCTTTGTTTTCACAATACATTTGAACTTGTTTTGATACGCTCCTTTTTTGAGCGATTTTTTTGACGTGGTAGATATAAAATACACATATATGGAAAGTGATAAAAATGAATTTAAAGGAAAGGAACGGATGTCTCTCTAGATAATCATATAACAAAAAGAAATATTAATATTACACCTCAAATTTCAATACACTATAGCTTTGCCTCAATCTCTTTTCTCTTCAACTAATATTTTGAGCACTTAAATTGGATGTTCTTGCCGTCTATACCAATTCTGAAAAAAAGTTTTAAAATTCCAGAATGAACTTCAATCTTGTATGTTTGGTTGCCTCGACATGCACAAACGGCTAACCAAATAAAATTCGTAGTAAAAAATTGATCATCGAATGCATTTTTTAACAAAAAATATTTCCACCAACGAGTGGGAGGTGGCATTTTCTAGAGATTAAAGAGATTTTGAAACTGTTGTCTAAGAAAATTCGCGTTCTATATTGCGAAGAACATATATATATATATATAATTTTAAAAGGCATTATATGAAACTTTCATATGTTATTGTTAATAAGCAAATAAAGCATTTAAAATGTTCTGGAGTGTTAATTAATGTTTGGAAAACCAATTTCTAGCTTCAATGTGTGGCTTTGAGTTATATTTTCTGTATGAAATCTTTTTCTTTTTATGGGGGAAGGTCTCTATTTACCACATAAATAATAAAAAAAAATTAAAAACAATGCTCTTTATAGCCACTTATGATGTTTTAGAATAATTTTTTACATAGCTCTTATCCCCTTCACAAAAACAGATTTGAGTGTATTAATAAAATGTATACAACGTGTGCATCTTTGAAAAGGGAAATATGTTCAAGTTGTCAAAATAAATTTCATTGCTTATTTTTATTGATTGATAATCTTGTTTTAGTTGGTAAGAATTCTGAATATTTAGTTTGCTTAGATTAATTCAGATTCTTAAGAATTCAGACAATGCAACTTCATACAAACATTTAGATGGATTATTTTATGTCAAAGCTGAAAATTTTCCATTAAAGTGCGCTGTAAGAAATAATTGTTAGTTCTCTATTTCTATCTCTTTATATATATATATATATATATATATATATATATATATCCTTTAATAAAGATTAAATATTCAGATTCTCTTTTTCTTTTTCATTTCCCTAAATATAAATCTAAGCTGAATTATAGATTTAAAAATTAAATAAAATTATTAATACTTTCTTATTATGAAGTAGTAATAAATGGTGTGATTGGAACTTATTTAGAACTTAAAGACTTCAATCAGGAGAGAAATGCTAACAAATAATTTAAATAACAATGTTAGGGCTGATTCTCTCCATTAGGAACACGCATAATACGTTTAATACAAATTGAAAAAAGTTTGAAATTTACTTTTTGTAGTCTATTTCCTTCATTGCTTTCGCTTTCGCTTACTTTCTAAGTGAATGCTTTTTTTTACTTGCAAAGTATTGTTATGGTAATGTATTTAAAGTCTTTTTGAACAAAGAGTGATATGGTATAAATATATTTTTCCGTGAGCGAAGTCTTTCAACAAATGAAGGAAAGAATGTTTTTGATTCGTAAGATTAATAGTTAATTTTCACTTTTCGTTACAGATTATCCTGTTCAGCGCTGCATTTCTCGTTGCAGTTGAGAGTGCTCCTCAGTATCCAGGTGCTGGTGGAGGAGCTGGAGCAGGAGCTGGAGCAAATGTAGGATTTGGTTTTGGAATGAATGGTGGACTTGGAGGAGGAGCTGGTGGTGATGCTGGAGCAAATGGAGGGGCTGGAGCTGGAGCAGGAGCAAACGCAGGATTTGGATTAGGAATGAATGCTGGAGTCGGTGCTGGGGGCAATGGAGGTGGTGGTTTTGGAAAAAAATAAATTTGCAAACAAATTTATAGAAAATGCTTGTAAATTGTTTATAAAATATGTAAAAAGTTTAAATTATTACAATAAAAAGCTTCATATGACACTTTTGCCCCCAAACGTCTTTGTTGTTTTTGAACTTTTTCTTATTTGTGTTTGAATAAATATTTACAATGTTGATGAGACACCATTCGTAAAAAATGAGATTGATTAAGATATATATTTTTAATTGAAAATGACGAAATTTATTTTTAATTATTTAGAAATATAAAATTTAAGCGCTTAAGTAAAATTGTTTTTATGAGGCAAAAACAGTGAAATAATAACGGGATAATTTCAAAACACTTTAAAATTTGAAAAAAAAGTTATCATTAAAAGTATTACTGGAAATTGAAACTGGAATTCAGTTTACAAGCTCCTCAAAAATAATATCTATGGAAAATTAGCATTATCTTGAACAGATGAAATGCCCTTTATAATAAAGTTATTTTAGATTGTTTCATAATTATAATTATGATTTAAAAGTTCATCCCTTAATAATTGTAAAAGATATTTAGTTTAATCAGATGAGCTAGGCGTATCAAAGTTTGTATTTTTATTTTAAAATTGTGTAATAGAATTATACCATGTATTACAAGAAAAACATGAAAGTATATAACTTAATTAATACTTCTTTATCTACTTAAATATTAAGAATTTGTTATTACATTGAAGAAAAATTGCACATTGTACTTTAATGTTACAGATTACATACGGGTTCGATAACATTAAAGTAATAGCTCCCTAGCTTTTGGATGGCGTTAGTTCTATCACGAATTTGAGTCTTGATTCCAATAATGACCCTAAATTTATTGGGGCTAATACATGTTAAATTTGTCGAGGCTTAAAATCCTCATTTTGGAGTGGACGGATTATGAGAGTGGGGTGTCTGTTCAGGTGTTGTCCTGTTTGCTTGAAAATGACTCAAAAACACCATGTCCGTTATTAATAGCTTTCGCTTTGTCCTTAAGTGAGACGTCAATGAACAATCATTTTAAAAATAACCATTTTATCTTTTATCAACAATTTTATGTTAAAAAATGTAACAAATATTAAAACATTTTTTTTGTTAAAAATAATGATTATTCAAATCATATTAACACGAATCATATTAAAACTCATCTGTACCAGTTATTTTGATTTCGTGAATGTAACGTTAACGTTAATTACCACCATCAAATTTATGCTATTTTACCTATTTGAATAAATAAAGTGTATCCGAAAAAGCAAAAAATAATAAAGGTTTCTACGGAAATGCATTTTCCCTCTATTTCTTAAAAATATTTTTTACCCCGATTAAAACTTTTCACTTGGGGATTATCTGGTCTCCCTATGAGGGGCGGTATACAAAAAACATTAAATTTCAGCTAAAATTCATCTGATATGCAACAATAAATCTAAAAGAACACAATATCAAGCGGTAAAGTTAATTTTCATTTATCCCCTGATTTTTAAGACCCGGTATATATAATGTACCAACACCCCTGTAGGACTTGTACACTCGCTGTTTCGTATTCCTTCGAAGAAATAATAAATACTTTAAAAATATATTATTTTAATTAATATGGGAAATATTAGTATCACAAAACACTTTTGAAAAAATTAGAACTTTATGATGTTGTATTTTTATTTCTAAGAGTAATAATTTATATCAAATATGTCAATTAATTTAAGTATAGTTTTTTTTATACATATATAATTTTCCCAATTTAATATTAAAACTATATTATAAACTTAATAAACCAAATTTAGTTGAAATGCATGTAATGTTTTATTTAAAATAAAGCATATTTTTATTGCATTGACTGTAAAGATATTTTCTTCCTCACTTGTTTCTGAAGATAACTTCGATCCATCAGAAGGGAGGTCTTCAAACCAAAAAGTTCTTTTTCATGTTTAAGTTTCCTTGTAGGCATTCTTTTAAAGTTGTATTTTAGGTATATATATATATATATATATATATATATATAACTAAAACTAGATTATAAAGATACTTTAAATAAAATTAGAATTTTTCTGAAATAATTCTGCACACTATTGTACGAAATCTGAAATAGTTACGAGTAGAAACGAAAACATGAATTCAAGGAACGCTAGATAAAACTAAAAGGCTGTTGCATGTATAGCTTCGTAAGAGTTCAGAAAGAGCAGCCGTCCTGTAATTGCTCGTTTTTGAACGTCGTCCAGTAATTGTTCGCATTTGAAACATACCCTCCCACATATGTGACGGATAGATGTGTCAAAAAAAAAAAAAAAAAAAAAAAAAAAAAAAAAACTGGTCAGCCTTCTTATTTTAAATTATTTACAACATGCATACTCATTTATTTTTCTTTCCCTTTAATCTCCACCAAAGCGGTATTCGTACAACTTTACAGTCAGGAAAGAATCCTCCTTCCATTCTAGATCCACATCTGGCTCCAGAACGATGAAGGTTCTGTTCTTCATACAAAGCGAAATCTCTTTGTTACATTATATCTTTTGTAACACCTTTCTTCAATGATTTACATCAGTTTACTTGGATCCTTTGATAAAGTGCACCACTAGAGGCAAAGTAACCCTATTGCCGTCCCTCCATTGTCGGCAGATTATCGTCTATATTTATCTCATATTCATAATCGTTAGCATGTCTCATGACAATCAATGACAAAGAGTCCCTAATCTGCTGTCTCCTACCTATTCTATCTTAGACACTTTCGACGACTGTCTCTTCGTTTTTGCTTTGTTCGATTTTTTTTTGCAATAATTTTGGTTTCGAGAAATCCTCCCCACTACGCTTTTTTTTTTTTGTCTTTTGGTAGACAAGCACAGCGTTGATAAATTTCAATTAGCCACCTAAGGGGCTATAGGTGGGACATTTTGGCGTACCATATCACTATTCAATTTTTTTTTATCGATTACCTCAATTTTAATTACACTTAGCTTAAATATATTAAATTTAATAACTTACAATTTGCATTAATTTTAATTACATGTAGCTGATATAATCAATTTAATAATTTATCATTTGCTTTAATTTTGATATCGGAAAAGTTTATTGCTTTTCATTTCTCGATTTTTCATCTTTCAATTTAATTCTTATATTTAATCGATTAATTTGATAATAATAATAAAGAAAAACTCAATTGTGGTGGCTATATCTGTTGTCTGCAAAATTTTGTATAGAACTTTTTTCCTGTTTTAAATTTTTTTTCTTCAGGGAATAAGTCTCATTTTTGCCTCACTGGCCCTCTATAACATATTTGTGACCTCTATCTTTCATTGTAACAAAGTGAACAGTCACATATCTGTCTGAATTGGAAGTTTCAGTGCTGTCATCTGTTGCTCTCTAACCTTCTGTGTAGGCGGTGGTATAAATTTAGTACCACTAGTTTGAAGTATGAAGCAAACACTTCATATATTTCATTTTGAGTAATTATCAGTATTCATATATCAGCAGTTTCAAATATGTAGATTTCGTAGCTGATGAATTTACAATTTTCAATTCATTTTAGAAACATTTCTGTGTGGGATAAAACAACCACTTTTTAGGAAATTTTATTAGACTCAAAGCAATAATTTTTATAATTATTATGCATGGTTGTGCTATCTAATATAGATAGATAAAACTATAAGTTACCATCTATAGATAAATGTGTGGGAGAAAAGTGTATATTACAGAGATTTTTAGAGTGCTAAATATGCGGTATAAAAATATACCACCGCTTTTGAAAGGGTTATAAAATGTTTTAAGATATTTTCAAAACTCGTGGGGGGGGGAAATGTAATTTCACATAAATCTTCATTATTTTTTATTATTTTGGATGCATTTTATTGCATTGAAATAGGAAACAATCTAGATTCGAGAATGAAAGGGAAATTCTATACGATTAATAATATTTTCACGAAAACAAAATGGCTGGTAGGGGGAAGCTTTAATTAAGCAATTTACAAATGTTTCTTTTAAGTCTCAGACTTCATATTTTTTTACTTTTTGAGACTGTTGATTCTTAATATCTCTTCCTGCATAATGCTTGCAATTTGTCAAATTGCTATCGCTGAAAAAACGTATTACGAATTCCAGACATAAATAGAACATTACTACTCTAGACATGAAATTGCTTAAAAAAAGAGATAAAAATAGGAATGATAGATACAAAAATTTATTTGTATTTTTAAGAATATCATCAAAATCTGAGTTTTTATTAATTAAAAGTCTGTTAATGAATAACGCTTCGAAAAATGGAAATTAAATCAATAAAACTTCCATATAAAAGCAAGCTACTTTCTCTAAAATTTTCTCAATCAGTATTATATTTCTACAAAAGATTTTTAATATTACTGACAATTGAGAAGATTGTGAGTTCAAATATAAAACTATAACCGAATATATTTCCTTTATAACACTTATATTCGAATATATTTCACTAACTAATTGAAGAAAGCTAACGCGTGTTAAATTTTTTTAGGTTTCAAAGTGTCTGTTAGCATTGTAGGCAGTGCTATAACAATTAAACGTCATTCTCGATATTTGATCGCATCCAAATTATTTTTGACCTTATAATTCATCAAATTTAAAGTAAGATAATCCAACGACACTAAGCCAAATTAAACTTCAGTTGTACTATAAAAGTGTAATAAAATATAAATAAATTTTTTGAAATACACATCAAGATTTTTTTTTGTACATTATTCCTACTATGCTGAATGAATATGGTGTTATCAGGAATGGTTGGAAAAATTTTTCTTATTATTCTGAATACTTTTACTTACTGAAATTGATTGAATACCTCTTATTATCTCAACAATGTTGGAGATTGTTCTGAATTCTTATAATAAATCTTGATATTTCTCCATTTTTATCTATGATAATAATATATTTTTTTGGAGAGAATAATAGTTTATACATTTAAATCCAAATTTACCAACAAAAGAGAATAAAATACTCAAGTCTATTTGTCACATATTTCTTTCATTATTTAATTATACACCCATCTTAAAGTCTAATTGAATAAGCAATAAGTTCAAAACTCCAATTGAATACACATAAAAGTAGAACACAAAACATTTTATTAACAACCAAAGAATACATACGACCACTTTCTTTAGAATCCCTCTAACTCAGTCAATCCTAATATATGTTCAAATAATAAAATCTTAGCTTACCAAATCACTCGTTCCGATTCAATCGCTTCTTGATTACAGCAGATTTGGATCTTATTACTTTAACTAGGAGCCTTTTCAATCCAAACGATTTACGAAGATTCAATCTAATTTACAAATATCTCTTTCTCCTTCAAATCTAAATACAATTTACAATCTTTCCCCTTTCTCTTTACTTTCAGAGAGACCTATCTCATTCATATATCTATATCTCTCTAATTCAATTCATTACACTTCTTATCTTCCTTTAATTTACTTAATAATATTTCATTTTGGTTGGAAAGAAATTGTAATTTTATGCAATTCAAATTACCAAAAAGCCCTCAAGTTAGTGAAGAAAAAAATCGCGAACAATCTACGTCACATATTAAATGCAGATTGAGAAATGTTGCTTGAGGTTATTGGCAACGAACTTAGTAATCTTGAACCTACGCCCTGTAACAAGAAGGGCATCTCAGCAAGTTAAAAAAAAAACATTCATGTCATTTTGATATCTCAAACTATTTACCGCGTGATATGTCAGAAACTTAATCTAATTTAGCTAAAAGCCTTCCCACACTCTATTGTCCATCATGAATATGTTTTGTGGAACCAGGATATAAAACCCTCGTCTTAGCTCGAATATCGCTGGTTAATGAGTTCGTGACCACTGGGTTATTTGGACCCTCCTGTGTAGTCAAAACACGTTTTATCAACACGTGTTTATCACACTAAAATGAAAAAAATCACTTCGTTTCACCTGTAATTGTGAGATTTGCACATGACTGTTATCATTATAGAATAAATTATTATAACAGAATAATATTAGTCGCATTTTAAAAATGTTTCTGTACATAAAATTTTGCAAAATCATTAACTACAATTTGTGTGCTTTTGAAGATGCAAACTTTTTCAAATTAATCACGCAACTGTATTTAATTTTCTATTGTATTGCTCTTTATAAAGAATCAGGATATTTAAATTGCATGTGCAATGTTTATTGTCTTTAGTGGTTTACTGATTTATTATAATGTTTGCTTCCAAGGTCGGCACGAAGGCTCAAAGGATGAAATGTATTTATTGACCTTGTTTTCACAATTTTCATGAAAAATTACAATATAAAAGCCATGGGTTTGGGTGATATTATATTGAGTGACTGAGTTTTTAATAGACATTGCAGCTAGTTTTCATTTTGCAAACTTTTTTACTGTTTTGGAAATGAAATTCGTAGTAAGTATAACTTTTTGTTTTCAATTTCTATAGATTTTACTTCAGCATAACTCATTCAATCTAGAAATAAATAAGCAAAATTAAATAATTTTAAGTTTTACGGGTTTTTAAATAATAATAATAAAAGATCACATATTTATTCCTTTTTATTTCTTCCAAACAGATTTTATTACTTGCATTAAATAATTATTTAGTAGCATTTATCTCTACCTTGGGCTTATAAAAATATTTCAAATTATTTTTGAGATAAATGCTTTTGATTTTAATTGGCTTATATTTTTAAATCTGTTTTTTTTATTCCATACGATCCGGCATTATCCGTAAAAATTTAACTAAAATTTGTGATTATTCTCTTGAATTTCTAATTTTCTTTTTTTTTTCTAGCTAAACTTTAAAAGAAACCCCCCCCCCCCGTAAAACATTAACTTGCTTTTCAGAGTACATTAAATTTTTTTAAAATAACCATCATTATTATTTTATCAAATTTTTTTCTGTAATAAATATAAAACTATACTAATAAAATGGTATACTTTGAGCAGCTTATTTCTAATTGAATTATGCAGAATGCGTTTAAAATCGGTAAAACATTTCTAGCAAGATATCCTGAAATATTTTCCATTGATTTCTTTCGAATTTTTAAATCTTTTCACTATTTATATTAACATTTGTTTTCAAACCAAACTCGTCAAATATTTAAAAATGGTGAAATATTTTCTCATGTTTTGTTACGTTATTTTGTATGATTTAATTGGTTCTACTTTCTCCAGAGAATCCACATTCATTCTCTCCGAATTATCTATCAGCTAAAAATTTATATAAATATGTAAACGAGATAGCAGCTTAGTGAGGGGAGAAATAACAGCTCAAATGAGAGAAATAAACTATATAATATATAATAGAGATAGATTATTTAAAGTCGCGTGTAGAGAAAGAGTTGCAGCTCTTAGTTACGGCCGTTGACATAAATAAGGATTAACTTAATCTTGATATAAGTTTAGAATTTTATTGTGAATAAATACTTCTGTTATTTTATCACAATGATAATTGATAAAAATGGAAAAGAATCGTTGAATTCAATTTTGAAAGTAATTTACTGAAATAATTTATATTAAGTTTAAGATACTTTCATCAATTTAAGGAATTATTTTAAATATAATAGTTGTATAAATCAAAGAATTTCAAATTAAAAAAGGTTTCATTTTAAAAAAAATAGCAAAAAGTTTGTTATTTCAAATAGAAACTACGGCAGCATTTGTTATGAAAATATGATTTTTTTTATAAAGAAAACAAGGCTAACACACATATTCTTTACAGTGCGGTCCGCATACTCAATGGTAATTAATATCTTGTTTCAAAACTGTAAATTAAAACTATTGATTAAAAATTCAGTGATAGTTTCAATTTTTATGTTGAATCATAAGCACTTCTATGAATATCACATAAATATTTAACTTATATAGTAAAAGTTGCTTTCGGATACAATGTTCTGGAACAAAAACATTTTTAACATAAAACAATCACGTTTACTTTTTGAACTGGAAAAAAGACACACTTTTCTTTGCGGGAAAAGTCAGATTAACGTTCTAATATCATTTTATTTACTGTTACTTTTAGTTAAATTGTATTCGTAAATAAAAAATATATTTCCTAAAGAATACTGATTAAATACTTTTCCATTACAGCCTTTCATGAAACCTTGAAGATTTGAATTCTAACTGATTATACCACTATAAATTAGAAACACGTAGCAAAACACCAGTATTTATTTATTAGTAAAGATTTTCATCAGAATAACATTACTGATAATTAGAATTGAAAATCAATTGCTTTTCTAAAATGGTTTTCTTGAAAAAATGTGGAAATATGAAACTAAGGTATGTTTAAAGAAATAAAAATTAAAACTAAATGATATTTGTTAAAATTGAAATAAATATATTAATTTTAATTTTTTGCAGAACCTTATAAAGTATTAATTCAGTATTAAGATAAGGAACTCTACCAGTATATAAGAATATGACTAACTTTAGGAAGCAATAAAATATGTGATCCTGCCTTTATACATACAAACATCTTGAACAATTTAAAACGTATATAGTTACTTACTTTTCAAAAATAAAATAGCTCGTATCATTCATTGACTTTAAAATTTAACTCATTACTTCTAACAAATGAATTTTTTTTTCAAAAGTATTTTCATAAGCTAAAATAATTAAGAATGCATTGGAACATTAGATTTTTTTAGTGTCTAATAGATGAAAAACTATATTTATTCTAAAGAAAGCATAAGTTTTAAAAGATTTTATATGATTTTTTTTTGTTCCTAGGGGACAGAAACTTTCATAAGGAGTACTAATTTTAAAATGAAGTACTGAACATTTAATGAAATATAAATATTTTGCGTAACTTGATTAATAAACGTAAATGATATGTAAAATTACATATATTAATATAAAGTGATATCAGAATTAGTACTTGAAAGCATAAATGTATTTAATTATAAACGTTCAAAAATAATAAGAACAAAACTAACTTTTGACGTGTTACTAAAATGACGAAAATTGAAAGAAAGGGGGGAATTTTGAATTTAAATTTAAGAAATACACACACTTTTCTAAAAGTAGCTCATTTGCTTTTAAGTAAATAATTTCTTACTCGTTAACCAATATTTTGGTAATTTATATAGAATTTTTATGAATAAAAAATAACAGAAGAGTGACATGATATACATATTAATTTTCTAAGAGCAAAGTCTTTCAACGAAAAACTGTTTTTGCTTCGGAAAATTAATTAACAATTTTCACTTTTTTGCAGATTATCCTGTTCAGTGCAGCAGTTCTCGTTGCAGTTGAAAGCGCTCCTCAGTATCCAGGTGCTGGCGCAGGAGCTGGAGCAGGAGCAAACGCAGGAATCGGATTTGGAATGAATGCTGGATTAGGTGGTGGACTTGGAGGAGGAGCTGGTGGTGATGCTGGAGCAGGAGGAGGAGCTGGAGCTGGAGCAAACGCAGGATTTGGATTTGGAATGAATGCTGGAGTTGGGGGAAATGGAGGTCTGGGAGGTGGTATGGGTAAAAGAAAGTAGTAATATGAAGGACAATGGAAGACTTATGTAAAAAAGTATTAATTAAATGTATAAAGAATATAAAAATTATGAAAATAAAATATTTATGACAGACATGGATAAAAATGTGTCATAGAATTGAGAATTTATTTGTTCACAAACTTGCAGTCTCTGTTTTCATTGCATTGAAATTGAACAGTAACTAATTCATAAAAATGCTTCATTTACAATTAATGTATTTATTTGAAAAATAAATGAGAATCTTGCAATAATAATATATAATGCACTAAATTTTTAGACACATTAAACATTCATATGTAATTAAATTATATCAGTTATTACCATAATAGAAAATAAATTTAAATCATGCATTCATTAAACTAGCATCATGAAGTATAAAACAGAAAATTAAAATTACTTATACATTTATTATATAGAACATCTCAAATAACTTCTATACCTTTTTTCGTAATTTCTTTCCACCATTCATATCGAAGTTATATTTGAACTTATATGTTTTAAAAGAATTTATTAAAACAAAAATGATATTTTAATATAAGAGAGAAAAGTTATTATTATTATTATTATTACGCATTTTGTTTGCATTACATTAAAAGGTAAATTTCCATTAGCTTAAAAATTTTTTTTCATACACGAAGCTAAAAGTTTAATTTTCTTAATTTATATTTGAATTATTGAAGGTTATACAATATGGCTTTATATCAGATGGTATTATAAACTGAAAATGAATTGCGAACTTTTTTTTGTAACTTAATTAATTCTATTTGAATAACTCATGAAAAAATTAGATCTTAAACATATAAAAGTTATAACAGATGAATATATTTATTCTTTAGAATGAAAATATACATTTCTTCTAAAAATTATTTGAATTTTTTGAACTAGGAGAAAAAAGATTTTAATGCCGATATAAAGAAATTGAATGATTTATTCATTTATTATATTAAAAAAAAGGAAGAAGCAAAAACGACGAATTCTTTTGGAAAACACATCTAGATTTCAAATGAAAACAATATCAGGATAAGTAAATGTTATAACGTTTTCAAAACTGTAATTTGTTTCTATTGTTCAGTATATATTTATGCAGTAAATTCAATATTAAATATACCATACTAGCAATTAAAAAAAATTGCGTAAATTTGCTATTCAAGCTATGAAAATTTGCTTTCCCATATATATAGGCTTAAATGTGTGTTATATTACCTAAATGAAAGAAACAAATGTGTGAAAATAAAACGTGTTCTAAATATATTATGTATGTAGTTCTACTTTTTGTGTGACCATTTCTGAATTTCTCATTCGTTTGAATTTCTGAATTTGAAATTAATATATTAAACTATCGTCAATTAAAGGAACCAAAGTTGAAAATAAAATGTGAAGTTTTCTATACATACAGAAATTAACCCCTTAAAATTACACATCCCCTGCAGAAAAATGTTTTCTTTAGATCAGTGCTCCGCAACCGGTGTGCCGCGGCACACTGGTGTGTCATGAGCCAGATACAGGTGTGCCGCGGTCAAATACATTGTATTTGACATTTTACAATTTTTCATCAAGTATTTAATAGACAATGACAATTTTTTTTTCATAATAATGTCTATTTTTCTAAATATACTATAGAATAATTATTATCACTAAATAATTATTCAATGGTCCCCTGGTGAGAACAGTTGAAAACTGCACAGTGTGTTGTGTAAACACCAAGGCCCACCAAATTAATCATAGATAAAGACAAAATGAAACCGTTATGTGCGTGTTGAAGACTCATGCGAGTGTTATTTGCATTTGGCGTGGTACATCACGTTCACTCTTTATGTCATTGATGTCACTATTTTACAACACAAAGTTAACAAACAGTTCTACCACTAACGCTAATTATTGATAATTATCTTAAGATTATGTATGGTTAACGTTCTTCGTATAAAATTTTTTTAAGTTTTAATCCCCTTTAAATATGGTCAATTTTTTCGCCGGAAGATTCAGCCGTACAGATGAGTGAAGAACCACCACAAGTGTTACAAAAAACCTAAAGAAAGTAATTGAAAAGAAAAGTACGACCAAGACTACATTAAAAATGGATCTCTCGTAGGTGGTACAGAAACGGCTCAAGACCACAGTACATCATTGCCGGAGATCAGCCATCAAACGAGTCAATGGTACCAGTAAATCAAAGCGGCACCTCTATATTCAAGTCTCTAATCTGCGCCAACAAGAGACAAAAATATTTTAAAGTGCTTAGAACAACAAAATAAAAAACAGAAGAAATTTATGAAATCAATGTAACAGTTTCTGAAAAGGCATTAAAAGCTATCAGTTAAAAAATTAATTGCACGTCAGAAGAAGTTTCACATAATTGTCGGCGAAACACTTATTAAAACCAGCATGCATGGAAATTGTTATCATGCTTGGGCCCAATGAAGTTAAGGAAGTGAATAAAGTTTCGTTGTTCGCTGATACTAAAAGACGTATTCAATGATATGTCAAGATATTTTAGGAATACTGATTAAGAAACTGTTATCATTGAAAAATATGCGTCGATCGATGAAACAACTATTAAAAATAAAAGCACAGCTGATAGCTATTGGTAATGTTTCGTTGACTAGACTTTATTAAAGAAATACACAAAGGAGGTTCCAGAGCGAGTCCACCGGTGAAGAAATTTTTCGAGTAACCGATGATTTCAAATATGTATGATTCAATGGGAGCAACTGCATTACTGTTTGAACGGATGGTGCTGCGGTAATGTCGGGTCGTAAAAAAAAGGTTTTGTTTCAAAACAAAAAAAAAATCCGACGGTACACTTACACACTGCTGCATACATCGAGGAAGCATTGATGGTCAAGAATTTGCTGAAGAACTTGAACACGATGAATGCATTAAAAATCATAAACTTACTAAATCAAGAGCCAGCAAATTCGTGAATTTTTGATTTATTTTGTGCAGAAATGGAGCCGAAAATGAATCCTTATTATTTTATATACAGAAATTAAGTTGGCTATCCTGAGGAAAAGTTTTATTAGATTATTTCAGCTTCATGCGAATTTCTTTTAACACACAGAATATGCTCGAAATAAGGCCAGCACCTCGATGAGATTACTGGATAGCCAAACTTGCATACATGGCTGATATATTCGAGCATATCGGAATGAATTTAATAAAAAATGCAAGAAGTCGAAAGGAGAATATTTTGACGTGCTCCTGACACAAGGATTTATTAAAAACTGGAAATTTGGCAGAAAGAGTTAAAAAAGGATGTTTGAAATGTCAGCGACCTCAATCATATTACAATTGAAAAACAACCAATTAATTGTGGATCTGGCCCGACAACATTTAAGTATGCTTCAGCAGAAATTTGATCGATATTTTTATTCCATTAATACGGAACAATACGATTTTGAAATCCTTTGAAACCACGCAATAAATCTACGGAAGCACTGCCTCTAAAAAATTGAGAGAGGAATTACCAGATTTAAATAATGACATGACCTTAAATTATATTTCCGAAGTTCCATTAGATGTTTTCTGATTTACGTTAAAAAGACTGTCCTCACATTTCCCCAAAGCAATCTAACATTACTTCCATTTTCGGACGACACATTTATGTATGTGCTTTTCAACTCTAGAATAATTAAAATGATATGGTCATGCTTAAAAGATCTTGACCAAGAACTCTGGGTTGTGTTGTCGTTATTGAGCCGAAGAGAACTTTTGTGTTCATTGAAAGCGCAGGTATCACATTAATAATTATTATGATTGCAGAAATAAATATGTTATGGTTTTATGTATGTATATTTTTTTCAAATAAAAACAAACATTGTTGTAAAATTTGTATCAATTAATACCTATACTTAAGCTTGGTGTGCCGTGACCCTCAGGAAAGAATTTTGGTGCGTCGTAGGTGAGAAAAGGTTGCGGAGCACTGCTTTAGATGATGCAAATTTTAATAATTATTTTATTTAATATAATATTTTAAATTTGTAAGAAATGAAAAAAGTTCAATATAAGTGTTGAGCTCCGAGATGGATTTGTTTGTTGGATCAATACTTTTGAAAACCTTTTACAACGTGATTTGCAGAAAATAAATAAATAAAAATAGAATTAGATAAATATAGATAGATAAATAATAATAGAATTAGATAAATACAGATAGATAAATAATAATAGAATTAGATAAATATAGATAGATAAATAATAATAGAATTAGATAAATATAGAGGATAACAATAATAGAATGGACAAATATAGATACAAATAATAATAGAATTAAATAAATATGTAGATAAATAATAATAGAAATTGAATAAATAGATAGATAAATAATAATAGACAGATAACAAAATGAAAACAGATAAATTTAAATTTTGTTAAATATGCATTCGGAAGTCATTTTCTTTTCTTCTGACATGTATTTATTTTTAATAATTATAAAGACGAATATAACAATGACGATTATATATCACATATATTCATAATTTTAGATTTATTACACAGAAAAACTCAATGTCTTCAAGCATTTATAAGGTGCACTGTTAAAATGATTTAGATTCAACAGACAAGAATAACTTAGGAGTCTTGAATATTCATGTAAAAATATTGAATATAATTAAAGCACCTAACGATATTGAAATTTAAATATGTATTAAGTTTTCTTTAACGGTAGAGGAGATTAGTATATAATAAAGTAGGAAAAATTACACACACACACACACACACACACACACACACACACACACACACACACACACACACACACACACACACACACACACACACACACACACACACACACACACACACACACACACACACACACACACACACACACACACACACACACACACACACACATATATATATATATTCATTGCCATAACAATTTTCGCACTAAAAAGTAAGAGTAGGATTGTTACGAAACTTGACATGAAGTGTCAGGCAGATATGTAAATGATAGCGTGATGCGCAATTCAGCGTGATTGCGCATTGCGTAATACCACCAGTGAGTGTTGAGCTTCGTTCTCTTTGGATTATAAAACAGACAAGCAGAGCTTGTTTGCATGTATTTAATTTGTTGCAGAGGGATGCTTTTTAACTAGAGAGATCATTGCACCCCCATTAGAGACAATATGAGCAGTTGAACGAGTTCGAATGGAGAAGAGTCATAGGAATAATGGAAAACGGGTGGTCAGCTCGGCGAGTAGTTTGCCACCTAGAGCATTCTGAATTTAGCGTGAGGAGGTTTTGGGACAGTGGACAAGAGAGGGGTCTGTTATACGGTGACCAGGCTCAGAATGCCTTTGACAGACAAACAGTCTAGAAGATCGTCAAATTATACAACACTGACGCATAGCGCCAACTGACTCATTGTCCACCATCCATACATAGGTAGTACCTTCACTCTGTGTCAGTCTGCCCTATCACAAAGTGTCTAGCTGAAAAACAGTTGCTATCATGGCGCCCATTACGTGCACACCCATTTACACCCACTCTCCGTCGCCTCCGTTTGGAGTGGTGTCGGACTGAAAGAAATTGCACTGCAACCAAATGGAATGATGTCGTCTTTAACGACGAATCCAGATTCAATTCGGGCAGTGAGGACAACCCCTTGTGTGTGTGGAGGCCCAGTGGGGAACATCTCGTGCATTCACCGTACAGCTGCACACCACTCCAAGAACTGGTGTGATAGTATGGAGTGCCATCGCATGCGACACCTAATATTGACCTAATATTGAAATTAATCAGCCCTAATATTGACCTGCTGCACCATAAAAGCGCAGAGGTACGTTCGTGTCATTCTTCAGCTACATGTATTGTCTATCATAGCAGTGCTCCCAGGAGCAATTTTTAAGCAGAACTGTTGTGAATCCACTGTGTAAGCCTCTCTAATTATTAGGGTATGTATTCTACTGAGTGGCAACAGTGTGGCGCTGCAGTAGTAGCGCGAGAAGTGTATTGGATCATTCAGCAACTGATACTCTCGAGCGAGAGACGCCATGTTTTCCATTTCTTTTAATTAACATGTGTCAGTAAATAAAATTTCTATAGTTTTTTGGCATAACCACGTAATTATTGAACCCTAGCGTTTTAAGTATTCAACAAGGACAATTCTTGTCCACACACAGCAAGGGTGTCACAGGACTGACTCGGCTACATTTCCACTCTTTCTGGCCCCAGATTTGTCACCGATAGGCATATCTGGGATTATTTAGGACGGCAAATTTAACACCCAACGAATTTGGTCGAATTTAAAAAGCATTTACAGCAACAGTGGAACAAGATGTCGCAGGACATCATACGGGACTTGAACAAGATGCCCGACCGTATAACTCATGCATTCATGCTAGAAGTGGCCCTACAGGGTATTGAAATCTCCGTTCATTTGTAATTTTTCCTATAGTAAATTATCATTTTGCTTTGATTTCGTAATCACTTACATCAACGGTGTACTTACGTATGTAAAATTTCGTTTCATTTTGACAACTTTTCATTGAAAGTAAATACTTTTATGGCAATGAATATATATATATATATATATATATATATATATATATATATATATATATATATATAAACTATATTATGATGAACAAATCATAATATATAAATTTAATATCTATTCTGTGTGTACTGAAAATGATTGATAAACTTAGTGTACAAGGTGTGGTTATCAAATAAAGAGACTAACACTGTAGAATGTTTTATTTTGAATTCATACATATTTATTTATTTTCAACTTCAATTTACACTTCTCTATCTCTACAATACTCCATGTGAATCTTCCATCATTGTTCGAAACAGTGTTGAAAATCTTCTACCAACTCCTTTAGGATGCCGCTTTCTCTTTCACAGCTTCAACGGACTCAAATATTGTTCCTTTTAATTAAGATTTCCCCTTAGAAAACATGTAGAAGTCGCATGGCACAAAAACCGGCTAATAAGGCGGATGGTCTAACACTGGGATGCTGTACTCGGCCTGCTACCTCCGGACAGACAATGCGGAATGACTTGTTCTGCAATTTGAGTCGTTTTCCCTTATTCTTTCACAGAGCTCAACAAGAACGTGAGGGCTGTATGTTGATTAATAATTTGACCTTCTGGAACCCATTGAAGGTACATAATCCCATGACTACCGACAAAAAAAAAAAAACAATCATCATTGCTTTGAATTTTGATTTGCTTATTCAAGCTTTTTTGGCTCTCAGAGAAGATGAGCTTTTCCAGTGCACGGATTGGTGCTTCCATAAGTAAACAATCATGATTTGTCACACGTTATTATCCATTCCAATAAGTATGAATTATTTTCAATGATATTCAAAGTGTCAGTACAAACATTTTTGTGACCATCTTGTTGTTCAAACTCTAGAATTTTAGGTACCATTTTGGTATACATTTTCTGAATATTAAAATTATTATGTAAAATTTGCCGTACGGATTTTGTAAATTCCTACAGTCACAATCGCACAAATACTTAACTGACGGTCAGATTGAACAAGATTACTGATTTTTTCCGATAATGTCATCCGTTTTTGATGTGGAATGGTGACTCGGAAGTGAATCATTATCAACTTCTCACTATCTTGAAAAAGCTTAATCCTTTCAAAAACACGTGCACGGAATGAGCACTTATTGCCATATATTTCTTTCAATAAGTTATAAGTTTGAATAGCGGTTTTTCCAAGTTTTATGTGAAATTTCACTGCAATTTGTAGCTCACCTATACTTTTTTCTGGTGGTAAGAAATAAATGTAATGCGAACAAAGGTTACGAGTATACGGATTTGCTTACAGAAGTGAGAGGCACTGCATTCGAAAGAGAAAGATTCACTCTAAACATCTGTTGGTCGCTGGTGTTTGGCGCTTGCGTACTCTTTTGTAGCAGCGTCAGTTTCGTTACTTGACATCTACACCTCGCACTTATACATTGCAAGATAGTAGAATATTTAATATTTTTTCTCTTCTGTTTCCTTTTTTAGTTCAGAAAAAGCAATGAATTAAAATAAGAATTTCATGTTTTTAAATACAAATTTATACAATTTTGAACTATGTTATGTTTGATGATTTAATTAAAACTGTTGAATAGTGTTCTAAAAAGTTTGATGTCAGCTTAAAGTAAACGTGTTTTCTTAAATTAATATTTAAAATGTATAAGATTTGTGAGCACATTCAGGAGAGCTCAAGGAATGCATTAATTTCTTGTATGAATATTTGTATAAATAGTATATTTATTCTGAGTTATTTAGGAATAACATGTTTTGGAGAGACATAAATGTAGTTCATTACATAGATTTTAATTAAAAAAACTTTTTTTTCAACATTTTATGTATTTAAGATGGCTGTTTGAATCAATGATAGACTTTTAAAGATTCATGCATAAACTTTATTTACTCATGCTCTTACGATACGCATCAAAACTATAAATACATTATATATTGCTAAATTCGTTTTTTTTTTTAATTTTAAGTTTTTCTAAGAAATTTTAATTCTAGAAAATGATTTAATTAATATATTCGAAGTTTTACTACCAAAATGAACAGTATTTTAAAAGATTTAAAATTGCTTTTACTTCTGCAGATATTTGTATAAGTAATAATGCTTCTGTAATGTATAAATAATATTTCTATAGATATCCATTAAAACGGTGAACAGCGAATTGAACTACTAAAGGATGCTTTACAACGATGTAATAATATTAAGAACTATATGTATGGATGTATGGGTTTTGCCACGATATACTAGTAAATATAAGCATTCATCCAAAGAAAGCATTGAATATGATTGTGTGATGCATTACGTATGTGAGGCATTATGTATAAGTGATATGCCTTACTTAACTATAATAAATAACCAGTATCGAAATGTTACAAAAATAATTTTTGAACAGCTTTTAAATTATTGAAAATAAAAATATTTTTCCGTATTCATTGCTTAGTTTATTTTACTTAGCTTTTCAAAAATATTCTTAATAATGCAATGCAATGAAGAATCATTTTATAATGCTACAGTAACTGTGAATTGTTACAAAATTACGTTACATTTAAACAATAATTTACGTAAATTATTCATTAAATTAAATTTATCAAGCATAAACTATTAAATTTTTCTTTATTAAACAGTGATTATATATTCCACAGTTCATTATGGGTTAGTCAATTTTAACAGTAAATATAGGAATAGAACAGACGGATTGGAAATTAGTTATAAAGTAATACTGATGAATAGTAATAATAATTGGAATTTTTTATGTAACATGAAATAAACAATAGAACTATTAGAGTGAGTGGAAACTTTGAGTAACACTGAAAAACATAAAAAAGTATTTTTAAAAGATCATAAGCTTCATTATTAAATTTTTATTCAATTCAAATTTAGAGATATTCCATTGTTTTTATGTACTCAATAATATTAAAAATGATTTGTAACCGATAAGAAGTATATTAATAAGAAAAACTTTTATGTTATAGTTTTCCTATTAATATACTTCCTATCGGAAGTATATTAATAGGAAGTTGTTTTTGTTTTATAAATAAGTAATATGGATTTCATTATTACTTTTATTGCACGGAATTTTGGGAAAATATTTAGAGTTTTTCCCTCTTATACGATTTTTTAAAGTTATGAAACATATCCCCAAATTTACCATATGTCGTATGTATTTTTTACACGATTTTTTTGCACAGTTTTCTAAGGAGCGTGTCTACCGTGTAAAAAAGAGCTGGGTGTATGCCTTTAGATCGTAAAAACTCTATATTTTAAGGTAACAAATGACTTCCTACATTAATATTGCCTTCTCAGCTTTCAAAATAAATCCAAATTTTTAAAAATATTTTACATTTTATTTTGATATAATTACTTTGTATTGTTTTATTTTCATTTAAAAAACTATTTAAAAAAAAGAAAACGACATGTAATTTGATGAAATGATTATCTCTGAATGAGTAAAGATAATTTGATGAAATGATTATTTCTGAATGAGTAAAGATAGAAACATTTACATAACATAATGGTCGAATTTGACATAGCTCCCTTATAAAATACCTAAATATTTGCCTCCCCTTACACGTTAATTCCAGAAGGATTTTATTTCGTTATTGATGGAAGATGGTAAATTCTAGTTTTAACAATTTATAATCAACTAAATTTAATATGTGAGTAAGTTGATTAATTAATATTAATATATATTTGTGCGAATCAATTTACTATGTACTAATTTAGGAAAGGGATTATTTTGGCTCGATGTAGGACTGTATAAAAAAGGATTATCATACTAAACCAAATGACTCTTTAAATATACAAAAACTGAATTTGAGGAGACATTTGAAAACTGAGGTTTATTCTTATACTAAAATGATACAAAGTGGTTTTGTTTCAAAGTGGAAATGAAATTCTATAGATTGCGAGCGTTCATATGCTGTCAGCAATCTGAATTCAAAATTCCAGTGAAATCACCGTACTAGAGAAAAATGTAAATCAAGAAGAAAATGCCAGCAAAAGAGAGTTTATTCAACAACGAAAAGTTCCAAAGCGGCTTCAAAGCATGCAAAGGCAAAAAAAAGTAATTTACAACTATGAACATGGTTAATACGCAGCAGATAAAATTTCGAAAAATTATAAACATTTCTTAAAATGTCTATAATTTTGAATGTATATAAATTTTTTACAACAGTTTTTTTTAATATAATGAAACATTATTAGACCATGTATTTTATTTCCCCACCCCCTCAATGTTATCTTCTTTCGCCCAAAAGATTTCCCTATCTCAGAACTAATTTGTTGATGTTTAAATGAAACCTTAAAGGTTTTATACATATTTACCGTTTTTCAGCTGAAAGTATTGTATAAACTTCTCAAAAGTATTATTTGTAACTTATTTATCCCTCATTTGTAATTATTTGTAATTTATTTATTCCTCATTTGTAATTGTTAACAATTTTTTTTTTAAGTATGATCGAAATTAAATTCCTTATCTTGAACAATAGAAAGTATAGTGTAAAACATATTTATCTTCATGAAATGAAATTATTAGTATATCATTGCTTTTTCAACGCTTAAATGTGTTCTGTCTATATAACGAACACGAAGTATCTGAGGGCTCATATAAAGAGCATAGAAAGGAAACTATTATGAAATGTATATGAAAGAATACTTCTTTCCTATTAAAATACAGCTTTTGTTCCTTGCATGTTTAAAAGTGAGCTATATTCTCATTTAAATGTTATTTTTGTAGGTCTTATTCAGCTATTTTTTTGCATTCTTTTCATTGCAGGTAATGCGTGACTAATAATACTTTTTGATATTTAGGATTAAATATAAAGATAGCTTGCGTATGCAACACGAAAAGGAAAGTATAATCTTTAAAAAAAGCAAATATTCTTTAAAAAATTTAATTTAAATGTAATTTGGGGATGAGACCCAATAATGTAGATTAAAAAGTAGCGCTGAACAGTACACTTTAAGGACACAGTTTAAATTTATTTATTATCTTCAAAATGATGTTTTATGTAAGTAAAATATTTTTGTATTTTTTTTATTTTAAAATTTTTTGTTTTTTGTATTTGTAAATGCAGTAACTTGAAGGAAAGGAATTCCCGTCTACTTATTCACGTTCTGTATAATTATGGCAAAGAAAAGATTCTTTTTACATTTACAGAATGTCAGTTCTAATTACTTCTTATAATTTTAAGTCCCTATCCAGTTATGTCATAACATTCCAGTGAAAAACTGGAGACTTCGATGATTTAATTTTCATTTTAGAGTTTTATTAAAAATGATTATTGTTTGCTTTAGGTAAAAAAATATCATAATCTTTTTTCACAATTTCCTTTAAAAATGTAATGTTATAATATTAAGAAAAGTCCCAACTTTCAAATTCAAAACTAGAATATACCAGTTTTATAAGAATAACTTAATTTATTAAAAAACTACATCATCACAGCAGAAAAATGTTGAACATTAGAAAATATTTTATAATTTTTCATGGATCACAGATGAATTACACTTAGTTTAATTACGAGTATATAATTGCTATTTAATACAATTTTATCTTTTTCGAAGCATTTATCTCTAAATAAACCATCTTTCTGTTATATTAATAATAACATAATTCTTAAAGGATATGATGTTTTCTTTTTCTGTCTGAAAAAAGGCAAAAAATGGTTTTGTCTCCTGCAGTGTATTCAAAGAAAATACTAAATTATATAAGTGTGTGATTAAAGCACATACTGCCTTTTTTTTTTATCTCCTTTTTGTTAACAAAGTACAACCTTGACTATGAATTTGTATAGATTTATGTTGATAAGTCATTACAGAGTACAATCGACATTTTTAGCAAATATTTGCTAAAGCAGAATTTTCATTTTTAGTTAACCTTGACAGTCAATGAAGATATCTTCTTCATATGTGATGATCAGAAATCTAAGACTTTCTCAGACTTCAGTAAACAGTACATTATTTTGACAGTACAATATTTGTTTAAAAACGTTGAAGTGACAGGGTGTACATAAAATAGATAAAGTTAATGAACTTGACTAAAAATGACTAAAAGCAATTGAAGTGAGAATATTACGATATAATTAACTGGTATTAAAATAATTTAAGGACGCATATGATTTTTCAGTTGAAGAAAAATAACTGCAGGGTTTTTAAATAAAAAAAATTAATTAATAAAACGTGATAATAGAAAAAAGGGGGAGTACTTTATAGTTTAATTTTCAAAATTTTTTGTTGTTTTAATAGTTTGGAAATACTACTTGTTTTCGATATGCACGTCTGGGTTTTCTTTGTTAAAGAAAAAATTCTTATAATTCATTTGCTATTAGTAATAAAAATTTCTTAATTTTAAAAATACAAATTTAAGTTTTTGAGAATGTTAAAAAATCTAATAATCTCTTATAATTTATTTGTAAAAGATTATTAACTATTAAATAGAGGAACTTACAATGAAATTATGAATTTATAAATTACATTTTGAATAATATTTTATTATAGTAAAATTTCTACGGAAACATCTTTTAAATTTTTTTTAAAAAAAGTATTTTCTTAAAGCGTGTAAATTCATAAATGTTTGTGATTTTTAGATATTCCTCTTAGTTGCACTTTCTATTATTTTGGCTGAAAGTGCCCCTCAAGAAGCCAATTCAGGAGGTGAAGTTAGAGGAGAAGCCGGAGCAAGTGCAGGAGGTGAAGTCGGATTTGGTTTCCGATTAGGCTTGGGAGCTAATGCAGGTGCTAATGGAGAAGCTGGAGGAGGACTCTTAGGTGCTTTAGGAGGTGGACTAGGGTTGAATATAGAACTTGGAGCTTCTGCTGGTGCAAATGCAGGAGGGGGAGTGGGGGCAGGAGCTGAAGGTGGAGCAGGGGCAGGAGTAGAAGGAGGAACAGGAACAGAAGTTGAGAGAGAAGAATCATAAACTATTCTACACTTCGGATGTGGGTTAAATTAATCACTGGTTTGAATAGATATTGATGACATGAAATAATTTCCTGGCTATTTTTTTTCAAAAAAAATAATTTAAAATATTCAAGTTTATATATTATTTTTGTTTCATTGTCTTTTATTGTTATCTAATAAAAAATTTTGATAACTCAATTAAAATTGGTGCACCTTAGAATGCTCTTAATAATTAACCACATCATTATTTTGCTTTAATGTACAAGTAATGAATTGTTTTAAATGTTAGCTGTTATTATATACTGGAAAAGTTTAGTCAGATTTTACACATATTTTAAGGAATTAATTAAGTTGTACAAATATATATGTTTATATATTTAAAAGTAAGCTAAATCAAAGAGCAAATTAACATATGACTAATTTTTAAAAAGTTCCACAATATATATTGCAATTTAATTCTGAAAATATAACACAAAAAATTGCTTACTTATCTATTATAATTTAGAGCAAAAGTTTTTACTTCGAATGAATTTTAGCAGTTTTGCTATTAAAGAATGCTTACTATATTTTAAGCTAAAGTCTATTTATAAAGCTATAAAAATGCAGTTAAATTAAAATACAACATGAAATCATTTCAGTTTTGTATTGTAATTTTTATAGAAATATTTATACTGTTTTTGCTTGCAAATCATCAAAATGAAAAAATAGACGAGAAAGTGAGAAGATCAAAAATCAAATACTCCTGATTTTATTTTTGGTTTAATCCCCATTTTAATTTTGTGCTATACGTATGCTTGAGAATATTTTACCAGTCTATATATAATTAAAATTATTAAAATCATAAAGAGGAACATTGCTTCTATATTGTAAATCATATAGGAACATTTGAAAGGCTTTAAAAATACCAACAACATCTAATAAAATTCCAAAATACCTTGTATGGTTTTAAAAACATCTTTACTTTATATGTCTTAGTTTGGTAAAATATTACAATTAAAGCTAGGTATGATACAGAAAATGTGATTGTATTGTTGAAAATATAATATAATAATTCGAAATAAAAACAACATTTTTAAAAACAACGTTTTTATATGGTGGCAAAGTTTATTAAAAAAATTATTAAAATATTAGTTAAAACTGGTCGCAAATATCTAAATATTGCATTGTTAGGCAAATAAGAACGGTTCCCGAAATTTCAGAGCTCTAGCTTGATGGGAAGTTGGTTAAATTAACAATAGACAATTTGATGACACACTGATACACATACATACAGACACACACCAAGTGAAATACATAACAACGTTAAAACTAATTAAAATTAATTAATCCGGTAAATTAAATGGTTGGAATACAGTTTAGTCAAACCAGTCTTGGAGACAGGAATTATTTGGCGGTATTTTGCCAAATGTTGCTAAATTGGTCCGCGAAGCGGACTTAACATTCAGCCAAAAAAAAAAAAAAAAAATTCGCCAAGTTTGGCAATTATTTAAATTGCGCCAAGTGATTGGGCTAAACTGCAGTATTTAAAAAAATATGAGTTAAAACTTGTCACAAACGTCTAAATATTGCATTGTTAGGCTAGTACGAACGATTCCCAAAATTTCAAAGCTCTAGCTTGATGGGAAGTTGGTTAAATTAACGATCAAAAATTTGATGACATACGCACACACACACACTCACACACACCAAGTGAAATTCAGAAAAACGTTGTAAAAAGAAAATGAATAGAACACTATCAAATATTTCATGTAGAGCAAGGTGCTTAAAATGATTGATAATCTCCCGTTAGAGGAGTTATAAATGTTTCTTCATTATTTGTCAGAAGATTTTGAGTTTGTACATTGCTGCAAATGCTTAAAAAGTAATATTTGCTCAGAAAGCTTATAACTGCTAATTCACTAATTTAAAAAAAAAGAATTTTCAATGAAAAAGTATTAGATTTAGATGAATGCAATTCTTTACTGATACAGAAACTCGAGTAAAAATACTGTAAAAACTGATGGATTTGGAAGTAACAGCAAAAACAGAGATCAATAATAATAATCATAAATTAATAAGGAACAATGATGATAATGATTTAAAGTATCAATAATGAACAAAATTAGAGTTGTTATTAAGAAATAATCAAGAGAATTTGATAGATTAGAAAAATTATTATGATTTGATAAGAATATATATATGTGTGTGTGTGTGTAAATTTTTTATGAATTAACAGAATATTAAGTAGAGTACTATGACGAATATTAATGACGTAGTTCCTTATTTAAAAATGTTTTTCGTTATCCTCGGGAACGTTCTTTGCGACCTTTCCACTGATTTTGTTTTGTATTTGTTTATTCGTACTATTGATGCTAATCACAATAAATCTATTTTTTACAAATTCATCCCTATTTACTTTTTAACGACGAACTTTCATTATGTTTTCAAGGTAAGGCGTGACTTTTTTTGGAGCTATTATATTTTCACGCAATAATTCGATAGCGTGTGATTATCTTACAATATATCATTCTTTGAAAATTGCTGATGTCACTGAAAACACTCACGCAAATATATTTTTGTGCAATATGTTTCCTTTTAAATACCAAACTATTTGTCAAATAGTATATTTGAAAATTTTTACGCTTTATATCAAGAGCAATGAGCGTAGCGGTAAGTTGCGTTTTGAAGCTTTATGGCAAAAATTGTTTTGAAACATTGTAAAAATATTCGATACGTGTGTTAAGGAGTTTTCGAATAAAGTTTTCACATGAATCCAGAGTTTCTAAAACAAATCTTTAAATTTGAAAATAGGATGTTTCCTGTAAATAACTTATTTCAACTCAAATTCATGAATGAGTTACGAAAGAAATTTATAGACCTTTTTTTATAGACCTATAGGCTAATTTTATTCCTCATAGCTGAATTAAAAAAATAGTTTGATTAATTTCAAAAAATGATTTTTTTAAAATAGGTTCTCCACTTTCAAGCAACATTTTAAAGCTGCTTGTTGATTTTTTATCGGATGCACATGTTGGATTTAGATCTTTATTAAAAATATTTCCAGAAATTATTGTAGAACATGTGATATCAGCTTATAATTTAATTTTGTTATTATTTATAATGTAATTCTCGTAGAAAAAGAAATTTTAATTCGACTAAAATTTCGTTATTAATGCATATTTTTCTTGTTATTCTTTTCTGATTTCTTTAATTTATAATTGATTACAATAATAATCGATCTCTTGCATGAATGAGAAAATTCTGAAGCTTTATGAAAGGACTTTGTTTTATTCAAATATTTGCTATATTTTATAGTTAATGGAATCAAATATAGTTGTTCTTTAGAGCAAACGTTATTGACTTTTTTTTTCTCTGAGTAATAATTAGATATATTAATAATATGAAAAGCTTTAAATATTCTTTTGGAAAAGTTAAGTGAAATAAAATTTTTATTTCAAGGAAGATTAATCTTTAAATAAATCTTAAGAAAAGTTGTAATTAAATACTGTTATTTATTGTTTTCGTAGTTGTAACTATAATCAAATGACTGAAACTTTACTTGTCGAACAGTTTTCAATTATAATCAAATTTCTCTTTTTCTTAAACAGTACAATAAGGAAACATCACATATTGAAATTTACTTTGATATAAACTATTGTTTTTAATCTTCACTTTAAATTATAGTTTATAATACAGTATAAACATGATAAATTAGATATTAGAATTTTTATAATCAGTTTATAATGCATATGAAAGTATTTGTCTTTAAGTGTTTCTTTCTAGAAACGAAGAATATATTTTTATTTCACTTTTGATGTACATATCAGGTTTTTAAATAATTGGATAAAGCAGAAATATTTCAAAGAAATAAAATCTATTACAAATTAATATAATTCAATTTTAAATAGATTTATGAATAAAATTTCGTGGGTAGAGCCTCTTTTTGGCTTATTAACAAAGAAAGAAGATTATGCGCATGTAATGGGTCTGTATTCAAGATAGTGTAATTGTGTTTTGACAGCACTTTATTACGGCTTCTATTTTTATCTTACTGTTCAGTTTTATGATGCAAGAGAAACTGAAGAATGTGAATTTTGTTCTCATCAGTTTATTTTTTCTTTTCTTTCTCGCTAACAATAGTGAAAGAAGAACATGAAAACTTAGGTCAAAGTTTTTATTTCTTGATGAAACGCAGTACTGCTAACGTTCATTTCACGTCTCTCTTTTACGACTTCTTTTTTTCGCAATTGTTTTCTTCTTCTTAATTGCGAGTTTTAATAATCCTTTGTTTTGCTCATGTATGGGCAACACAATCTAATCAAGAAAAATTACTGTAGAGAATATCCAAACAAAAGTTTATCTTCAACGAATTTTAATCATTTTAGTTGATTTAGCTAAATTTACTGGGGCTCTTTAACCTGATCTTTACGTAGATCATACTAATTATTTATTTCGTATTATTGCGTCTTAGGAATTGATACACCAAACGAATAGTTTCCATCAAATAATGACTACAACTTCCCTATTGAATTCAACTTTTGAGTTTGAGCGAGTGTGAGGTTTAAAGGTACTAAAGCCAAGTCTGCCTAAGCTGCTCTAACTGTAATGAATTGAAATCTCGCAGGCGAAGAAGCATGTGATCAGCTTAGAGACAAAATTACACAGATCTAGTAAGTTCAGCTTAATATCTCAATCTAAATTATGATACTTACGAATTCATTTTAAATAGAATACACAAAAACAAATTTAAATACAAATTAACAAGAAATTTCAATGATAAAAGCATTCCATATTTCGTTATTGTAAAATGTTCTACTGCTTCATCCTAACTTAGAATCCAGCTTAATTTATTAAAATACATTTTAATTAACATATTGTTTATTTGAAATAAAACAATATGTTTTAAATTGATGATTTCATTATTAAGACAATGCTTTTTGGTTATTGTTATAATGAATATGAAAAACGAAAATAATCTACATTTCCCTTCTCAAATTGCTTATATGAATATGAAATATACCAAAACGCATACACTTTTATGAAACAAAATAACGCTTAAAAGGTATTAGATGGTAAGCAAATTAAAGGATGTTGCATTTGAATTTCAAAAAAAAAAAGTTGTCCTTAATAACTTTAATAATGTTTCATGCTTGTTTTTCTGAATATTTTGTTCTATTTGAGATAATTTTAAGAGAACATTTGATTTAAGCTAATAAAACTTCATATTATTAGGCAATTTATCCCAATACACTGAGAAGAACTTATTTTAACTGAATACCGAAATGCCTCATTTTTACATATAAAAGTCTAACTTCCTAAAATATAATTTAGAAAAATGTTCATAGAACGGAAATACATTATATGTTTTTTAAAGAAGTAAAACACTTTGAAATTCTTTTAAGTATAACATAGCTTTGTCATAAGGGGAATATTACTCTTTTGAAATAATTTTTAATTTCCTTTTTACATGTACGCAACAACTGTAGTAAATTCTAGTATTTTCAAATATGAAAATAAATGACAAATTTATTGATTATTTTTTAAATCTTTGCTTTTTGTTTCAGATAAAATGTTTGAAATAATATTTTTTCAGTAATCAAATTAAAAGCAAAAGGAAGAAGAAGTATAGATGATTCAATGTTGCATTTATTCATTCATTTATTTTCTTACACCTAAGTAAATTTTAATTAAAATGAGTAACTATTGTAATGCAAAAAGACAAAGTTGAGTAACAAATAAGATTTTCTTTGGATTATTTTTTATTTACAAATTATAAATTATGCATCTGACCATGGCAATAGCAAAGCCTTTATTATGAGTTTATTTTACAATGAAATAATTCTTCATATTTTATAATTTGTTATTTTAAACATTTGCATTTTGATTAAAAATTTATTATGAATCATTTTTTCACAAAAAGTTAATAT
The DNA here is from genome assembly GCA_019974015.1 of Nephila pilipes. NCBI lineage: Eukaryota > Metazoa > Arthropoda > Arachnida > Araneae > Nephilidae > Nephila > Nephila pilipes. Next base: position 246,275 of record BMAW01011542.1, read on the forward strand.
ATATTTCATCTAAAACCTAACTTAATGTGATTATTTAAATATAATTTAAAACGTTGTTTCATAAATATCAATTGCTATTATTTTCACTAAAAGGGAATTACAAATGTTTATTACTAGACAGAAAAAAAATCATTAATGTGTAAAAAAATATTTACTATAGGTTATTCTATATCATTCAATGAAATACAAAAAAAAAAAAACAGATTTCTTTCAAAATTTATTTAATTTTCCTTGTTAGAAATGGTTAAATAACATTTACATGGAACAAGATAAACTTCCTTAATTGACATTAACTTGAATGCAATAATAAATTACCTAATATTTTTAATTTAAAATTTAGATCGATGAGTAGCGCTCCTTGATTGAAAAGTTCAATTGAAGCTATTCTTACCAAGACATTTCAATTATGGATTATCAAGTATGTACAATCATTTAATAAGTTTTATATTCTTAACTCAATATGATTATTTACCATTTGTAATTTTGAAATTATATATCTCTTGTGTACAATTAGTATGCGAATGATGAAAGTTATTAAGTTTAACAATCCAATTTGAAGCATCGTCATTCGTAATAAGCATTTCAATTCAGTGAAATCGGAATGAGCAATTTATGAATTCAATGATTACAATTCTTAAGCAAATAAAGGTGTTATTTGTAATTTTTACTAAGCAAGAAATTTAAAAAAAGAAATGCAGCTTCCTGAACTGGTGTTTTTTACAGTTTAATTATTTTACAGTTTAAATCTTCATTATAATTTGTGTTATTTATTGATTCTATTTCTAACAGAATTACATAGATATCAGAGGAATACATTAGTCAAAGAAGTAGTCTATTCAAAAGTTTTAAAGAAGGTCCCCCCCC